>QEOT01004776.1:150547-200994 GCA_003123785.1 Pterocarya stenoptera | reverse complement strand
ACTATATTGAATGTTCGATAGAGACCACAATCTTGCTAATATTCCTTGTTATATTCATTTTTTCGTATTTGCGAATTTTAATAGATTTAGACTTAAATATACCCATATACTGATGTAGTTTGATGCGGTATGTCAGATTGTAAAATTATTTTAATTCTAAAATAGATCTAAAAGATCATATAAATATATGTCAGTCTATAGATTTATTTTTATGTAATCTCTTTGTGTCTATAATACTTTTTTAAAAAAAATTACAGAAGAATTGAGTAAATATTTTCTATTAGGCTCCATTTGGATTCAAAAAGTGTTTCATCTAATCTTTATCATTATAACTTTCTCAAATTCTCACATAAAATATAATAAATAATTCAACTTTTTCAAATCTCAATTTAACTTTTTTAAATTCTAAAACAATAATAATATTAAAAAATAATATTCTAATAATATTTTTTATCAACTTTTATCTTTTATCTAAAACCATCTCATTTCATCTTTAAATTCAAGCCGTCAGTCATTCCGATTTATTTAATTAAGCAAAGTAAGTCTGTTTGGACTGTTGCAATGTTCAATCAACTATTTACTGGGTTTTGCGGTTTGGGCCGAGAGGGCGCCAGGCTAGAGCNGTTCAATCAACTATTTACTGGGTTTTGCGGTTTGGGCCGAGAGGGCGCCAGGCTAGAGCTTTAGGCCCCGCTTGGATACACAGATGAGATGAGATGAGATGAGATGTTTTGAATAGTAGTTGAATAAAATATTAGTAGAATATATTTTTTAGTATTATTTTTATGTTGAAATTTGAAAAAATTGAATTGTTTATTATATTTTTATATGAGAATTTGAAAAAGTTGTAATGATTGAAATGAGATGAGATGAGATGAGATAGTGGTTTTGTGTAAACAAACGGGACCTTACTCTTCCACTTGCATATTAGGTTTGGGCCAGCAGTCTCGTGAATATTCTAACATGATGTTGTTCTTTTTTGCACCTGTCCGGACCTTTCTACGAACAGCCCAAAACATCCAGAGCAAGATCAACTGTACAAAACCAAGAAAAACTGGATGCCGGCCCAAAATGCCAATAGGATAAAAATAAAACAAATGTAAAAAATAAAACAAAAAATATTTGTGGCTGCTGGGATTCGAGCCCAGGTCTCCACGGCCACAACGTGGAATTCTTACCACTAAACTACAGCCACATTTTAATGTTCACTGGTGCAGTATTTATATTTAAACCCAATGTTTATATGCATTGCTCTTGGCATCTTGTGATTCATCGTCTCCAATTGGTAACTAAAATTGGTGCAAGACAAAAACAAATACAATAACGAGGAATGCTATTTTGTTTCTTAATTTATGCTACATACTGATCTGTCCTCTTGACGTGACATCACATTATTGAATAATGTTACCATGCCTCCTAACTTATATCACTCACTTTATCTTTTTGACTTGACATCACATCGTGAGTACATACCATGTTAAGGGGACAGAGTGAATGGTATAAATTAAGAGACGTAGTAACATTTCTCTACAATAATTAGAATAGCCAGAAATGAGCCAGAGATCAACAAATTCTCTCGAAGTCTTATTCGAGTTTAAAGATTTTAAATAAGAGAGATCATAGACACATGAATTACGATTTTAATGCTATCCGAAAAAATCATACTGTACATGCCCTGGCTCGTCTACTTAAACGATAAACTTGAGGGTCGCCTTAAGATAGTTGGGCGACTGTTAATGAAACAGTATGCTAAGAGAGAGTCAGAGACTTTGATCCGAAGCCCGAAACTAAGTCCATCCAATGCCTCAAACGATATGGAATTGAAAGGTTTCTTCAAAGCACTCTGTTTTGGTTTTGGGGCCCAAACCTTACAGCAGTAATATTAATTCATGTATTCATTCTGCTAATTGCAATAAAAGCATATATAGTTGAACATACAAAAATGGGTATAATATGGCATGAAAGCACGTGATATTTATACCCACAAAGTACTGTCTCAATTTTCGATGGGCATCCTTGACGATTTTCTTCTCTCCATTGCTTTTAGGGTTTGTAAAAGGAGGCAGATCACCACCTCGTGAGAATCAAATCTATGCTTTTGGGATGGGTGGATGGTGGAATAACTGAGATGCATGCACTCATGTGCTTGTTGGGTGCCAAAGTTTCTAGGGGATTTGGATTTCCTACAATTTTAATTAGTTGAACTCTAAGTTCTTATAAAGTGGAAATGAAATACACATAAAATAAGTTTTATAGCATTTAATAGTTGTTCAAGTGAATTGTAAGGCTCGATCATTTTATGTGTCTGTCTCATTCCCACTTTAAATCCTAGAATTCGAATGAAAACTCTAAATTCATGCTTGAAAAGCCATGCATATATAAAACTATGAAAAGAAAAGTTAAAGACTAACCCTTTGTTTAAATTTTTTTCGATGAGACATATATAGATCCAAGGACATTGTTAATAGCTCACCCAACTCCATAAATATATATATATATATATATATATATATATAAAAGTGAGGTTTCTTAGTGGCTTTTGTCTTCCCACGTCCTAATTATAAGCTGGTATATATACATGGATTAGAGGTCCCCCATAGATTGAGAAAGAGTAGCGGCTTTGTCGACACATGACACTACAAGAAATCAGGCATTTTTCAGTGTTCAAAATCGTCACATCAAATAATCGCTGCATTTTATTATTTTCGACAATTTTGCATGTACGTTTAAGAACATCGATCGGTTATAGCTCCCCCCCATAGTCCTCTTCTCTCTTTGTCCTTTCTTCGTGTGAGCATGATGATGAGTAGTACTGATCTGCTGCAATTCAATGAAAGCTAGGTTTCCAATCGATGCTTTTGTGAATATGTTTCTTTGCATGACTTTCTTGTGAGCAAAAACAAATTATAATAGGGATGCCAAAGAAGTAGCTGCTAGGGTATACACCCACTCACCCTCCAACGCGTCTAATATTTGTGTTCTATAAATATATATATATATATATTATTTTTTTGGGAAATGGCGTTGATCTTCATCTTAACCCTTGTCATGTCTAATCATATAATATATTAGTGTGAGATATTTTAAGTAGTTAAATGTTTGTACAAAATATGCAAAATCATTTAAATTACTCCATCTTTTCTCCCTAATTATCATCCTAATTTCCTTGTCCCACATTTTCTCAGCTTCTTTTCTAACAAATCTGAAGCAAAAGGCGCGGTTCTTTCCCTTTTCACAAGTTTTGTGTTTCTTATAATTCACTAAGTCCGCACGAAATATATATGATCATGTATGGCAACTTAATGGGGAACTTCAAATATTTTCTTCGGTTTTTTTAGAAATGATCTTTTGATTCACTTTCTAGGGATTAATATAGCATATTGGTGTAAACTTATTGAGTCATTATATTTCTTCCGAAACCGACAAAGTATATATCTATATATCTATATATATATATATATATATATAAACACACAGAGCTCACTCAGAAAACCAACAAATCTGCCTCATGTGTGTGGATTTGTAGTTGAGGCTATAATATATATATTTATATATATATATATATATATATAGACATTGTATATGTTGTAATCTAGATAGACAATGTATCATCAAGAAGATCGTTTGAATATAAGAAGTGTTTCATCTCATTATTACAACTTTCTTGAATTCTCACACAAAATAAAATAAACAATTCAACTTTTCAAATTCTAAAATAATAATAATATTTAAAAATATTTTATTTAACTTTCAATTTTCATTTCAACTCATTTTATCTCAACTCACTATCCAAATGACATCTAAATATGATGAGCTTACAACTAGAGTTCTATCAATCTTACAAGGTAGCTGGGCTCAACTTTATTTTAAAAAATATAAATCATCAGAGTTGCACACTCTAAATTTATATAAATAATTTTACTTATTCCGTATATTGTATATTGATATTCATGGTAAGTCATTGTTTTATAAATTTTTTTCCCTTTTTTCATTTTTTCCATTAGAGTCATTCTTTTGCAAAAGAGAAGTGCTACAGGTATTACAAAAAATTATAAAAATAAACATACAAATTGACATAACTTCATATGATACGTTAAATTTACTTTATAACAAAAATAATTTTACAATTTAACATATGAAATCAAATCACGTCAATTTATATATTTAATTTTGTGAGATTCGCGGGTAAAGGAGAATTTTGAAACTCTTATGCAAACTTTTTTTAATAAGATATTATTATTTAAATTTTATTTGACTTTAATAAATTTGAATATAAAATTATTTAATAGACCGTTAGGATATTAATATAAAATAATGAAAGAGAAGAATTAAGATAACGATTAAAATAAACTGGACCTTGAAACAAACTTGATTCTACCATACTAAGTAAAGAATCATGAAAATTATAATGTCTCCCATCTCTTAGACAAATCCCAGAATCTAGAAACATAGATTCGGAGAGTAATTTTTAGAAATATTATTGATACATCAATATATACTGTTAATCATCCAGACATGACATCCACATCTCATAATCCTGAATAATTAAAATAACAATGTTCTTCTCCAACATATTTATAAGTGATTAAAGATGATGTCTAAATATACAACCTGAGTAAAAAAAATTAAAATTAATAAAAAATATCTCTAACAAGACTGTATAAAAGAAGAAAATAAATAGAAGATATTAATATTTTTCTCAACTTTTAATAGACCGTTAAATAATAATTATGTAATAATTTTGTAACTATCATTTCTCTTTATTTTAGAAAGTGACGTGTTCCTTTTATGAACGAGTCATGAGTAATAAAGCGTACGTCCCTCGATTCACGCTAATCATGCTTTTCAACCAATCAAATTAGTCGGTCACAAAAATTCATACAAATAGGTGGGCCCAAAATTAACTAACGAGAAATACTATAGATAAAAATAATTTTATAAATTAATTTAAATTGATGTGATTTGTAAAATTATTATTATTTTATAAAATAGATTTGACGAATCATATAAAATTATATCAATTTATAAGATTATTTTTATATAATCTCTTTATAATTATAACATTTCTTTTGATTAATATATTTCTCTAATAGTTTTACTACACAACTTCCACCACACTCTACACTTTATATTTTTTTAAATTTTTTAAATTTTTAATATTTTTTTGAATTTATTCTTTTTAAAATATTTTAAATTTCTATTCATTATTCATATAATAAATATTTGATAAAAGAAAAAAAATTAAAAAAATTAAAAAAAAATATGGTGTGTGGAGGTTGTGTGAATAGTAGAAGGTTGGAGAGATTTTTTGTTTCTCCAAAGCCAACACCACTGTACAGCACGGTTTCTGCTTTTTGTAACATCTATTTTTTTTTTTTTTGTATTTATCTATTTGATTTTGCGACAAAAAATGACAAATAACAAAAAAAAAATGATAGTTGTAGTTGTGAGTGTGCAAGTGTTATTCAATCACTTTAAAAAAAGTGAATAATTACGCGATTCACATGAAAAGAAATTAATTTTTTAATAATGTATCCTACTTTTTTTCAAAGTAACTACATATGAGTACTTACGCACTCCACGACTATACGTAGCATTACTTAAAAATTAAAGAAAAATCATTTAGTTATAGATAAATTTGATAAAAATAAACTTACAAATTAACGTAACTTAATGTAATACGTCACATTATAAAATTGATTTGCTGTAAAGTAGATATAATGTATTATATTAAGTCAAGTTAGTTTCTAAATTTATTTTTAAGAAATTTTTTTGTACAACTTCTCATATTTAAAATACGTTCCAATATATATGTTTTTAGTTATTAATTTGCATATGTTTGTGCACTCGGTGAATGCCTTGCAACAAAATCTCAAATCTAATCTTTTCCAGTGACTTTGTGTGAAAGGAAGAAAACAATTTATAATAATAATACGTGGGTTTGCACCAAAAATATTATTATTATTATTTTATTTATTTATTTTTAAGCTGCACCTAAAATATTATGGCAGCTCAATCCAATTAACTTTTGGTCTTTATTTCTCAAAAGATAGAATTTTCTTTTTCGAAAAAAGAAAAGTCTCTTTCAGAGGCTAATTATGGTACAACGTTAGTGAGAAAGTACTGATAAAATTTAGGCAGATGGGCAGATGCCTAAAACGTTAGAGCAGGGACTAGGCAGATTAATGGTCATGTCCCAAAAGTCAAAGATGGAAGACGGAATATTAAATATACTAGAAGGGGTGGGTCTACACCCACTGGGAGCTCTCGCTACGTATTTAAATTTTTTTTTGGTCATATTATTTTTTAATATTTTTAAATAACTTTTTTTAAAAAGAATTTAAAATATTATTAAACAACACTTTCTTAATCACTAAAAATAAATAAATAAATAAAGCGATAGCTTTCAGCAAAATCCTAACTTTTTTCTAATAGAAGTTGTTATAAATATAAAGAGATTTAAAAGTAAACTTACAAGCATACGTAATTTCATACGATACGTTAGATTTATTTTATGAACAAAATAATTTTACAATCTAATATATTACATCAAATCATATCAGTTTATAAATTTATTTTCGTGACGAAAGAATTTCTCTAAATATATTAAAGCATAGACATTTTAGTGTGCCATTTTTATTTTTTCTTCGTTTTAGAAAAAGAAACGATTGTAATAATGCCTTTGCATTTTGGACTCTTTGCGATAGAGAATCAAGAAATTGTTTCTGCAACATTATACAGTCTACGCGGGTTGATGCGAATGCGTGACACTTGGTATTAAAACTCCTATTAATGAAAAATTATTAGGTATTTCCAGAATACGAATAGCGTGATACTGATCTCATTCTATAAAAATATGTTTGCCGGCGGCTTGGGGATATTGTTGGGTAAGGAATGGTTGGTGAGGGGCAGGGCAGATTGTCAAGGAGTACACAGGCTTCCTGACAATATCCATGGAACTTATAATTATCTTCATGACCTTCAACTTTGGGGGTTATTTGTTAAATTATCACTTATTTTTTTATAATTTAAAATAATTACTAGATAAGTTGTTTAGTTTATATTTTAATACTCGCTTCATGTGTGGTTTAGATTTCTCTTTAATAAGTTGTTTAAATATAGAATATTTAATTATGTAGAATGAAGTATGTAATTAAAATTTAAATTTAAGACTTTTGATATTATTTTATATCAACTCATTACTTATCTTAAAAGTTTAAATTAACAAAAATGTTCTGTACGGAAATTTTCACGGCCATTCACACTGAACAACGCCAAAGAAAAAAACACAACATTAATGAACCGTGATAGCTTTTTTTTATTGCCTTGTTCAGTGCAAAGTGGCTAAAAAATTCCATGTTTTTATCATTTCTATTAAATTAATAAAAAGATGGAAATTTGCGTTTAGATGTGAATTTGAGTTGAGTTGAGTTGAGTTGAATTCTTTATGAATAGTATTGAGTTGAGATGGTAGAGTGAGTTTTGTGGGGTCTACTTAAAATGAGTTTAAGGCTGTGTTTGGTTCCCAAACTTAGCTGAGTTCAGTCTAATTTTAAGTTGAATCTAATATCTAAACACTCAACTCTCAAATTACTAAACTAATCCAAACTCAAAACATTCTTACACATGAGACCTACAACATTTTTCAATTTAAAAAATCTTTATATGTGGGACCCACAACCTTTTTCAATTTCTCATAAAAAGTACTAAACTCATCTTAATATACAAACACACTTTAAACTCAATTTAGATGGGCCCCACATAATTCCCTCCACTACTCAACTCACTACTATTCATAAAGAACTCAACTCAACATCCAAACGCAACCTAAATGTGTTTGAATGTTAAGATGAGTTTAGATGTATTTATGAAAAGTTGAAAAAAGTTGTGGGTCTCACATATAAATAAGGGTTGAATTGAAAAAAAATTGTGGATCCCACGTGTAAAGAGGTTTTTGAGTTGAGATGAATTTAGTAATTTGAGAGTTAGGTGTTTAGATGTTAGAGTACTTAACTTAAAATTAGACTAAACTGAATTGAAGTCAGATGAGCTTAACAACCAAACGGGGCCTAATCATTTAATTTATATTTTAACACTTATTATATTTGAGCGGACAACATCTCCGCCAAGTTCTTCAAATCAATCTTATATATTCATTTCTCTCTCTCTTTCTCACACTAATCCTTCTTATTTGTCCCTCTTTACCCTCTTTTTATGTTCTTATATTTCTTTTTTGGATGATAATTAGAAGTGTTGATTGGAAGACATGAAAGGTCTTGCATGCTCTCAAGTCTCATGTTGTTTATGACGAATTTGTACCAATGGTGCATATTTTTCTTTGGGAAATATATCAATATGCGGATAGTGTGATTAATTGACGTTTCTGGCTCGCTATAATGACAAATGGACGAAAGGATCATCCAATCAGAAGGTTTAAGAAAAATGTTAATGAAAATTAATGCACGAAAATTAATTAAGTAGGTAGAATACTATATATCAAATCACCTAATAAAGATGTTTGTTATGTTTTTCCCAACACTTCATTCCATGATCAGATTCAAGACCCGGAGGATCTCTTGATCTATGGTAGAAGATAATAATATTTAAAGTCCAATTTCTCTAGAAAAATTGGACTTTAGAAAATGTGGCTAAACTCGCGTATGAGAATGAGTAAAAATTTGATAGGGTTTCTAATTTCTTGCTAGGAATTTAAGATTTCATGTTTTGTTTATTCTAAAGCGTCAATTATGAATTATTTATCAGTTCCAAAATATTACCATATTTTCCTTAACGAGTGCTATTTCCCATTAAAAATAGTTGGGAAGGTGGAATTTTCATAAACATGATCTCGATTTACTTCACTAAAATACATTTAAAAAGGGTATAAAATCACTCCCAACCTAACATTAATTCCTTCAATATTTTTCTTCCTTCTTCAAAAAAGAAGATTGATCCTTTTGACTATTTAGAAAGTCAATAAAATACTTAACTTTTGTGATAAATATTTATAAAGTTATCAAATAGTACGATGACTTGTAACAAAATAAATTAGTTCCTTTCTCTTATCCAATAAATTATTAGGAGTTATTTTTAATAAAATCTAATGCAAGCACGGTTCTAATGCCTCCTCTATTAAGACTTCAATAATATAATCTTTTTCTTTTTTAAAAAAATTACATTTTATCCCTTCAACTTATCCAACCATCCAACTATCAATTGACCATTGATATCTCCTAAGATTAGATTTGGATAGTGAGTTGAGATGAGATAAGTCGAAATGAAAGTTGAAAGTTGAATAAATTATTGATAAAATATTATTTTTTAATATTATTATTATTTTGAGATTTGAAAAGGTTGAATTGTTAATTACGTTTTATTTAAAAATTTGTGAAAGTTGTCATAATGAGATGAAATATGATAGGTTGAGAGCCCAGCCCCTCTCAATCCAAACCAAGCTACTCTTTTGCAATTTCACTACAACAAACAATGTTTTTTTCTGAGTTTTTTTTTTTTATTTCCGACGACTAGCTTTGGTCGCGACAAGGCAACAATTACAAATGATGCATGTATTTACCGTCGAGTTTATGCCGCATCGCAAATTTGGAGTTTTATCTGTGGAATATAAGCGCCACAAATAGTCTCGCAGCAAACAAATGTGATATATATGACACTTTGGCACTACAACAAATAGTAGTTTTTGGGATAGAATTTTTTCCTGCGACTTTTATTTTGTAGCAAATAGTGACTTTTTGCAACAAATTATTTGCAGCGAAAGAAATTTTGTCACAAAAGGCCAATTTTTATGATTCATTTTTTACTAACAAGAAAGTGCCACTAATTGTTACTTTTTGCAGTGAAAATGATGTCGTCGCAAATAGTTTCGCCAATAATAGTAGTTTTTGGGACATAATTTTTTTCAACAAATTTTATGGCAAATAAGTACTTTTTGTTATCAAATTCACATCCTCTGAAATAAGTTGGCTTGAAATAATCATTTACGGTGACAATATTGCGCTGCTTATAGAAATTATCATTTGCGGCGACAAAAGTCTCCACAAAAATAAAAGTTATCGCCGCAAAAATGTAAAAATTTAAAACTCCCCCCTTCAATTTCTTTTTCTTCCCCCCTTTCTCCCGTGCCAAATACCATCTCTCATCTCTGCCCATTTTTTCTCTTAGTTTCTGCCCATTCTCTCTCCTTCCCACCTTGTTTGCATATACACTCATTATTGCCGAACCGCTGCAACCCATGGCATCCCACCGCCTCCTGATCTACCTGGTCCCGATTTCCGTAAGCTCTCATCCTCTCTCTTTGACTATCGATTTGGAGGTATTGTCTCTCATCCTCTTTTTCTCCACTTGCGACCTAGGCCCCGATCTATGGTTTAGAAGATAATTTTTGTTCTTTGTTATTCTGACGGTGCATTTCTTAGTTTTCTCTTAATATTTTTTCGTTACTTCTTTGCTATTTTTAATTTGTTAAAGTTGTGTTTTTGTTGCTATTCGAGTGCATGTCTTGATTATTGTTTGCAGGGTATTTCTTATATGAGGATTTTGGGATTTCTGGGTTTATGTGGGCATTATGAAGATGAATTTCTCGAGGATGCTGCTGTAAGATTGGAAGATAAATTTGTAGAAAAATTTCTCGATTATACTGTTTGGAAGATGATTTTCTGGATTTGTGTCTTCTGTATTTTGTTCATGTTGCTGCTGTTAGGAAGAAGAAATACGTTGCTGAAGCCATAGAGACCGATAACAAATTCCTCTATTGTTAGTTTCCAAAACTTGTATTTCGTTGTGCTGTACTCTGCTGTTGAATGGTACCCGTGGTACCCTTGTGTTGTAATTCATGATGGCTCTATAATTGTCCTCCACTGCTTGCTTGCTGTAGTGTCCTGCCAAGTGCCTTCATTCTATTTGTGAAAAGGTGGCATAGAGTCATGTATTTCAATAGCTGCTGTAGCATGATTCTAGGCTGAAATTTGTATCAGAGAAGTTGACACAAATTTAGACAACTCATGAAGCTGCCATTTAGCCGAGAATCATGGATATCAATTTAGTAATTGGAGCTTGTCGAGAATCATTCTTTTTGTCTTTAGTGCCGAGTATCGTGGAATTTATTTTGTGTAGTTGCTGCTATTACCTTTGCATATTTCCTAGAATAGAATTGGAGTCTTGTATATATAACTATCCTGCAGAATCAATAAAAGTGAGTTGAATATTTTCCATTCAAAAACTCCCTACATATATATAACTGTCCTGCAGATTTATAATTTGTTTGTCTTTTGTTCATCTTTTCTTTTCATGTATACTTTGTTAAATGCTAAATAAATGTATTTGATTTCTTTTGTTCATCTTTGAATTTCTTTTATTTTGCTAGTATTTTTTTTTTCGTAAAAGATTATTTCTCGCCAAATGTTTAGCAAGAAATACTTTTCCCGGTGAAATGTACACTTTATCTGAGGATTTGGTAATGCCAGAAAAGGTATTTTTTCGGACAGCAATTGAGATCGCAAGATCTAGTAGTATGTTGGGCCAGTTATTTTTGACGATATTGCCACGACTACAAAATGCAAGAAAAACACATTTGTGGCATTAAATGTGGGTAATATGGACAAACATAATTGCAGGAAAAACTACTTTCTGTTGTAGTGTGAGCACCCGCTGATGAAATATTTGCTACGAATATTATATATTTTTAGATGTGCCTATAATTGTGGCAAAAAATAGTTGCAGCGAAGATATGTGTGGCAAACAAAGTCATCTCAAAAGAGGCATCTATTGTGGTGAAAATATTGGCTTTTGCGTTGATTTGTACTCGACGCAAAAATGCTACAATGTGGAAATTCCCAACGAAACAGATTGATGTTCAATTGCATATTGCGGCGAGACGAAATCATCGCTTTTCATCTCTCCGCAATAAGCTTGAGATATAATGGGACAAAATCGACAGCTCCTATGTATGCGTGTAATTTTTTGTCTAATTTTTCCATCACTTTCCGTGATTGTTTTGGTCTGAGTTTATGAAATTGGTCTCCTACCACCGTGAGGCTGCTGTTATGCCGTCGCCTCCTCGTAGGTAAAAATCCTTCAACCTCTCTCTCCTCCGTCTGATATGATCTTGATCCTCTCTCTCTCTCTATATAACTCTCACTCCGACCCTTTTCTCTCCCTAGGTTGTCTCACTGTGATTCGACAGCCCCACCGTGTCGCCATACCAACCAGTGCACAAGCTTCTCCTTCAAATCTCCTCTCTCCTATGGTAAGCTCTCTCCTTCAACGTAGATGGATTTGTATACAGGCCCATTTCTTCTAGTACTGTTTCCAATATGTACCCACATGATTCAAAGAGGCCAATTTCTTCAAAGCAATTTGTCTCGCTATTGACTCAGTATTATTTGAGATAATTTAGACCATGTTGATACTAATTTAAATTGAGGCACACAATTTAATTTATCCCTTCTTGAAGACTAGATTGTTAACATTATAATGTTTTATTTATTTTTGTATGGCGACAATCACAATTTAGTGAGAAGATAAAATCACATCTTATATTTATAATTGAGGGTTAAGCAATGACTTTATGGTTTGGTAATAATATTATTGTTTTAGGGATGAATTTTTATTTATTTTAATATTATAGAAGTCTAGTTCTTATTGTTTATCATAATTATTTCTTGTCATAATGCGCAAGTCAAATTTATGTGTCAACTAATCGGGAGTATAGTACCCATTAAAATATAACCAACATGACCCAATTCAAATTATTGGATTCATTACCTTTTTGTTTCTAGGATTATATATTTTAATACTCTATCTCTTATAATATCTTTGATTTTTTATATTGAATTGAGAAGGAAAATCTAAGCCAGCCGCCCTCAACATATACAGGCATGCCGTCCCTAGCTACCTTGGGGAAAGAAAGTAAAGAAAAAGGTTAGAAAAGTAGGGGAGAAAATAACAAATGATTGGATTTCAAATTTCAAAGAAGATTGTTGGGTCTACTCACTTTATCCATCAATCAATCCAAAAAGACGGGCACCTACCTTTTTTTTTATTTTAAGAATAGTTTCATGTTTTAAGTTGCTTTTCATTCCGTACAATTTAAAAGTATTTTTAAAACTTCTATTTTGAACATGAAAGCGACATGTACTCATATTTTTAGTATTTTCAATTTTAATTATATAATTGTAAGCGTTGAAAATGACTTTTAAAAAATTTAGAAGGTTCTATAATATTTTTAAGAATAACTTTTAAAAATTATTGTTGACGCTATCTTTGCCATCCATAACAATGCTAGGGTTCTCTTCCATGGCGTGTAGCAAAATTTCATCATGTGTCTTAAAGAATTTTCTGCCACTCATGTATGGTTGAAGGAATCTCTCCAAAGCACATAAAATAAAAGTCTCCCCTTACCATTATATTATACTTGATGATACAAGCCTTTCTAAATCGTGTTTCAAAATGGTTAAAACAACGTGGAGGTATTCTAATTTCTACCGCCCTTTTCAAATCCTAACTAGGGGCGCCATCCGCACCCCTGGACAAGTGATCGCAGGCCCCGCCCTCAGGCTCCAACCCTGCCCCCATTTGGTTGTTGGGAGACGGATTGGTCTTGCAAACAAGCCAGAATCCTCCAAACAACCCAACTTCTTACCAAACTCATAGATTTATCACTAAAATTCATAGATTTATCATTAAAAAAAATATCATCTTAACAACAAAAAAAAGTCGCAACAATGCTAATGGCAAGACCATGGCATGGCCGTGGGTCATGGCCGTGGGTCTCTTTGAAAACCTACAACCATTTTTGGGCTCACACTCACGACCACGTTGTTGCTCGTGGGTGTCTCACAACCTTCAAAAAGAAAAATTGGAGGAGGAGGAGAGAGAAGAGGAAGAAGAAGAAGATGAGGAAGATGAGAAGATGACTTTTGCCTATTGTGGTGTTGGGGCGACAATGGAAGAAGAGGTGATGAATACAAGAAGAGAGAAGGGGAGGTAGAAGTCGAATGATGGAGAGAGAGAGAGAGAGAGAGAGAGGAGAGAGTGATTTAGATTTTTGTGATTTTTCTTTATATATATAAGGGTTAGGCTGGATGGGGGAAACCCCGGGCAGGCTTGGGCCCAGCCCGAGCCTTGTCCCTCGATAATCCCAAGCGTGCAGGCCTGGTCTCCCAACAGTCCCAATCTTCTGTTTGTAGACGGGGGCCTCCGCCCCGGTCAAGCGGGTGTTGGCGAACGAACTGGATGCGGTGCCCTGCTGCCCACTCCTAATCCTAACAGCAACTAGTGAGTTAAAGAGATCTCCATTCCTTTGCATTTAGTGATTATCATGTACGAGGACGAATGAGAGATCTCCACCTATGCACCCTTTGCATAAGCACTACAAAAAATCAAGTTTTTTCTAGCGATTTTAAGATTGCCTAAAAAAAAATCGCCGCAAATAGTCCTTATTTACAACGATTTTCAATTCGCCGTTGATTTTTTTCACAAAATAAAAAAATACTGAGGAGATCACTTTTTGCAGTGACTTTTAGATCTATTGCGGCGATTTATGTCGTCGCAACAAAATATGGTAATTGTAACGGCATCTTATTTCATCGAACTACGAAAATCGCTACAATAAATACTTTTGTAGTATGATTTTATCATACCTATCATTCTGAACTCTTTAAACTTATGATCATTTGTTTATGATGCTTGAGACATGGTTTCATCTCTATTTCTAGAGAAAGGGATCATTCCTTTTGCTGTAAGTTCTCTTTTTATTTTTTATTTGTAGCTTTCACAGTTACATCTAGGCTGATTGAATACGAGTGTATATTCTAAGATGGTATAATATATGTGTATTCACAAATGAAAAAAATATATATATGAAAAGTCAACATAACATAGCTTCGAGTTCCTCTCATGTAAATGTCTTGTCATCTGGTTCTACATATTTGTGTGTAGCTTGTTCTTCTGGTGGGCACAAAGCTGCAACATGTTATTGCAAGCTGCAGCATCCCTATTTATAGAATCACACAACTAGTTGTAAGTTGTGTGATTCTATAAATATATGTATCAAACTGGAGTAGGAGTTCTTGGATCAGTACCTCTTGCTGGTGTTACTTTTTTCTTTTATTTTTTTTCTTTTATTATTATTTTTTTTTCCTGGGTTGTGAGATTGTGAGACTCATTTGATAAATTGTGACATTTCATTCGATTTTCATTCTCAAGCTTGGTTTATCTGGATTTTTTGGTTTTAGTTTTTTTATTCTTAGGCATATACTATAATCCTTTCATTTGAATTAAGGAGATCGTAATATGGTTATATTAGCAGTTTGGATCTTTTTTGAGTATGTAAAAAGAACTATAAACCAATTCATAGTGTAAGGTAAAATTTTGTTGGCGGCAATAAAATATCGTCGCAAAAACTCTATTCTAGCAACAATAACTCGCTGGGAATATACGGTGTCCACGATAAATACAAATCGTTGGCAATACTTCTTTCCGACGATCAAATATTGTTAGAAATACTTTTTTCTATTGATTTTTATAGTATTTACAACGAATATAATTTGCCACAAAGACTTTTCCTAACGATTTAATTAGACCATTGGAATAGATCTCCTCATTTGCGGCGATTTATTAAATATTTGCGACGAATATAATTTGTTATAAAAAATTTTTCCTGCAATTTAATATGCAAACCGAATGAATATTTGTAGCGAAAAAAAATCACCAATAAAGATAATTATTTGTAACGATTTAACTTATAATTGAGTAAACAATTACGAAAAACATTCAATACAGTAAAAATTACTGACAAAGATTATTTCTAACGATTCCTGGCACCGAACAAAACATTTCTTGTAGTGAAGTGGGAGGTCTCCCTCTGGCGGCATATGTGTTTGTTTTGTCGCTTTTTTAAAAAAAAGAAATTTCGTGGATAAACAAAAGGTTAAATGCCAAACAAAGCATTGAAGTCCAAAAGTAACATTGGGAAGAGAAGTACTTTGTTTTTTAGTTCATCTTACCTTAGCTATAGCCATTTTATTAAAAATTTTGCCATAATGAGTGATTGAACCAATCACAATCTAATGAAGGAGCCGTCCTGCACGGCTATACCTATATATTCTCCTAATGTTCCAACAACAAAAGGAAAAGGTTAAATCAACAGTATCATTCTCAATTTGTTTGGTCTCTGAAAGTTTGTGGTTTCATCGACAATTCAGCCTTCCCTCTGCTCCACGCGTTTTTGTATTTGTTTTGCATGAAGAAAATCTGGCGTGACGACAAGTCGTTGTAGTAAGTGACTTAGACCGTTGATCATCTGATATTGAAACACCACGAGTATTTGATGGTGGACTTTGACTAGCCACATATGAAGAAACTAAAAAGAAGCAATTATTTTTTTATTACAATAAATAGAACTCAACTATATATTTAAATAAATTTATTTAAAAAAAAAGGATAAATGGAAACATCCGACAACCTCTTTCGTATGTGGTGTCATAATTGTCATTACATCATAAAATAATTGTCAAAGTGAAAAATAATATATTAATACAGTTGATCTTTTAAATATGACTCATATCCACTGTTTTAAATTTGGTTTCAGTAATCATTTCATTTTAAGTATTAGAACGGAATATTTTGATATCAGTATATTCTGGTGTATCGTTTTTGGATTAGGTATATATATTATATGTATATATAAATTGATAATTAATAGAATAAATACACTTATATCTAAGTGAGTGTGTATATATATGGAAGAATTGATAACTTATAGAAATGCATATACGTTGAAACATTAAAAAAAAGGTAGAGATATTGGTGTTACAAGAAAATATTAAAAAAATCATAAACTTGAGTTGAGGCAAAAAGAAAAAAGAAGAACAATAAAAGAGCAAAAAATTATTAAAAATAATGACATTAAAAAAAGAAGAAGAGAATTATGGGATATATTTAAAGTTACAAAAATAATAAAATTATATAAATACCTTTTAGGTTTTAGAATCATTTAAATACCAATTATACCATCCAAATTTAAAATTTACAAAAATTCAATCCAAATTCAATAAAATTATAAAACTACCATTAAAACAGTACAAAATGGAATAGAGTCCGGAATGCAAATTTCGGTCGGAATGGTTAGAATTCGCCAAAATGTCTTGAATAGCCTATGTTTGAATAATGAAATGAGATGAAATAGTTTTAGATAAAAGTTTAAAGCTAAATAAAATATTATTTTTTAATATTATTATTATTTTGAGATTTAAAAAAATTACATTGAGATTTAAAAAAATTGACTTGTCTATTGTATTTTATGTAAGAATTTGATAAAATTATAATAATAAAATGAGATGAGTTGAAATTATTTTTCAATCCAAACGGGACCAATTGAATGCACAAAAATTTGGAATAAAATAAAGAGACAAAAAAGTATAGCATACCAGATGCTAAACAGAAATAACTGAAATAAAACGAAATTTCATCTCATCCCATGCAGAGTGATACAGACCACGTAAGTTTCATGCACAAGAAGAGAAAAATGCCCTCAAGAATTATTTTTTGTTTGCTTACTTTTGTCGTAGTGGGTCCCTTTCAGTATTGGAAAAGAGTAAAGTTCCTAATGTCTGCATGGTTTTTTTGAGCGATGATAGAGTGGGTCCAGTTTTGACGGTTGAGCGTGTTATTTTAGTATAAAATTTATATTTTTTATTTATATTATTTTATTTTGTAAATATTTTTAAAAGATAAAAGAATATATTAATATACTGAAGTCAATTTTTTAAATATTAAATAAAATAATTTTAAAATAATGCATAAACCATCGAAATAAAAAGACAAACTCATAGAGCATGCTAACATTTTCTATTTTTCTTTTTGGTCGAATCACGTGTTTAGATGTCCCACTCACTCTTTTTTCCACGCATACGGTATGCCCAAAGCCCCTTAGAATAATAGTCATGTATGTATTTTATCTTTTAATTTTTAATTTTAGATCATATTATAAGTATAGATAATAATTTCTATAATAAATATTAAGGGCTCTTTTTTTAACCTCACATTTATTTTATGTACTTTTTTTCTGAACAAATATGCAAATGCAGGGACAAGAGATGTTACTCTAGTAGCATCTGCACCAATTTGTTTATGGGCACCTCTTTTTTAGTTGAGTTTTATTCCGTACAAGTAAATTTGCGTATTAATTCTGTTGTTTTCATATTTTAAATTCAAATTAGCACTATTTTCAATAAAGTTGACTTTCTGATCAATCACGTTGAATGGGTAAACGTATTAGTGTGCAGAATCACTTACAACTAGATTTTTTCTTTTTAGTTTTAGTTTTTTTTTTTTTTTTTAGAAAATTCCAAACAAAACATAGCTGAATCAAAACTTAGTAACATGAAAGCTATGGTATGTCAGTTAATGCATCACATTGATTCATCAGGTCTCAAATTTATATAGGGAAAAAATTTACTCAAATTTACTCTTTAAAGATATTACCACAAGTGACAAAGATACACAAGTTTCTATAAAATCATAATCAGTCAACGAATCTTACACCAC
Organism: Pterocarya stenoptera; assembly: GCA_003123785.1. NCBI lineage: Eukaryota > Viridiplantae > Streptophyta > Magnoliopsida > Fagales > Juglandaceae > Pterocarya > Pterocarya stenoptera. The sequence goes on along the minus strand of QEOT01004776.1, from coordinate 182,430 downwards.
TGCCTGTCCTTTCTGATAAAATTATTAGAAAAGTAATGCCAGGTAAGTAATGCAATCGCCGCTTTTTTTTTTTTAATATATTTTTTGTATTTACTTATTTTTAAAAAGAGTATGTTGCGTTTGTGCATTCTATAACTGTAAACATTTTCTTATTTTATTAGATATCTATGAAGACCTTCATAACATATTAAATATGAAAATATTGAGTATATATATATATTGTGACAATAGTTAACATATGTTTTGACTAAAATTATATGAATATTCTTAATTTTTGTAAAATAATTCAAATTGTGCCTTTATATTCAAATGAGAGAAGGGGTTAGATACCATTAGGCTGCAAAGTTTCACATGATACAAACACATGCAAAACATGTTATCTAGCACTTATGCTAGCTAAAATACCGGTAACAAACATTATAGCGCATAATCTGCTTTTATTAAGCCTTCTCAATTGTAACATCTTTTTCAAAAGTTCTTCTTTGCACATTTTCATCCCAATCTCTTCACTTGAGAGGAGGGATGAGAGGTGTGAGCTTTTTTCACCCTTTTCCATCAAGCTTATCTTGTTTATAGAATGCATTTGTTTTCTTTTTTGTTTTTAAATTTAAGATATAATGAAGGTCACTCTGTCGCATTTGGAATGCTTTCAACTTAAGGACGCACCTTGAAATCATAGATCGCTGATCTACAAGACCAAAAAACCAGTGACGACTCCAGTGACCCATGATAATAAGCGTTGGAGCTTTATGTTGCCCAAATCACACGAGTATTACAAGCAACCATGTTGTCATGCCTAAGTTACCGCCACGCACTACTCAATTCAATTTTCTTGCTTTAGGTATCCGAGATCAACCACCTATACTCCTCTTCTATCAACATGTGTGTCACACGCGTTAGTACCATCGCTCGCTCAATCCCTAATGCCGCCAAGCGTCAAATATGCATGATTCTACCTATTTAACTATCTTATCACTTTCCTTCAAAGTTAGACCCAATGCATTCCTCTATTTGCAACAAAAAAATGTAGATCTACTCAACGGAATCTCCAAAACAATCTGCAAAAGCGTGCTCAGTTTTGCAACGATATCCCATCATTATAGGTAACTCAAAACGGTTCATAATTTCCTAGATTGCTGAATTAATTGCCTTCATAGCAATCCTTTCCTTTACTTGATCAGACAGGTAAACTCAGGATGGGAACATTGTCTATATTTTCTATTTTGATTATACAATAATTTTGATTGAGTTATTGTTCTAACCTTTCACCTCCACTTGCATGAATATTTGCTTGGGAACCATGAAATGTGGCAGATTAGAAACGAGGCTAGAAAAAAAAAGGTAATCTCTTAGTTTTTTGTGTTTTTTAATTTTTGTGAGCATGGTAATTTCATAATATTGTTGTGAAAGTAGTTGATTAAGATGGTGTGCCCAGCTTACAAAAACAAGACGTGCCCAAACTGGTGTCTTTCTTCATATATATAGAATGGTCCATAGCTATTGGCGTTTCTTTCCTACCCTTTTCCTCTCTACAGTTTCTCTTTCCTGGTTTAACCCTGGAGACTGACTGGATATCTTCCGGCATTGACTTTTCCCACTCCGGCGATCTGACTCAACGCCAGATCTGTGAGCTCAATGTATTTTTTTTCTTACCATTTATATTGTTCAGATTTTAATTCATTCAGCTCCATTAAAGTTGTTACACTCCTTCCATATAGCGAAAAGATTCCCTATAGAATTTGTCAATTTTTCGCCCCACAATCTTAGCCATTTAAAACGGTTTAAATCGGCCAATTCACTTCTCGCTTTTTTATCTCTCAGATGCAAGATAGTTGCTACTGTTTTGATTTTGTTTCCGTAAGTTTCTCATGCTTCCATCAATGCTTAATTCCCTCGAGTAAAAGATAAAGCTGGCTTTTCCTGTTGACAAATATCTGGGAAATGATTTTCCGTCATTTATAACAAAAAAAAGATGTTTTTTTTGTGGGTTGTTTTCCTTCTTTAATCTTCTGTAATCTTGATGAATGCCAATGTTTGGTGAAGGTTGTATGAGGGAGAAATGTGTTTGGGTGTTTTGGCAGGGTGGGTTCAGGCAAATGGGTTAAAAGTCAAGAAGGGCTTTCAGAAGCCTCTGCTATTTTTCTATTAGCTGCAAAACCCAGCTGCTACAAGAAAATCGAGAGGGTTGAAGCTCAGGGATTATTTGGGTGGAAGAATTGTCTTGTAATTGCTGGGTGAGTGAGAAAGAAATGATGAACTTCAGAGGGGGAGTTTCAATTCCACAGGATAAAGAGTTTCAAATCATGGATTCTTGGATGCCCGTCACACCAGAGAAGCCAGTTCCGACAAGATCTAATCCGATCCCGGTCGACTCCCATGGAAACCAGCTGGGGAGAGGAAATTGGCAGGAACTGAATGGATTCTCAAATGGGTATGCAGAAGAGATGCCAAATTGCAATGGGTTGAGGCTAAATTCGAACCCAATCGGACAAATTGTCCAGAATGGAGGGTTCAGTGGCTATGATGAGGGAGGTTTGGCCGAGAGAAACAGGATGATGATCAATCACATTGCAGGCTCCTACACGCAGACCTTCCACAATAACGACAGCTCCGGTTGGAAAAGGGATCCATTGGCAAAACTGCTGCTGATGCAGAATGCGGCTTTCATTGCCTCTGCAAACAGGAATCCGAACAGAAGCTTGAGCATGGCAGGAAAAAGACCTCTAATTCCGAATTCGCATTCGCATGCTCAGTCTCAGTCTCAGTCTCATCCTCAAGTTGATTGTAATCAGAAAGGTTCCATCTTGGGTAACATGTGGTTCGAAAACCAGAATCACTTGTCTGGTTCTAGCCCATTGAGCAATTTGGAAAATGGAACTCTGTTTCAGGATCTTCATTCTGAAGTTGACCACAATCAAATAGATTCTGATTTTGCAAGTTTGTTTTATGCCAACCAAAATCACTTCTCAGGTTCCAACTCATTAAACGACAGCGATATCACATCCCAGATATCCAAGCGTAAGTGATCTACTGCCCATTTTAAAAAAATATATATATATTTATATTAGTGCCAATTCATGCATGCAACTAGAAATGCCTACTAATTTTTCAAAGAGGATCATCGTTATGATTTTTCCCATGTTTTATTGTTATTATTTTGCTAATTTCCCGTCAATGAATGAAACATTTGAAATAGATGATTGCTTCTTCATGAAAATCACATATGCCCACATGGAAATTGGATCGTTTGCACAATAAGTATTTTAGCATTTGCCCTCTTTTCATAGGATTAAACAACAATAAGGCACCTGAATTCATCTTTGCTAATTCTTTTGTTCTCGAGGTAAGAATCTATACCTGTTATAATATTGCACTGGGATGATTTTTTTGCCTTCTAATTAAATTAAATTAAATATGATAAGGGGTTGTGAAATTGTAATCCCCTTGGCATCAAGAGAGGCTTGAAGCACTTTAAAGAAACAAAATTTTACATTTTAAGGACTCATTTGGTTACACAGTTCAGATGAGATGGGGTGTTTTGTTAAAAATTAAATAAAATATTGTTAGAATATTATTTTTTATTTTGAAATTTAAAAAAATTAATTATTTATTATATTTTATAAGAGAGTTTAAAAAAAATTGTAATAATAAGATGAGATGAGATGGTTTTATGTATTCAAACCGGGCCTAAGTGTCATGAAAAATGAAAATTAGCTGTTGTTATAATCAAACAGCTATTAGGAGAGCATGAGTGTTTTAATACTTAAAAGAGGAAAAAAACAGAAGCCAAAGGAGATCTTGCAAATAGAATTTTATTACCACATTATGTATGTGATCGTCAAACAGCTATTAGACAGGCATATGTTATTTTAATCTTGCCAATCATGTTTTTTCTAACATGCTAGAAAGGCTGACATGAAATTGCATTTCTTTGATGTCTTTAATTGTAAGTGCTATCAGATACAGCTAATTTATTGGCATGCCATAAGAAAGAAAGCCCTCTACTTTGGAGCTATGAATTTATTTTCAGTGTCAAATTATCTTTCATCTTTTACAAAGAAATGAATGAAGACAATGAAAATTGTTTTTTCCCTACAGATGGATTCTCTATGCCTTACCAGCAACAATGTGACCTAAATTACCCACCGGTAGAAATAGATGCTTCCTCAAGTGTTACCAACACCCTCCAGTTTGCACCAATAATGCCGGATCAGGTCAATAAGTTGGAGAACAACCAACTTCCTGCAAGATTGCAAATAAGAAATGAAAGCTCAAGTGGGGCAAAAGAAAATGCGACTTCACCCACATTATTCGGAAATAAGGCACCTCAGCAACATAGTGATGAACTCTTACAAAGCATAGTAGAGTCCTCTTCTGCTGCCATTTGTACACCATACAGGGAAAATAAAGATTCTGAGAGTGGAAGGAATCCAGGCATTGATCTGAACAAGACACCCGAGCAGAAACCACCCAGACGAAGAAAACACAGGCCTAAGGTAATCAGGGAAGGCAAGCCCAAAAGGAGTCCAAAGCCTACTGCTCCAAAGAATACTAAGGAGACCCCAACAGGGAAGAGGAAGTATGTACGCAAGAATGTTCAAAAAGAATCAGCACCTGAACCGGCAGATGCTACAAGGGAGACGGCAAATCTTAATGGTGGAACTGCTGCAAAGTCCTGTAGGAGAGCTTTAAATTTCGACTTGGAGAAGACTGTTGATGAAAGCCAGATCAAAGTAGTTGGTCAGCAGGAGTTGCAGCAAAGCAATGAAAGGACCTTTCGTTTGATTTCAGACCCTCAAGCCACAGAATTGTGCCCTGGAACATACACTGTGCCTGGAACAAAGTCAGCTGTGCAGATTGACCAATGGAAAACGGTAGGACACCAGCGACATGGGATGATGAGTAATCTAACCCCTTCCACTTGTCAATTACAAACTGACCGTGGACCACTGCAAAAAAAGCAAGCAGCTGCAGCCTCGATAGTTCCTGCAAAAGACCTGCCAATAGAAGATTCACATGTGATTCGAAGAAATGTAGATGGCAGATTCACTGATCCTTGCCAGAACAGCAGCAGAAATAGATGCACTCCCATATGGCAAATTCATGGGGAAGGAATAGACAAAATAGTCTTTCAAGCAAAAGTTCACCATGAAAGAATTGAGAAAGAGATGTCTCAGAGTACTCCCCAATCAGTTCCAAAGTCTCCATCCAATTCCAGTGCAATGAGAGGATCCAAGAGAGAACATTTTCGTACTATCGAGCAGACGAATTCCAATATCCAAAATCCAGTGATTTCATCATTGTACCAACAGATCCAAGTGGATGAATGCCACAGAAATGTCCAGGTTCTGGGTGCAGGTCTTTCAGAAACCTGCAAAAAGAAGAAAATCGAGGGTGGACTCCATACAAACACCCGTGGAATGCCTTGTGTTACAGAAGTTGAAGGAGGTTGGGGAAATGTTGAAACAAAAAAGATGAGTGATAACAGTGCAAATGAATTTGCACCAAGAGCAAACAATGAAATATTGAACTCTTACTTTGAAACTCGTATAATCACAGAGAGGAAAGGTGAGGTCAACAATTTTACCGCTGAGAGGCGCAATCACTCCACAACAGCCAAACAGTATTTGATGATGCAACATATTTCTTCTGGGCTGCATTCAAATGCAGAACGAACGGAAGACACCAACGGATTAGCTTCAGCCCATGGCTTTCCCTCCCTAGCTGCAACTGAGGATTGTCACTTGCTCCGACCATCTCCTCCCAAACAAACTCCCGAATTGGAGAAACAGGTACAAACTTCCCATGTTCACACATTAGCAACTAAGCAGACCTTGGGATGTACACCATCAAAATTAGTTTCAGCTCGAAGAAATAAAGTGCTGAAAAACCAGGATGCCTCTCAAGATTATCAGAAATCCTCACCAAAACCACGAGGTACTTTCCATATCAGATAACTTTTAGAAAATGCAAACTCACAGAATATCTAGTATGTTATACTCACAATGTTGATAGCAATCAACTTGATGTAGGTCGTCCACCAGCAAAACGGATATATCCCATTACCATAGATGAGATCATATATCGATTGATGAGTCTCAATCTCAATGCGGGGAGCAATGAATCAGTAAGGGATGAGAAAAATGCACTTGTTCTCTATAAAGGAGATGGTACACTTGTTCCATATGCAAGGTTTGAGTTTTTGAAAAAACGAAAACCACGGCCTAAGGTAGACCTTGACCCAGAAACAAATAGAATATGGAATCTTTTGATGGGTAAGGAAGGAAACAAAGACTTTGAAGGCACTGACACAGAAAAGGAGAAGTGGTGGGAAGAGGAAAGGAAAGTTTTTCGGGGTCGAACTGATTCATTTATTGCAAGAATGCACCTTATCCAAGGTATAGTCCCTTATAGTTTCAGCCTCTCACATTCAGATCATTATTAAGTATTCTGTTATTCATATCTTTCTGATCAAGATCTACATTTATGGCATGCTCTTAAAATTATTTAATTTGACATCTAACAAATTAGAATCAAACCAGAGAAAGGGATAAAGAGAGATGTATACACAAACACAGTATTAAAGAACTAGTGGGTCATTATTGACACAAGTTCAGAGAGATCAATATGAAGAAAAATATAATACCGTGGGACAATTGAAATTGAAACAAGCCATCAGTCAATTGCATGACATGCTAGTCTTAGTCTTTTAGCGTTATTTTTCTGGATAAAATAACTTACCAACGACCAGTCTGCAAGCTGACAAATATTTGTAGGTGTTATGTAGAAGATGCAAACAGAAAATCAGTGAAGAAAAGTGTACATTGCATGGAAAATCAACTAGTCGTATACAAAGTTAATCAACTTGTTCCATATTAATTATACGTACAAATTACACTCTTCACAGGTGATAGGCGCTTCTCACGGTGGAAAGGATCTGTTGTTGACTCGGTGATAGGAGTCTTCCTTACCCAAAATGTCTCAGACCATCTTTCAAGGTAATTCATCATTTTTCACAGAATTCTATAACCACATTGAACATGAGTAAAACTTGACGTTCAAAGAATAATATTTCTCATTTTTTATTGCTTTGCAGCTCTGCCTTCATGTCTTTGGCAGCAAGATTTCCTCTCAAGTCAACAAGCAACTGCAATGCATGTGACAACACTGGGACGAGCATACTGTTCAAAGAGTCAGAAGTCAGCATAGTAAATCAGAATGACACCATCGGATGGCATGGAAAGGGTTCAAGCCAGCCCATCTTCAATATTAGCTCCATGGCACCCCTTGGATCAGCAGAGCATCAGAGGGGCAGTGAAACTACAGGAACAGAAAGGAGCATAGTGCAGGAACACGGCCTGAGTATAGAGGAAGAAGTCATATCATCACAAGAATCTTTTGATTCTTTAATCATTCAAGGCACTGGAGGACCGAGATCAAGCTCAGGCTCCAATTCAGAAGAGGAAGATCTTATAACCGGCTGCAGACCTATTGAGGCTCACTTTACAACTTTAACAAATCTTCTACAGATGGAGAAAACCACATTCCAGGAATTTTATAGCCAAAATAGTTCAATTGTGGATGGGGGATCCAGGCCCGTGCACAAGCAATCTGAATATATTGCTCATGCCCACAAAAAGTCAAGATTAGATAGAGCAGATGATGTCAATGGTCCTGCATTTAGTTATCCAATCAATCCAGACAATCCACAAAGCCAAGTACGAGTGGCTCCTTCAAGTGACTACCATTTGCATGTGACCCCAGACTCTACAGTACCCGAAGTAGAGAATTTTCAAGCGTTAAGTGACGAAAGCATATCCCCTTTGTCTTCAATTGACTTTGGATTCACCAAGACAAAAGATGCAAATAGCAAGGGCTTCAGGACCAAAAGATGGGAAGGAAGTGAAGGTAAAAGCACAGTACAGCAGAATGGACTACTGCACCCTCAAGAAACACCAAGAATGGGGCCACATGTACCATCAAGCAACCACTCACTACACCAGGAAATCATTTCTCAACCAGGACCACACATTGTGTATAATCAACCATCCTACCGCAATCATCAACAGGATGTGAACAAATCCCTCCAATTGCAAAGCCCATATATTGCAGAACCTGCTGAAGCACTGGCTAACAGAGAGAATGATGCTATGCAGCCAACATCAAGTGCACCTAAACTTGCAGAAAATTTTGGAGAAAGAATCTCAGCAGAAAATGAGCAATTACACTTTGAAAATAGATTTCTCAATCCAAATTCAAATAAGCAAGTCGATCCCTCTGATCAGGCAAATAGCAAGACAACTTCAAAAATCTCAAAACCGAAAAAAGGAAAGACAGAGAAAGATAAGAATAGTGCAGTTGACTGGGATAGTTTAAGAAAGCAAGTGCAGACCAGTGGTTTGAATGGAGAAAGAAGCAAAGATGCACAGGACTCGCTTGACTATGAAGCAGTAAGACTTGCACATGTTGATGAGATTTCTAATGCCATAAGAGAACGGGGGATGAATAACATGCTAGCAGAACGAATCAAGGTATATTTACTAGACTACAAAAGCCTTCAATTTTGCAACTACCACCTTCAAATTTGCAACTACTACCTTCAAATGGCTCCACAAATGACTCATCATTCAACACAAAAGTATTCTTCACCAAATACTTTTTATATAAAAATAACGTAGAAAAGTGGCCATGGTTTCATAATGTTACAGGAATTTCTGAACCGTCTGGTTAGAGATCATGGAAGCATCGATCTGGAATGGTTAAGAAATGTTCCCCCTGATAAAGCAAAGTAAGCAATTCCACACATGTTACTGAAATTGTCAAATGACCGCCACTAAGCCATAATAATGTACTGCATCTATATTGTAATGAAAATGGCCCAGATTAATGTCAAAATGCCAAACTGCATCTATATCCTTGAAAAATGTCATTTTGCTGCAGGGATTATCTGTTAAGCGTTCGTGGACTTGGGTTGAAAAGTGTGGAGTGTGTGCGGCTGTTAACACTCCATCATCTAGCTTTTCCAGTAAGAAACTACTTCCTTGACAGATTATAAGGGGTGAAGAAAACCAGATAATCAAATATACTACCGTTTTCTTTTTTGTAAAGGTTGACACAAATGTTGGAAGGATAGCAGTTCGACTTGGATGGGTCCCTCTCCAACCCTTGCCTGAGTCACTTCAGTTACACCTCCTAGAATTGTAAGTACATACTCCAACTAATGAATACTAATCTTTTCAATGATAAACAATGCTAATCAAAATCCTATACAGATACCCAGTGCTGGAATCAATACAAAAATATCTTTGGCCAAGATTATGCAAACTCGATCAACGAACACTGTAACCCCAGAGCACTTTCATTAAATATTTATTGAACAGTATTTTTTCATACAAAAAAAATAGGATAAACGAATTCCTAAGTAAAGCTATTACTGACAATAAAATATTGCTACCACAGGTACGAGCTGCACTACCAATTGATCACATTTGGCAAGGTTCATAGCAACAGAGATTTACATATGCTGCTTTATTCAGCAGAATATAGTTCATTAGCATATTAAGAGATATAAATTTTCCACATGCTTCAATATCTATGCAGGTTTTTTGCACAAAAAGTAAACCAAACTGCAATGCATGTCCAATGAGAGGAGAGTGCAGACACTTTGCAAGTGCTTTCGCAAGGTTTGCATTTTGATCTGTCCTGTTGCTATGTCTACCTCTGCCATTGCCAAGGCATACAGGCATGAGAAACAATTTAAATGATAACTTGTTTCAAAAAATCAATTTTTCTTAAACCGTCCAATTCATCTTCCCATAAACGGGAGGCATATATCCTCGAGTCCTTTCTTCTCAAAACCTACAGCTTATCTTACCCTATGCATGAGTTCAATATTCTCTGAACGAAACTCACCTAAAACCGTATTTGCTGCAGCGCAAGGCTTGCGCTGCCAGGCCCAGAAGATAAGAGCATTGTGAGCTCTACTGTTCCCATTGCACATGACGTAAACCCAGCCGTAGTTATCAACCCAATGCCACTACCTCCACCTGAGAACAACTTACTTAAAGAAACAGCTTATATAAGTCGCAACTGTGAACCAATCATTGAAGAACCAGCAACCCCAGAACATGAACGTACAGAGATCTCGGAAAGCGACATTGAGGACTCTTTCTATGAGGATCCTGATGAGATTCCTATCATCAAACTGAACATTGAAGAGTTTACCATGAATCTTCAGAATTACATGCAAGAGAAGATGGAACTCCAAGAAGCTGACATGTCCAAGGCTTTGGTTGCCTTAAAACCAGAAGCTGCTTCTATCCCTACACCCAAACTGAAGAATGTTAGTCGGCTACGAACAGAGCACCAAGTGTAAGTAGACATCCCCTCAAAACTATAATCAAGGTATTTGCAAAGTACCACTGCAGCTAAACTGGGCTGCGCCAGAGTGGGTATGGTTTATATTGATCCTCATGAGCAGAAATACTTTCTGACTAGATCAAATAATAGTCCAATATAGCATAAATTATCTTCCATCCTGAAACGAAACACATTAAACTTTCTAATATCCTAATCATTCAATATTACTTGCAGAAAATTGTAGCTTCTGATCAAATATTAAAAAAACTCTAGCCCTAACGGGATAGACTGGATGTTTCAAATAAAGAAAAAGTAACAAAAAAATACAACTCTGCTTGATGCGCTCTGACAGCTTCCATCCTGAAATGATGCAGGTATGAACTTCCAGATTCACATCCACTCTTGGAAGGGGTTAGTAAATTTTGACACACTGAATTATAAAGTGGCCTTTAATTAGGAACTGTAATTAGTCATTACCTTATTAATTTTTTTTACGGATAAAAAAAATTACAGATGGACAGCCGAGAAACAGATGATCCAAGCCCATACCTTCTTGCCATATGGACACCAGGTATGACATAAAACAAGATAGCTTGAGCTGCTATACTTGTACATAGAAAAATCAAGATATATTCTCGTGATCACTCGGTGCAATTTATACGCATATAAGTATTAACACATCAACATAGCCAGAATTTGAGACAAAGTGCAGGGTGGTCCAGGGTATTCAATATTCCCACTACAGATTAGGAGAAATAGTATTACAAGTTTGACATCTGCTTACAATCATATTTACCAAACTTGTTCTAGGTGAAACTGCAAATTCAATCCAACCACCAGAGACGAGCTGCGGATCACAAGAAGCTAACAAACTGTGCAATGAGAAGACATGCTACTCGTGCAATAGTGTCCGAGAAGCCAATGCACAAACAGTCAGAGGGACACTACTGGTGAGTGAATTATTCAATGATTCATAGAAAACACTCCTTTAGTTGCTAACATTTACCTCACAAAATACAGATACCCTGTAGAACAGCAATGAGAGGGAGCTTTCCTCTTAATGGTACATACTTTCAAGTTAACGAGGTAAGTTTATCATAGCTATATGCTTATTCTCTTAATTTGGGAGTCCAAAGTGGATACAAGAACTACCAGGATGGCATTCCAATTCATGTCAGTGAATACTTAGAGCCATTGATTCCATTATTGTCAAATGAACAATACCATTTTGCAGGTATTTGCGGACCATGAATCTAGCCTGAACCCAATTGATGTACCAAGATCATGGATATGGAATCTACGAAGACGGACTGTATACTTTGGAACTTCTGTATCGACAATATTCAAAGGTGAGAGAATTATAAACATGCATTTACTGCATAGCTGTCCCAATTTAATTAAAAAGGAAGCTAAAGGAGAAAAACCTTGTCTATCAGGCCTATCAACAGAGGGAATTCAATTCTGCTTTTGGAGAGGTATGGAACATTAACTTCAATTATCCACCTTACTTTATCTGCATTGGTAGGGGACATCTCATGTCAGGTGCACTTTACAAGAAAGAAGAAGGAACAATACATAGCCACATTTTTAACTTCAAAATGAATGGGGTTTGATTTTCTCATAGCATGAATTTTAGAGAACTGGATCCTTTGAAGTCCCATAAGTTACATATGACATTTTGTAAGCTTGTTGAGCTGTAGGCATATGCATTCGTATGTGTGCTTGCATGTCCATGTGGGCAGACGAGATATTTTACTGCTAAATTAAACGTCTGATAACAACGCAATACATAGTGGTAGTTCCACAGCACTATACGTAGATTGCCATTCAAGTTTACTTACAAAACATACTGGGCATGCATAAACTTACACCACGTATGTGAGACACGAGGACATGTGCTTGAAATATAGTTCCACAGCACTATACGTAGATTGCCATTCAAGTTTACTTACAAAACATACTGGGCATGCATAAACTTACACCACGTATGTGAGACACGAGAACATGTGCTTGAAATTTAGACTCATTCAGCATGCCTGTCTACCAATATTATGCATATCCATATCCACACTGTGATAAATCAAACCTAAAATGAAATAAAGGAATAAGAGAGAATATTAACCACCCAATGGAAGCCAAATGTGTCCATTACAAGGTTTGAAGTTAAGATCCCTCACTTTACCAATGCTAAAATGTATAATTAGACTTTTCTGTTTGCAGCATATGATAATGCTTTGCCTAGTTGATTTCTAAATTATCATTAAAAACGAAATAATCTGAGCCACATTTCTCATTATCAACCATTGAGTGCTTCTAATTTACTAAACATAACTTTGCAAACATAACTACTTATCAAAAAATAACTTTGCAAACTCTAAAGGAACAAATTTATGTATGATTTCTCTACAAGAAATGTGTGCAGTTGCTTAGTGGCTAACAACCGCTCCCCAAAATATCTTTATAATATACCAATATTTTAAATGTCATGCTCGCTAACATTTATTTATTTATTTGCAGGATTTGTCTGTGTGAGGGGATTCGACCAGAAAACACGAGCACCCCGACCTTTAATGGCCAGGTTGCACTTCCCTGCAAGTAAGTTGCTAAAGTCAAATCTGAAAACAAAAGATAAGCAGGATATGTTGCAGAGATGATTACTAGCAGAAGGTACAAAACCAGTCTGCTGGTACTAAACAAAACTGTTGCTGACCGCCAAGTGAGATGGGAGATCATTTACTAACATGTTGTAGGTTCAATTATAATTCTTCTAACATGGTACGCATTCACCACCTGTTATCGGAGGAATAGAAATTCCCAAAGTTGAAATGTGAGATCCTATGGCAAGAGGAATGTAGTTTGTAAACAAATGAAATTATGATCATTATTTCATTCTTGCTCGTAAAGAGCCATTCTTCAAAAACTGGCCAGCGCCACTCCAGAGAGAAAAAAGTTATGTAACGCTCCGGTTTTAGTAATCAATAAAATGATACATCACTGGATGTACAAATGGACATATAAAGCATGTATTGCAACACAACAAATGAATCAAATAAAAGGCATTTCAGCGAATTCTCAAGCCCACTTTGAAGAGGCCACCAAAGATGACGATAGTCATTTTAACCATACGCACATCAGCGTGAATGGTAGCTCGGGTGGATACCAAACCTTTTTAGCCTAATAAAGAAGTGGTACAACCCTACGTGAAGGGTATTCCAGTGACTAAAACATACCCCACTCACATGTGATGATCAATACAAAGTTAATGGCGTTATCATCCTCAAAATCTGTAGATATTTTTTTTTTATTGACACCGGGTATCCGACAATATTGTCCAAACTAATTCCAAGGGTGCACAGGCCCTCGACAAGAAGTTTTCCGCAAGTGCACTTCGGATAATTCAAGACGAAAATCCCCAAAATCTGTAGATACATCTGTGCATCATACTTTCCATAATGTTAAAGACGAATATTTGAAAAGGATGACGAAGTCAAAAGTACCTAAAGCCTTCCTAGTAGATTCCTGCTCGTATTTAGCATCCATTTCTTGAATACAAGTACCCAAATTATCCACCGAAAGATAAAAGTAAAAATTATGATAAAAATTAATCACATTTGTATCTAAATAGAACTTGATCGCAATGTACTCTCGTAGTAGGTTACTGAGTATGTAATTAACATCACACAAACATACAAAATCATGCCATGATAAGTCAAAAAGAAGCATATTCCGTGATACTCTGTTTGGTTGTTGAGAAAAAGCGGGAAACTAGGTAGTATCATAACCTTAAAACTCAGATTCTTTTCGTCATTTTGGGGCCAAATAAGATTGATCCTCTAGTCAAACAGGTCAAGCACGAAGCGAGAGCATCTAGTCAAAGTTTCCTACTCTATTATGATTTTTTTTCTTCTCAAGATTTGTTAACTTTTGGCGAAAGTGATTCCAGACGCGAATTCGTAATTACCTTTCCTATTCTATTTTACTTCGTTTTCTGGGCAACCAAGCGACGATAAAGCAAACGCAATGAAAAGAAACAAAATCAGCATCGTGAAAACAACTACGGCTAGGTCTTGAGATTTCGAGTTCGGATCAAAGCCTGAAACTTAAAATAAATAACTAAAATAAAATAAAAAAATAAAAAAAGCAAGCGCACCTTTTTGCTTACATTTGGATTGCAGACGAAGCAAAGCCTGATCTCGGAGCAGCAAAAAGTACAAAAGATCTGACGCCGGGACAGAATAAGAATTACTGACGGCTGAGCAACTTAACTCCATGGCTCTCGATCTAGCCACCTTCGAAACCTTAATTCCATCTTGCCTCCTCGCTTTCACCTTCCCCCACCCCTCACAGCCTGACTCCCTCCTCCAAGTGGCTGTCCTATTCGCACCGATCCAATCAGAATCGAGAACCTTCATCTTTTTATTTGCGCTGATCTGATTTTTCGAAGTAGTCCAGTGCTATTAACGAGCTCGGCATCATCAAACTCGGATCGCCCTGCATCAGAATCGTTGATTGTATACCTTAGAAGAAGCAGATTGCCGATGAGAAAGAGTGTGATAGTGCGCGTCTCGGCGATTTTACACTTCTATAGAGGTTTGCAGTTTGGCGCCTCTTCCTCTTCCCTCCACATTGAATTTTTTGCTTTGTTGACTGGGGAGTGCACGGAATTTTGGTGAAACTCTTCCTTGTATGGACGCATGGGAGGATGGGAATAGCGCATAAAAAATTTCCTGCCGAATATTATTTGAAAATGGTTTTTATGTGTAAAAAAATTGTACGTATATATTTATTTCATGAAATAATATCATAAAGCTTATAAGAATATCATTTAAAAAAGGTTGGATGTGTAAAAAAATGTTGCATATGCATATTTTATGGAAAAATATTTTGTCTACGCATAATTCTTACACAAAAAAATCTACATGCTGATATAGTTTAAAGTAATACTATACACTATACTTTCATTTCATTATGTACGATGCGACACATTTATCAACATTGAATAATAAAAAAGATATCTAATAAATGATCATTTAATGGTGATAAATATATCACATCTTACATAGTAGAATGATAGTATAGTGTATAGAATTTTCTTATAGTTTAATATGATCTATCATATTGTAAAATCTTTTTTATTATAAAATAAATCTGACATATTATATTAAATCATGTTAAAATGTTTTTTTTTTGTGTAAGATTTGTGTAAAACTAACATTTTTTTATTTTATGCGTGTGTATGTATACTTACAATGAAATTTTGAAAATGATAATGTGGTCCATCATCTCTCTCTCTCTCTCTCTCTCTCTCTCTTAATGGTTATCCTTTTAATTATTTCATTACAGTACTAGGATAAAAAAAAAAAAAAAAAAAAAAAAATCAACAACAAAAATAAACTTGTAAATAGCAAAATCAACTAAAGTTACAAGATGTCATTAATCAAGGAAGAAGTCTTTTCTCTATCGTCCCTTTCGAGTGGAGATTCTGGTGAAGTAAGTGAGTTTGCTCGACTCCCAGGGAGTAGGAAGGAGTGTCTGTCCGTTAGTTGTGACGCGATGGAGATGGATGGTATTGAAGAAATCTGTGAACATTTGAAACTGAATGAAGAAGAGGAGGATCCTATCGAGGTAGTATTATATGATTTGGAAGAAATGAAAAAGAGAGGGGATAGCAGTCTGGTGGGGAAAATCTATGCTGAGAGGACTATCGGGAGGAATATAGTGAGATCTATGATGGCGAAAAAATGGAGGGTTAGTAAACAAATGGAATTTTGTGAGATTGGAGTGAATTGCTTTGTGATTACATTTGCATCGCTGGGAGACAGGAATAAAGTTCTGAAGGGGTGTCCATGGTTGTTTGATAATTATCTATTTGCACTTAGAGTGTTTGATGTAAGTACTCAATCAAACCAATTTGACTTCTTCACTAAACAATTTTGGGTCCAAATGTATAATTTGTCGTTGAGTATGATGAATCAGAGAGTGGTGGAAGTGGATATACAAGAGGATAGTTTGGCTTAGGGGTGGGTAGTGGGGGCGGATCCCCTTGTCCGCTAGATGCGGGGGGTGGGTGGCCCATCCCCCATCTGGCACCCACAACAGGGGCAGGGGCCGATGGGGTTCACCCCCACCCCGCCCCTGCCTTTTATAATATATATATTAAAAAATATATACATCCTCATACACCAAAACAACGTCGTTTTGTCATTGTGTAAAACGACGTCGTTTGATGTAGGGTGTTTAAACACAGGAAATCCCTCATAGTTTTCCCTTTTCCCAAATCTTCTTATTCGATTTCTCATTCTTCTCTCTCGATCTCTCTCCCAATCCCTCTGCTCCTAAACTTGAGTTGCTCTTTGAAGTCTCTGTCTCTTACTGCTATCACCCGTTGTGCTCGCCGAAGGTAGTTTACTGTTCAAGTTTTCCCAAAATCTTTTGCATCCGTATTTCTTTTTTCTTTTTTTTATGCAATGGAGAATGAAATTGTGAATTGTGTACTATGGATGATGAATGTGCATATGAATTGTTTGAACATTTTTATTAAAATTTTTGGGGTTTCCGTTTGGCCAGTCGATCCACATTCTGTTGGGATTCAAATTTTTTATTTTTTCATTTTATTTCCATTAATTGGGTTGGCTGATTAAGATAATTTCTAAAAGAAGATATGATGTATATTCCACTAAATTTTGTTAATTTCTTGATTTTTTTTTTTTAAATTGAACACGAAAATAATGCCACGTTATGAAATGAGTATGATATATAATATTTTCTCTTGTAGAATTAGTAACTAATTATTAAAATCTTGAAACTTTGATTACTTATTTTTTAAGAAAACGCTCTGCATCATATTCTTAATCTATTTCAATAAGATCTATTTTATTTATAAGCTTATATATAGAACATATCATTTATATTATTGCTATAATACGATTTGATTTACAAAATCTAAATTTTTAAATTTTTCTTATAAATTAAATTTTGTTACATCAGTAATATGCATTGTGTAATATAATTACTCTATGAACAAAAGTGAGTTTATTTGTGACAACAAAAAGTGTAAAGGCATAATAGTAATTAGTAATCATCAAACCCAAAATATATAAATAAATATTTGAACTATACTTGGACGTTAATTGTTTGGCATGTTGCCAATTTTTGCTATAATTTTAGATTTGTTGTTTGCTTGAGTTTATAGAAAATCCAGCATATTCTAGTGCGAGCTCCCCTACCCAGGCTACTCCTACCCCTACTCTTACTTCTGGCCCCACACCTACAGAACCTTACCCCGCCCCCAAGCCCAACAAGAAACCCGCTTCATAATTTGGTCTCATTTCACCAAATTAGAGGGTGGTGACCCCGATAACCCCCAAGCCAAGTGTAATCATTGTGGTAAGATTTATGAATGTCACTATAAGAAATATGGTAACTCACAATTAAAGGTACACCTAGAAGAGTAATGCAAAAAAATGTGCACCTAGAGAATGAGGGTGGTGATTAGTCTGGATCTGGTAATCATAAGACTTGAATTTTATTTTCTTATTTTCATTTAATTGGTATTAATTTCAAATTTAATTGTTATAGTGATATATGAGACGAGGTCTACGACTACCTCCGATGCAATATGACTTTGTGTGTATTGGACACACCATTGCCAATTTGCCATGGTTTGCACAATGTTCATGCATTTTAAATTTTTGTTTCATATTTATAACTTTATAATTCTAATTTCTTTTATTTTTAACTTATCAATATTGCAGGTTTTATGATCTCGACACAACTCAATGAACTCACTGCCACCCCAAATTGATCAAATTGGGGATGTTATAATTTTGTTAATTTACAATTAATTGAAATATTCCTACAATAGTTAGTAGTACAATTTGTAATATTTACTGTTTTTATATGAGTTTGTAATATTTTATTAGTTCTCTTAATTTGTATAATTGTAATAGCTTAGTGCCCTAGTGATGATTATTAGTTAATACTTAATAGTATTAGTTGAAACTTAGTATATAGTTATTAGTTAATAGTTTATATCCAATATCTATATAATTTACTTTTTGTTTTCAGTTTTGCAATATATTTATTTTTGTAGTTAAATTCTGGGCCCAAAATGGCCCAAAAATAGGTTTGGGTTTGAATATGTTTCTGGGCCATTTTGGGCCCATATAACTTAACTGGATCAAAGGCCCAGTGGGGGGGTGAGGGGCGGACAAATGGAGGTCCACCCCCTCACCCCGTGCAGCAGACAGGGTACCCTGCCCCCGCATGGACGGGGGCGGAGTGCGGGGGAAAAATTCCCTCCCCAACCCATGTGGGGTGGAGGGCGGGGAAGGGGTGGCCCCGCTGGGGGCGGGCAGCACTCCTTATCTGGCTTGAGGTCAATGTCTTAGGGTGAAAGTGGAATATGAATTGACAAAGGTTCTTGCTAGAAGAAGAACAATCATGTTTGAAGGCTAGAGAATGTGGATACTTGTGAAATATAAGAGACTACCAAAACTTTGCTTCCATTGTGGATGCATTTTACATAACAAACTAGTATGTAAGGGGGAGGAAAACTTTGGAGGGCCTAATCAATTTGGCTCATGGCTAAGAGCCCCAGTTGTTATTCGAAAGAAAGAGGGGAGGGAGGAGGATATCAAAAAACAAAATAAAAATGTTGAATCCGAGGGCCTAGCAAGGGATAACATTGTAAAGGATGAGGGTATAGTTGTAACTAATAGTAGAGAAATGGAGGGGGAGGGTATAAGGGGTAGGAAGGTTAAGGAGGAAATGGGGAGAGGGAAGAGCATGGAAAGAGAATGGGTATTTCAAATTCAGGAGGTGAGGGAAGATGGTCTGGTGGAATTTGAAGGGGGTCTAAAAATTAGGCCCATTATTCAAAGTGACTTCAAGCTCATCTCAGGAGAATCAATGATGGGACGCAAAGGGGGCCATGGTGATCCATAAAAGTCAACATGAAGAGGACACTGAATAGAATTTTGGCAACTCAAAGCAGGTGGTCAAACAGAAGGGAAGGGGATGGAAGATAAGGGCTTGTGGAAAAAGGAATATCAGGTGAGAATCCTAACCCTGTTTCTAGTTTAAAAAGAAGTTGTGATAGTGGAATGGAGGGGGAGAGGGTCAATGTAGGAAGAGAAAAAAAGCTTAGAACAGAAATGGAAGTAGAGGGGCATATGTTGGTGGATGTATTGGTGGAGGTTGTGAGGCAGCCCTGCCAGCAGATATGAATATGTTATGTTGGAACTACCGAGGGCTTGGGAACCATCAGACAGTTCAGGACTTTAACAATGTAGTTAATGATAAGTCTCCCAAAATTGTGTTCTTAATAGAAACTATGATAAAGGCCAGTAGAGTAGAACGACTAAAAAATAGATTGAGGATGGAGGGATGTTTTGTTGTGGATCTTGTGGCAAGGAAATGGGGATTAGAGTTTTTCTAGAAAGACAAAAAAGAAGTGGAGATAATAAGCTATTCCCAATGGCATGTGAGTGCAAAAGTTCATGCAGATGATGGTAGAGTTTGGGGGTTCACTGGGTTTTATGGTCATCCAGAGGTTGGGAAAAGGAAAATTTTGTGGGAGTTATTATCAAGACTTAAGCTATTAGAGCAATTAGTTTGGTGTGTGGCAGGGGATTTTAATGAAATCCTGACTCAAAATGAGAAAGTTTGAGGGAGGTTGAGAGCAGAAAGTTAGATGGTTCAGTTTCAAAAAGCTTTAGAGTTGAATGGATTGCCTGATATTTGCTGTGTGGGGAATCCTTTCACATGGAGTAATGGTCACTCTGATCATACTTTCACTAAAGAAAGGCTTGACGGATTTATAGTGAATGAAGAGTAGAGGGCTATGTTCCAAGATGTGTGGGTGGAGGGTTTGGTTGCTAGATGTTCTGATCACAAACTAGTATTGTTAACTGTCACAAGGGCAAAGAATATGAGGAAAAGAAGGCAGTATATGTTCATATTTGAGGTAAGTTAGTTGGAGGAGGAGGAGGAATGTGAGAGATTAATGGCAAAGGTTTGGTTTGAAAAATAGAAGACTCTTGATCCTATGAGGAATGTGCAAAAACTTCAAAGAGTGTGCAGTGGCATGTTGGTAAATGGATTCAAGAAGAAAGATAAGAAAAGAAATGGAAATATGGAAATGTTGATAGAAAGGATTAAAAGGCTACAAGAGAAGAAAGGGCCACAAAATTCTATTGAGATACACAAGCTACAATTGGAAGTGGGGAAGTTGCTAGAGCAGGAGGATATAAAGTGGAAGCAAAGGACAAAAAGAAATTGGTATTACTTAGGCGATAAAAATACAAAGTTATTTCACGCGTGGGCCAGTCAAAGGAAAAAGAAAAGCCAAATATTATCTGTTGTGGATGCTCAGTCTAAGCTGAAAGAAGAATAAGAGGAGATAGCTGAGGCCTTTAAAGGGCATTTTACGGAAGTGTATAAGTTTGGTGAGCCTTCTAGAAAAGTGATTGAGGAGTGTGTGCATTCAATGGAGGCAAGGGTAATAAGTAGTATGGTGGAGGAATTGGGGAAAAGTTTTACCAGAGAAGAGTTGAAGGTTGCTCTAAAACAGATGGGGCCATACAAATCTCTAGGTCCCGATGGGTTCAATGCATGTTTTTACCAAACCTTTTGGAGCACAGTGGGTGAGGAGGTCCATGAAGCAGCTTTGAGTTTCTTAAATGGAGGTAAGCTTGTAGAGTCCTTGAACTTCACTTATGTGGCTTTATTCCAAAGGTTGTAGATTCGAGGAAGGTGGGGGATTATAGGCCAATAAGTCTACACAATGTGCTGTATAAATTGACAGCTAAAACCATTGCAAATAAACTAAAGAAGGTGTTGAATGCTATAATATCCAAGAATCAAAGTGCTTTTGTACCGAGAAGGTTGATAGCAGATAATATAATTGCGGCTTATGAGACCTTGCACACTATGGAAGCTAGGCTTAAGGGGAGGGAGGGAAGCATGACTCTGAAGTTAGACATTTCCAAAGCATATGATAGACTGGAGTGGTCTTTTCTGAAAATAATAATGGAGAAGTTGGGTTTTGGGGTCAAATGGATAAACCTAATAATGGAATGTGTTACCACTATTACCTATGCTGTGATTGTTAATAGTGAGCCAAGAAATGTGATAAAGCCTACAAGAGGGCTAAGGCAGGGGATCCCCTTTCTCTCTACCTGTTTCTGTTATGTGCTAAAGGGTTAAGTAACTTCATTAATGGGGTAGAAGAGAGGGGTGAGTTGAGGGTTATAAGAGTGGCAAGAGGTGGAGTAAAACTTATTCACCTCATTTTTGTATATGATTGCATAATTTTTGGAAGAGCTTGTTGGGATGAATGGCAGAAAATCAGTGGTATCTTTAATGTGTATGAGAAGCGTCTCTGCAATGTTTGAACAAACAAAAAACATCTATTATGTTCAATTCTAATGGTAGAAATGGAGATTGAGACATAATTATGTAGAAGTTTGGAGGCAGGGTGCTGAACAATTATGAAAAGTACTTAGGTCTTCCTACAATGGTGGGAAGATCCAAGTACAATACATTTTGTGGCATAAAAGACAGGATTTGGCTTAAAATTAATAGTTGGAAGAATCATTTCCTCTCACCTATTAGAAAGGAGGTACTACTGAATGCAGTAATTCAAGCTATACCATCTTATCACTTGAATGTGTTCTCTCCAACAAAAAAGTTGTGTACTGAGCTTGCTGTTTTACAGTCTAAATTCTAGTGGGGCCATAGGGACAATGACAAGAAGATTAAGTGGATTAGTTGGAGTAGAATGGGGGAGTCAAAATCCTATGGGAGGCTAGGTTTCAGAGAGCTAGAGAGTTTCAATAAAGCTCTACTAGCAAAACAGTGCTAGAGAGCTTTAACCAATCCTAATTCCTTGGCTGCAAGAGTTTTGAAAGATAAACATCACGTGCAAACTAGTGTGCTAGAAGTCAAGCTTGGGATTAACCCTTCATTGATTTGGAGGAGATTATGAGGTTCTCTAAAGCTTTTGAAGGATGGGTTGGTGTGGAGAGTTGGAAATTGGAAGAACATAAAAGTGTGGGAGGATAGGTGGATCCCAAAGTTGCTTTCTGACAAAATACAATCCCCAAGGAAGTTGCTGGAAGCAGATGCTCGAGTGGATTGGTTGATTAAAAAGGGTTGTGGAATATGGAAGGAGGAGTTAGTGAATGAGGTATTCAATGAAGAAGAGGCTGGTCTAATTTGTAGTATACCAATTAGTCCAACAGGATTGAATAATAGGTAGATTTGGGCACCATCAGAGAAAGGTGTTTTTAGTGTAAAATTTGCATATCATTTTGAGTTGGGTAGGAAGAGATGGAGGAGTAGGGAGTCCTCGTATGGGTCTGCAAGTGGGGAAAGATGGAGAGAGCTATGGAGGCTAAATGTCCCAGGGGTTATCAAAATGCTTGTTTGGAAAGTAATAAATAATTGCTCACCAACAAAAGGAAATCTCGTTAAAAGAAAGGTAATAGACAATCCCACAAGCCCCATCTGTGAGATAGAAGAATAGACCATTTGTTATGCTTTATGGAGTTGTCCTATTACTGTGGATGTTTGGGCTGAGAAGGGGAGTCCAGTTCAAAAGTGGGTATTTGGTAAAGTGGAAGTTGGGATAGTATGGAGGAAAATGGTAGAGGGGCTGAATGAAGAGGAGCTTGTTCTAGCAGTTACTGTGTTACAAAATATAGGGTTGAGGAGGAACAAATTTGTTTTCGAGAAGGGCTTTTCTAGTCCAAATGTCATCTTTACTCAAGCTAGATATCGCATAGAGGAGTATCGGAGTACTCAAGTTAGCAACATAATAGCCATTATCAGAGGAGGAAGAGAGATTGCTAAGTGGAAGGCCCCAAGAGAAGGAGTTGTGAAAGTGAATTGGGATGCATATTTTGATAAGAAAAACTTGAAGATGAGAGAGGGAGTGATTATAAGAGATGCAAAGGGGGAAGTTCTTGTTTCTCTTTACGTGTCAAAAACGCATGTTAACTCTCCTGTTGTTGCAGAAACAATAACTCTGTAGAGAGCATTGAAGCTGTGTTCAAAACTCAACATTGGGGGGGTTGTATTCGAAGGGGATGTTATGGGGGTTATTAAGGCTATTAATTGTGAAGAAGAGCATTGGGAGTAGAGTGGCCAACTAATAGAAGACATTTGAGGTCTGTTAGCACATAGACCGTTGTGGTCAATTACATACACAAGTAGAGAAGCTAATAAGGCAGCACATTTTTTAGTTAAATTTGCATACAATGTAAATGAGGAGGTAGTGAGGATAGACGATGGCCCTAAAGGCCATCTCAGTTTTATACTCCCAAGACAAGTTATGTATTGTTAACACTTGATGAATAGAAGCAGTGACCTTTGATTTTTTTTCTTTTTTAAGTGAAGTTACACATAAGAATAATAAAAACATTAGAAGACAATGGGAGGAAAGATGCTAAAACCCAATTCATTGGAGTATTTATAAATTAAAAAAAGTGTAATTCATGGTAAAATCATATAAAACCTTTATATGAATTAAAAAATATTCAAGAGCATAAGGTGAGTGTTATTATTAAGTTTATATTTTAAAACAATTATCTAATAAAAATTGGCCCTTTCGCATTCCGTTCGGACGTGCGGCGTGCCTTCGAAACATCTGATCGGAAGCAAGGACGAACTCCATGGCTCTCGATCCAGCCACCTTCGAAACCTTAATTCCATCTCGCTTCATCGCCTTCACCTTCCCGCACCCCTCGGAGCCTGACTCCCTCCTCCGAGTGGCTGTCCTAGACGCACCGATCCAACCCGCCGATTCACCCCGAGTCGCGGCCATGTTCGTCCCCGAGCACCGCGAATCTGACTGGATCTTCTCCACAGAGTCCGGTCACCTCCAGCTACTCCTCGACTCTTCCGGAATTTCCCGCTTAATCCTCATCGGAAACCGGCCCATCAACGGTCATTGTTCGCCGATTATTTACCACCGTGCGATCAATCACGATTCCAACGGCCTCGAGGTGAGCTTGAAACCTCTTTTGCTCGCATTGTCTCCTAAATCTTTGTTTGAAAATGGGATTCCTGAGATTCCCATTTTGAGCTATGAAGATAACGTGATTTGTCTCGTGGTAGTGGAACGTTGTGTTGGGTCTTTTGCTGGAGAAATGTTGGTCGAGGATGTGGAAATTGAGAGTGGTACTGACGTGGGCGAGTGTGTAAAGAGGGAATTTCGGAGACGATTGAGGTTCAAAAGGATGCCGAATTTGGTTCAAACGGAGATACGTCTTGTTCCCGAGGCGGGTACTGGTTCAGATCGTTTGGGGCTTGGGGAGGTTGAGTTCAGGCCTGATATTGAGGTTTTGGTGCATCCTTACCTGGCTCCAATGGTGGCGAGCATTTCCTTGATCAGTTCTTGTATTGAGG
Source organism: Pterocarya stenoptera (assembly GCA_003123785.1). Lineage (NCBI taxonomy): Eukaryota > Viridiplantae > Streptophyta > Magnoliopsida > Fagales > Juglandaceae > Pterocarya > Pterocarya stenoptera. Next base: position 157,659 of record QEOT01004776.1, on the reverse strand, counting down.
AACGGAATCAAAATGGGTTTAGGCCGAAAGCTTTGTGCGTTGGTGTGGGCGGTGGGGCTTTGCTTGCTTTTCTCAAAACTCAATTGGGTTTTGATGTTGTCGGGGTGGAGGCTGACGCAGAGGTTTTGAGGGTTGCACGGCAGTATTTTGGTTTGGATGATACCGAGTCTATCCAGCTTATTGTTGGAGATGCAACAAATGTTATGGAGAAGATTGCATATAATGCAAATGGGCACAATTTAGGTTATCTTGGCGTTCATGAGGCCGAGAATGGTAGTAATTTGCGGGATGGCAATGATCTCAACAACAAATTCGATATCATTATGGTTGATTTGGATTCTAGTGATGCTAACGATGGTACAATATCTCCACCTTTGGAATTTGTTCAGAAGCATGCTCTTTTGGCTGCTAAAATGCTTCTCTGTGATTTTGGGATTCTCACCATAAATGTCATTGCTCCAAGTCGGTCATTCTATGAGAAGTTGATAAATGAATTTCGTGAGGTTTTTCACGAGCTGTACGAAATAGACGTAGGAAATGAAGAGAATTTTGTTCTAGTTGCCACAAAGTCACCTACCATCTCTTGCATTAGTGATTGTGAGAATTCATTTCTCAACAGACTGCGGTTGGTAACTTTGGGAGCATACATGAATTCCATAAGGAAGATTTGAGGCCCAAAGGTCTATGGAAGTTGAAGAATATAATTATCAAAGATCATATTGAAAGTCAAAGCATGTTCCAAAGAATGGTTTCGGGAGAGAATGATTCCAAAGCATGTTTCAAAGCATGAGTTCAAAGGGATTTCAACTCAAGGCAAAAACTTAAAATCAGTGAAGAGCTCATGCCCTCCTGATGGGAACCAACTCGGTTTGAAGGGGAGGATAAAGAACTATAATGTCCAGGCTATAGTTTTATGCCTTGCAAATCCTGATGGGATTTGACGACAAATCTCAAATCAGGCATTTGCCCCACATAACGTTGACTTACCATGTTAGTAAGCCTTGGTAGGGCTGGCGGATTGATAATGAGTATATACAATAAAACCAAAAGGGAAGAAAAGATAGAAAGTGAATTCTGGTTTTTGATTAAATGAATATAATGTAGAACCACGAAGGCAATTGCTGTATGGGGCCAAATGATCTTCCAATGTTTTTCAGGTAACTGAAGTTCCTTACATCTCATTTTGAGTTTTTCATGTAGAAAAGATTGAGTTTTTGAAAATTGAGTGGGACTCGTGTCTCTGGAACCCTGGTCCTATGATGATTTTCTTGATGGTACTGCAGTGAGCCCTGGAAAGTTGGAAACGCTCCTCATTCTTGCAAGTCATGAAATTTTTGCTGCAGTACCTCATAAATTCCAAACCTCAGCGAGTTTGTGGACTCATTCCATGATTTATCTAGAGGGGTTGAGAGCCAGTACGAATATGGGTTTATGCATGTGTGCCATCCTTTTTGATGCTGTGACTGATAGTAGCCAGAGTTCTCATTGTGAATCATTCAGAGCTCCTGCCCTTTAGAAGTTCTCGAGAGGAAAATAGATCTACTACTGACGACAATGTCTACTTCAAAAAGGAGAAAAACAATCCTACTTTCTACCTTGCATGTATTGGTTACCCTCAGGTGATTTACACATGATACTCCATGAGACAGATGGTTACCCGAAGAATGTTCATTCAGGAGAGCTCTAGACTCCCACCCATGGCTATGATAAAATGTGTTTACACCAATGTGACTGAGTTTTGTAGTTTCTGGTGTCAGTAAAACCTAGCTGCTCATGGTTTTGAACAAGATTGTTGGAAGCACCGGACTGCCAAAACAGTTTCCAACATTTATGTCCACTTCTGTTGTCAAATTTTATTGCTTAAAAATCTCATCTGCCATGTATGGTACTCTACTATTTCTTGGATTTTTAAATCTTTTGCCGACTTATTAGACTTTTAAACCTTATGAAACTGTTTATTTTTTGAGACGGGAGTAATTTGTACAGGAGAAACTATTGAATTTCACCTGTAGTTTGAATCTATACAAAGCTGGTAAGTTTGGATGTCAGTAATCTGAAATCAGATTCCTTTTCTGAAACCTTACTTCATCATCTTCATGATTATAGTTATCCACTTCCACCATCCTAGAAATTTACCCTCGGGAAATAATTGAAGAGAATGCAGAAGGCATTACATGAAAAGACAAAAGACAGTTGAACTGACCTCCGTTCCGAACACTGCCCTTTGTCTCTGTTATGGTGGGAACGGACGTCTATTATATTGCAGAAAAATTCTTCTTATTAGTCACTATTTATTATTCTATACCTCAAACTTTATTCAAAAACATCCTCACATCCTATGAAAAAAATAGATATAGAGAATTCTTCTATATTGCAAGAGGCAAACACACATATATTTGGAATATTGACCATATGTATGAATAAATCATTTGTATAGTTTTAAGTATGTAAGTTTCGGACCTTATTTTTTTTAAAAAAATTAGCAAATCTATGACTCATTTTAAATGGTGGGTCTTATTATTTTTCAAAATTATTCTTGACATTCAATCAATGCAATAGTGCCTCTCAATTTACCTCTTTTTATCCGTTTGCTGCGCAGGGGAGTGTTCATTATTTATTATTTTATTACTATTGTTACTTACTTTTTACTACTTTTATTATTATTTATTATTTTATTATTATTTTTTTGTTACTATTATGAGATCACCTAATTACCCAAACGCAACCAGTGGATGTAAATTAATACAAAAAAAACTTTTGAAACTTATGAGAAAAGTAATAAAAATGGAAATTTTATAAGATGTTTTGGCGATTGATCATATCGTTTTGGCTTCAAAAGGTTTAATTGGGTGGGAAGTTTTTATTCCCAGTTATAACTTATAAAAAGAAAAAAGAAAAAAAAGACTCCCCATATCCTATTCCTGAACAACAATTTTCATATATACAAGCCGGGGTGATCCCCAAAATAAAATAAAATAAAAAACACTACGATTGGGAATTAAATCAAATTAACATACACGAGAGAAGGTAGAAAGTAGAGAGAATTCTAATTCCCCAACCAAAAACGACTCACAGAAGGGTAATAAGAATGAAAAGGAGAAGAGCAGCAATGAAGGAGTATTTGAGAGCAGCCAGAAGAATAGCCAAAGAGATAAAGAAGAGTTGCCAAAGCACTTGAACACTTGCCCACGCGAGTAGACCCGTCAATGCTAATGCCAAGAGGTTATCTGGATCTGGGTTTAGCAGATCACCCCAACTGATATCGAATATGCGCCGTTTATCTTTCCCCAAATTATCGCCGCCGTCGCCGGACCCAATTCCTTGCTCTTTTTCTTCTTCACTTTCTTTGGCATCTTTGTTCAACAACCCATCGTTGTTCTCTGCAAACAATATTGGGAATCTTGGGAGTTTTCTTGAGATTCGGGATTGGATTCTGGGACGCAAGGAGATGGAGCTGAGATTTTTTTGTGAGGAAAGTCGGAGCGGGCTAAGAGTTGAGCGAATTGGAGGCGCTGGGTATATCAATCGCGGTGGGTGTGAGGTAGAGGTTGGGCCTAACATGTCGAGGAAACGGAAGGTGTCAAAACACTCGTAATGGGGCAGAACGCGAAACTATACTATTGCAGGCAAATTTACATATTTGCCTACGATTCACAATTTAGTAGGCAAGTTATTAAATTTATACAATTATTTAAAAATGTGAAATGGTATAAATGTCGTTTACTCCTTTAAATTAAATAAATATATTATCCATGTGAAAAAATAAAATTTTCAATTATAAAATTTATTTTTTTTAAAAGAAGTATACCGTACTTTCACATCATATGATTGTATGCAACATTACTTATTTAGAATATATCATATTCACAAATAGACTATTGGGACTAGGCCAGAAAGCTTATCGCTCATATCTCATTTTTAATGAATAGATCCGATTGTAACTTCGAATATGGAATTCAAAAGAATCAAATTAGAAATTATACTCTGAATAATAAAACTATAATGAAATATATGATTAACTTTTTTATTTCATTAATTTAATTTCATCCGTTGATTAGATGAAAGTTCCATAAAAACTCCCACCTTTTTTGAAATATCATGAACAATTCTCATAGGTTGAGTGCCCTTTTTAAGTTAGCTACTGATCGTCGCCTTGATAAGTTGTTGCCTCACCAACTAGCTAATCAGACACAAGCCCATTCTCATGCGGATTCCTCCTTTTGCTCCTCAACCTACGGGGTATTACCAGCCATTTTCAATTGTTGTTCTCCTCCTAAGGGCAAGTTCTAATTATTGGGCCGAGCTGGATTTGGACCAACGTAGACATATTGTCAACGAATTTACAATCTGCACTCTTGACGTGGGACCACCATGTGGTGCCATGTAGTTTATTTGATAAAATATATATTCAAAATAAAAAGGTGTTTGAAAACACAAAAATACGAAGACAGAAATGATCCTAAGTTTCCTTTACCACTTTATGTTTGTTTGTTTTTTCTTTATAATAAATCACGTGGCATCATATGGTGGTGTCATGTCAAGAAGCTCAATTGAACGATAAGTTTTACTCGATCAAGTAGCAATATTATAAAAAAAAAATTAATCAGAAAATTGAATCTAAAATAAAGATTAATATTTTTATTTAGAAATAATTAAGAGAAAAATTGATTGTTGATAATCATAGTAATCAAAATACTAGAGACCATAAGATTGAGAAAAAAATTTCAAACTAAATAGGGATTGTTTTCTTCATTAGAATGGAGTGAGAAATTTTTTGATAGTGATTAATAATTAAGAGAACTTGTTAACAATATTTACCACTAATGAATAAATATTAATCTATTTGTAGATAACTAATGATTTTTAAATAATAGGAGAGAGAAATTTTCAACTGTCAATAGTGTCATATATGGTAGTACTATTCTACTCATTACAGCCTTTTAGTTGCTCCAACAAATGGATTTTCTCTCAGGCCCATATGGGCTTCATTCCTTCTCTGTAAAGTTGGTGGCCCAGTCCTCTTTCTAAATAACAACAGGGGTCATATTTTTTTAGAAAAAAAAAAATCATCGACATCGTTGAATCGTTCCATAGCTAATAGAAGCTGGAGTAAATTGTGTTTGTAAATGTGATAGATTGTTACTAAAATCAGTGCTTTTTTTTGCTATAATTTTTTGGGTAAGTAAATGTGAGAGATAAACTTAAGAAAATACACGACGAATTTGCGACATTCCAGTATCAATGGACTCATGACCAAAGCCAATCGTTCATCAAGTTCTCGAGTAAGAGTAATGCTACTCATCATACTAATTTTCATCACTTTATGATGTGGTATTAGATGATTATAAATTATTTATTATATTTTACTTGTGAACAATCATCTAATACTACAATATTATGAAATGGTGAGAGGATGACGAGAAAAATGAGTATGAATATATTTTTTTCCTTGAGTAAAAACTGTTCAAGAAAGTTCAGAACTCTCTGTTGGAAATAATTTTTGTTTATAAAATAACATGACATTTTCTAGAGATCATTGTATAAATTACCAAGCATGCAATACAGCACTTGTCAGAGGGGGGAAAGAAGATAAAAAAAAAAAAAAAAAAGCGTTACAAGGACTACTTTCATTACTGTCGGCAAAGGAATGTACAGAGTCCTGCATATAGGTTCAAATTCAAAGAATATGAGCAAATGTGACTGACAACTTCAAATAGATTAATATTCATTCGGAAAATTATAAGGGACCGGGAGACAATTTTGTCAAAAAACAATGCCTTTTTCAACAGAAGATTATGGAATCATGGCTTCAAAAGAAATCATAATAGCTTTCTCTGTTTGTCAATTAAGAAAAGAGAAATCATTTGTATAAATAATAATTTTTAAAAAAATTATAAAAGTAAATTTATAAATTGATATAATTTGTCTTTATTTAGATTCGAAACTCACATCAACTCATCTCATCATTATAAATTTTTTAAATTTCTATATAAAATATAATAAACAATTCAACTTTTTTAAATCTTAAAATAATAATAATATTAAAAATAATATTTTATTCAACTCATATATGAATCTAAACGATATATAATACGTTAGATTATAAAATAATTCTAATAGATCATATAAAATCGTGTCAATTTATAAATTTATTTTTATAGAATTTCTCGAGGACTACAGCACTTCTTCAATATTAAAGCGATTCATTTTATAACTTTACAGACGTAAAATCAACTTCTTTATTTCAATTTTCCCAACCCATGCATATGGTCCATCTCCAATCAGGGTCCGAAACCCCATCAAGCCGTCCGTACAAAAAGAAAAGGGATTGAAAAGAAAGGGCGTTGTGATATACAGCTGGTGTGAAAGGGTCCACTCTTTCCCTTTTAGGCAAAGACAAAGCCACACAACCTTTCTTCCATGGTTTTGTTTTCGATTTCCCACTCTCATCATTTCAAACCTTTTTGTATTTCCAGTTTTTAAGAAACATGATTTTTGAAATCAGTTAGATTTATTTTATAATAAAAATAATTTTAGATAATCATAAGAAATTACGTAAATCTATAAGAAATGTTTTGTTTTTTTTTGGATAGGCCGATGGATGGAGACCCGTGAGTGGGCTGGAGATGCAAGTGCAGGTAGCTAGGTTGGGGGAGCAACGTCTGATGTAAGTAATCAGAACTGAGTTGGTCTCAGCTGCGGGGGGAAGAGGAGTCGATCGAGGGGACTGAGATTCTTTCATTTCAATCTGGCCGGGATGGGTGCATGCATGGGGATTTAATTGTAAGTTCATCTGCACAAGAAATGTACGTACTTATACGACATGCATGCATGGGACCACGCTGATCTCAGCTTTCTGATGATGATCTGCAGAAACTGCTAGCTAGCTAGCTTGGTGCATGGGTTTTAAGAGCATCAGTTTGTTTTCAACTTTCAACTGTAGTATACATATATGTTCAACAGTTCAAAACACAAAGGGCTGGCGCTTCGGGGAGGAAAAAAATAGGGTCGACACTCGAGAGTTTAATTTCTTTGTTTAGAGGAAAAGTTCTTAGCCTCTCGTGATCATATATATTTGGCGGATGAGTGCATGGATATATATATATATATAT
>QEOT01004776.1:78313-150219 GCA_003123785.1 Pterocarya stenoptera | reverse complement strand
ACTACTTTCATTACTGTCGGCAAAGGAATGTACAGAGTCCTGCATATAGGTTCAAATTCAAAGAATATGAGCAAATGTGACTGACAACTTCAAATAGATTAATATTCATTCGGAAAATTATAAGGGACCGGGAGACAATTTTGTCAAAAAACAATGCCTTTTTCAACAGAAGATTATGGAATCATGGCTTCAAAAGAAATCATAATAGCTTTCTCTGTTTGTCAATTAAGAAAAGAGAAATCATTTGTATAAATAATAATTTTTAAAAAAATTATAAAAGTAAATTTATAAATTGATATAATTTGTCTTTATTTAGATTCGAAACTCACATCAACTCATCTCATCATTATAAATTTTTTAAATTTCTATATAAAATATAATAAACAATTCAACTTTTTTAAATCTTAAAATAATAATAATATTAAAAATAATATTTTATTCAACTCATATATGAATCTAAACGATATATAATACGTTAGATTATAAAATAATTCTAATAGATCATATAAAATCGTGTCAATTTATAAATTTATTTTTATAGAATTTCTCGAGGACTACAGCACTTCTTCAATATTAAAGCGATTCATTTTATAACTTTACAGACGTAAAATCAACTTCTTTATTTCAATTTTCCCAACCCATGCATATGGTCCATCTCCAATCAGGGTCCGAAACCCCATCAAGCCGTCCGTACAAAAAGAAAAGGGATTGAAAAGAAAGGGCGTTGTGATATACAGCTGGTGTGAAAGGGTCCACTCTTTCCCTTTTAGGCAAAGACAAAGCCACACAACCTTTCTTCCATGGTTTTGTTTTCGATTTCCCACTCTCATCATTTCAAACCTTTTTGTATTTCCAGTTTTTAAGAAACATGATTTTTGAAATCAGTTAGATTTATTTTATAATAAAAATAATTTTAGATAATCATAAGAAATTACGTAAATCTATAAGAAATGTTTTGTTTTTTTTTGGATAGGCCGATGGATGGAGACCCGTGAGTGGGCTGGAGATGCAAGTGCAGGTAGCTAGGTTGGGGGAGCAACGTCTGATGTAAGTAATCAGAACTGAGTTGGTCTCAGCTGCGGGGGGAAGAGGAGTCGATCGAGGGGACTGAGATTCTTTCATTTCAATCTGGCCGGGATGGGTGCATGCATGGGGATTTAATTGTAAGTTCATCTGCACAAGAAATGTACGTACTTATACGACATGCATGCATGGGACCACGCTGATCTCAGCTTTCTGATGATGATCTGCAGAAACTGCTAGCTAGCTAGCTTGGTGCATGGGTTTTAAGAGCATCAGTTTGTTTTCAACTTTCAACTGTAGTATACATATATGTTCAACAGTTCAAAACACAAAGGGCTGGCGCTTCGGGGAGGAAAAAAATAGGGTCGACACTCGAGAGTTTAATTTCTTTGTTTAGAGGAAAAGTTCTTAGCCTCTCGTGATCATATATATTTGGCGGATGAGTGCATGGATATATATATATATATATATATATATGTGGTCTCGTGAGTTTAAATTTTTATGGACGGCAACATGCGTTATACGCGTAATCTTGGATGGAAAATATTGGAAATGTTATCTCGATCGATTTGCAGCATTAATATATATATATATATTTTAGAAGGAAAAATACTTTAGCTATAAAGATTACATTAAAGTAAACTTACAAATTAATGTGGTTTGATGTAGTATGTCAAATTATAAAGTTAATTTTATTATAAAGTAGATCTAACAAATTTTATGAAGTTACATAAGTTTATGGGTTTATTTTATGTAATCTTTTTGTATCTATAGCAGTTCTCTTTCATAAGACAAAAATAATGGCTAATTAGCACCAATTCTTTTTAATGTAAGAAATAGAGCTTTTTATTATAGTATTTTTAATTGTAGAATTTTGTTATAAAGTTTTATGTTTATTATTTAGTAAACATGCATTTAAAATGCACTTTCAGACTTTCAATTATCTGCAGAAACTTTTTGATAAAAGTTTTAGTTTGATGCCCTTTTAAAAAGAAAAAGAAAAAAAAATAGACTTTTCATCTCCTTTTTATATGCTTAAATTATTCTAACTTTTTTTGTGGCATAGATGCATGCATTTTGCATATTAACTATTGTACCAAACTCTAGCTTAAACTGTACGCATATCAGTTTCCCTCTCTAGCCCTTTCTAAAGTAGTAGTACTGCCACTAATTATTAATTTCAATATGTTATTTTTAAAAACGCGTATATTTATTTTAAATAATTAGGCAAAATCAAATTTTGAAAATGCATACATGCATGATACTTTCAAGCATTAGTAAGAACTTAGTCTTTAATTAATTTTGAAAATAATCAATCTTGAAAAGGGATCTATGCTGTATTAATGATTTTTTTTTCTTTTTCTTTTTTTAACTTCAGTTTTTTTAGTTACAAAAAAAAAGAGTATTTAAAAACAAATGCTACGAGTTTGATAATAATGGAGAGAATTATTATAACCACATAATTATTTTATAATATGATATATCACGTCAAATTTGATTTTGTAAAATAATTTCTTTGCGAATAAAATATCTCTATTCCTTTAAAGATATCTACAAATGAATCACTAACAATATTGGAGAAAAAGGGTTAATACATTAATATTCAATTAATTAAACAAAGTATATATATACAGTGATATTTAATTACACAAAATTTGGTTTAAATCCTATTCTATTTGCAATCCTCACTAAGGGATTGCAGACCTTTTATTAAATGAAAAATATATAATTTTAAAAGGAATATTTTTATAATTTTAAAAAATTTTAAAAATAAAATTATATAAACTTGTATTACAATCTACAAATAAAAACTGTTCGTAGTATTCTCATAATTTATAATAGTGATCTTTATAATAGCCTCACTAAAGTAGTGGGACAGTGAAAAGACGTTTTGCGTATCCCTCCATTTAAAGGAATAGGGAACTCATAATCACAAGTCAATATGCTTTAATTTGTCGTGCCCATATTGTCAACTTATGGATAATTACACTACTTTACCAACCTCATTAGACTTAATTGTATTCATTTTTAATTCATGAATTTAATATATATATATATGCATATATAGGATAATAAATCCTGATTATAATAGTTAATGCACCAATATTTTAGAAAGTAACATTTTATAATTTAGATTTGTTATGCATCAGTTATTATTTACTCTTACACTCGATATTTATAATTTTTTCATAAAATGTGGTGGTGTTTTCAATCTAATTATATATCTAAGTTGGCTAATGATTAAAACTTTATAAATTACATTAATGATGACTACATTATTTCAACCATATGTATCACAATCGAATAAAATACGTAAGAAAGATCGAGCCACTTCCAATGAATAAAAAAAAAAAAATCAAATTTATTAACTTGTAAATATTATTCTCATATAATTCATAATAGATATTAATATTTTATAAGGAGACGTCAGACGAACCATTGCTTGTGCCTAGTACGTAGATAGTTGATAAGTTCCGGTCAAAAAGACTCAATCATCCACAGTGTCCACTCGTCATCTAAAGAAGCTGAAATGGGATCAGTATCGTCATCCTCGTATGGTGAATCGCCATTTGTCTTGTTGGGTCTTTTCTTCCTCTTTTTTACGTATCTAAGTCTGTGTTTGGTTCTTAAAAAACTAAAAAAAAGTCTGTATCGGTTGGAAGTCTATCAAAACCTATCTGAGCTAATTATTGGTGGAATTTATTATTTATTTTTGTAAAATATTAAATTTAAATTAACTTATTTCATATATTTAAAAATAAATTTTAATATACTTACAAACGAATTCTTAAGTGGTCTTAGATCAATATTTTCTAACATTAATATATATATGTTAGAAAATATTAATGTGATTCTCAAATGTTTTCACTCATATTTTTTTATTTTATTTTAATAATTAAAGAAATAATTATTAGTAAATATGTACTTTTTTAATAATTAAGAATATTTAAAATGAATATGCAATCTAATGGGCACCTAGCATTGTCTATGTATGTTTGCCTGTATTTTGCCCTTCTTTTTTTTTTTTTTTTTTGCCAAAACAGATACACAGAGCTGGGGAATGAGTTTGTGGTACATATAGTGATTAAATAGTGACGAAAGAGAGATAAATGAAGCGGTAGACTCGGATCCTGTCCCCCCCTCCCCTCCCCTCCAAGAAAAAGCTCGCCTTTGTGCAGCGTAGGACTGGACTGGACAGGAGTCAGGACAGATATCTCTCTCTCTCTCTCTCTCTCTCAAACCCAGAGAAAATTAGAGATGGATGACCAGTATCATGGCCTGCTTGATTTCCGGCATTTCATGGCCGGAAGAACTCGTATTCCCGGCGTTACACAACCAACCGGCGAGCCATTCTTTCTCCAGAAGAATGTGGCGCCGACACAACTCCAGTACGAGGCCATCATGGTTGGTACTGAGGCTTTCCCTCGTGGGCTGGTTGGGTTTAGTCACGATTCCATGACTAGTACTGTCTCTCCCACAACAGCCTCCACAGCCAGTTTAGCTGCTACACTCTCTGGTTCAGTTCAGATGGAGAGTTCTGGATGGATGGGAGCATATGACGGTGGAAATAGTACTAGATGGCCAAGGCAAGAAACTCTCACCCTTCTTGAGATCAGATCTCGTCTTGATTCCAAGTTCAAAGAGACTAATCAGAAAGGACCACTGTGGGATGAAGTCTCTAGGTATATTTCCTCAAACTGCACCATAAATAATTCATTTTCCCCCTTTTTTCCTTATTTTTTCTTCTTAGTTTTTGATTTATGCGTCACTTTTTTTTTTCTCCTCGATCAAACTGGGTACTGAAGCAATCAAGAAACCCTATCTGCTTTTCTTGACAGTGAAGATAACTGCTTTTTCCCTTTATCCACATGACCTTTCTATTCCTTGTTCTATGAACTTGCAAAAAGGTGACAAGCTTTGGAACTGATTATTGTATCGATTCATAGTTTAGTACCTGAAAATAACAGTAACTGAGAGATCATTCGGGCGTTCTTTTTCTCTTTATCTTTTCTGGTTTTGTTCAAGAATTTCGGCCGCCGACTCGCGTATGCCCAAGTCATACTCGTGCTAGCCCAATAATCTCTCTCTCTCTCTCTCTCTCTCTCTCAACCCATTTTTCCTTTATTTGTTAGTGCAGGAACCTCTTTGCACAATTAGGGCAATGGATTTAATCTACGTAATCTGAAAGAAACATAATATATTAAGATTTAGAGGAATGTTTTGATTATTTTAACGCTACTCGATTATTGAATAAATAATGCTCTTCTTTTTTTTTTAGAAAAAATAAAATAAAATAATGCTCAATGAGGAAACGTGGGCAAACCTATTAACCAATAAGATATTAGTTTGTCCTTGGATGAGTTAGTAATTTTTTTCATGGTATCTTAATTCTTCAAAGAAAAAAAAAAACATCATGTGTTAAAATCCTCCCCAAATTTGTTGTGGTGTTTTGTTTTGTTGCAGGCTAATGGCTGAAGAAGGATACGAGAGAAGTGGGAAGAAATGTAAAGAGAAATTCGAGAACTTGTACAAGTACTATAAGAAAACTAAGGAAGGTAAGGCTGGAAGGCAAGGTGGGAAGCATTATAGGTTCTTCCGGCAGCTAGAAGCAATATATGGAGAAGGAAGCAAATGCAATAATCATGCCTCAGTTTCAGATCATACCCATCTCGCTAGGAATAGCAGCCTGCCTTGTCATGATCAGAACCCAAATAACGTGACCAACCGAGAAGTTCTTCAGAACCAAATGCTATGCAAGAGCCTTAGTTTCTCTAACTCGTCTGAATTCGAGACTTCATCTTCAGAAAATAATGATGATGATCTTTCCGCTATTGCCTTCATGATGAATCAGTCCAAGGAGGAGAAGAAAGTGAAAAATGAGAGACAAGGTTTCACAAGGAACAAGAAGAGCTGGAAAGCAAAGCTTGAGGAGTTGGTGGACGCACAAATGAGTAAGATGATGGATGCACAAGAGGCTTGGATGGACAGGATGTTAAAGAATATAGAGCGTGGAGAGCAGGAGAGGTTGTCTAAAGAGGAAGAATGGAGAAAGCAGGAGGCAGTCCAGTTTGATCAGGAAGTACATGATATCTGTACACAGAAGAGAGCGTGGATTGAAGCTCGAGATGCAGCAATAATGGAAGCTTTAAAGAAATGTATAGGAAAAGAACTCCAAGTATCGCTATCTGCTGACTTAATGGCGGCTGTAGAAGCTCAAAGTCACAAGGAAACCCAGGATGAAAGAAGGAAGGAAATTCCCTTTAGAACTGTAAACAATAGCAGATGGACTGAAATGGAAGTTTCAAGTTTAATACAGCTGAGAACCAGTCTGGAACTGAGATTCCAAGAAGCTAGCAGGTATTTGGAGGAAAGTCTTTGGGAGGAGATAGCAGCAAAAATGGGTTCCTTAGACTTTGACCGAAGTGCTGTCGACTGTAAAGAAAAATGGGAAAACATCAGCATCTTTTATAACAAGACGATGGAGTACTGTAACGAGAAGCGTGAAGATCATCATCAGGATTTGGATTTGAGAACCAGAGCTGGAGGATATTTTGATCAGCAGCAACCTAATTCGTATCTTGACCAAGAAACTTGCAGACAAAAGCCGCCTGAGAGCATGGGAGTACTTCAACTGATGAAGGAGGGTACTGATCTTCCAGCTTCAAGTTCATCCAGTGTAGGGGCCGATGTCCATCCTGATCACGGCTTTTACCATGGAGGAGAAAAAGTGTGGCAGAAATATGGTGTAAGAAGCATTAATAGCAAGGGGAAAAGGCAGCATTAAGTTTAGCTCAAGCAAGAAAGATTAACTATTAATTCAGCTCTTCTCGAAAGTACACCTCGTTGTAACTTTTTCAGAAGGTAAAGATCAATTATATGTGGAATTCTGTGGCTTGGCAGATAGGTTTGCTTTTCATTTACTGAAAGACTTGTGATTTTGGAACTAATACCTGATTGTCTGATTGCTTTGATCAATTTCCTTTCCATTATTTGGAAGGGATAAGTTTAAACCTTTACAATGATTCTAATGAGTTTCAATTGTAACTTTGAATATTATAAGTCTCATAGGTATTAAGTCGTTAAACCTCCTATTGGGTAAGCAAGGAGACACGAGTTTGGAGTTTCAATTTTCTTAGTCGTTACAAATGGTATCAGAGTCAATTAATTCCAACTAGATCATTTGCAGGACTAGCCATATTTCCACCTATGATATTTGGCCCGACAAGGACATTGTGATTTAAAATGGGAGATTGTAATACTCTAGTGATGTAATTGTGCACGAGATCGAGAATGTGGTGATCAGTGAGATCTCACAATATTATTTAGGATGGAGAAGTACTTTTTGGAATATTGGAGTATAAACATGATATGTGTCGTTGACATTGGATGTGTATATACTGGCTAATATGTATTAGATGAACGTTATGAATCATCAGTTACTATTCACTCACGCTCCATACCTATATATAACTTTTTCATAAAGTGTGGAGGTGTTTTTCATAAGATGTGGGGTGCGGAATAATGAATAATAAATGATGAAAATAATTTTTCATTATATAATAGAAATTTGAAATGTTTATTGGTGAGTCATTTTAAGTAGTTTCATTTGCCTACCACTTATAATATGGGCAGCTACTTAAATATATATGTTTTATGATCTACATGTGTGACTAAAAATAGAATGAATATCAGCAATTCTTAGAGGAGTTATGCACCTGTTTAATCATTAATAGTGGAGCTTAATTTCAAGGTCTTGTTTTTCCTCCCTTATATTTTTTTGTTTGTATTTCTCTGATATTTTTTGTTTGGATTATCATGATCGATCTCCTACAAATCTTCCTCGTTTAAATATGATAAGTTGATAACAGCCCATTCATGTTAGTTAGCTTATCATATTCGAATAACTTTATGGATGCAGCCCATTTTTTAAAAAGAAAAAAAAAAAGAAAAAAGCGAAATGCTAGATACAATCGTGGAGAGCGTAAATGCCATAAAATGTTTTTGAAATAGATGAAAGGCGCAAAAATGAGGGGAAGAAAAAAAAATAACACTAGGGTTTGAGGGTTAATTAGAATTAGAATTTTAGAATAAGCATCTTGATTTATTAATATGGAAGATGTGTGGGTATAAATTAGGCGAATCTTATTCAAAATTCATCTCGTTCGTTTCACTTAAAATTTTAAAAGAATCCACCTGTCCCATTTAGATTTTTTTTTTTTTTAATTTTATGTCTGGGAACCTCTCCAAGTTAGGCAAGGCCCTTCAAACTGACCCTTGCAAAATAAACATTGATCTCGTGCACCATGCCCTCGAAAGTTTTCATACACAAAAGCTTCTTAACCGTTATCGTGAAGATTCGGGTGAGCTAAGTGTTACCAGAATTATGTTTGAAATATTATTTGGTTGGTTTTATCTTTTTATAAGTATATTAGTATGTAAGAGTTTTAGAAGATGTTTAGATAGTGAGTTGAGATGAGATGAGATTAGATTAAATGAAAGTTGAATAAAATATTTTTAAAATATTATTTTTATTTGAAATTTGAGAAATTTAAATTATTTATTATATTTTATATAAAAATTTAAAAAAATTATAATAAATATATGAGATAAGTTGACTCTCTGATTCCAAATAACTCCATAATGTTTTTAAGTTTTTTGTGATATATTTTGAATGGATTAAAATAATAATAATAAATTTATTTTCTTGTTATTTCGTGTCGTCTCTATTTATTTGGAGCAGTGCTACACCCACCGACAGTGTGCTACAAGAGATGGTCCCGATAAGAGAAAAAAAAAAAAAAGTCTCAACATTCATCTTTTTATACTCTTAAATATATCTTGTTTAAAAATTCATAACATCAAAAAAAAAAAAAAATCATTTTGTTGTGTTTTCTCTCCCTCCCTCACCACGTGGCTTCTTGTTTCTCTCACGCTTCTGGTATCATTATTTCTGTTACATCTTTTCTGCTGCCTCTCTTGCTTCAAGACTTCTTCAGCCCGTCCAGCGTACGTACATCAGTATGACGTCCTGGGAAGGTGCTTGTTTCTCTGTGCAAAAAAGGAATATATATAATTAATTTATGTTCGGAAATATAGGTAAATAACAGTGAAATTATTTCAAGTAAATAATAATAAAATTATTTGGATTAAAATATTTTATTAAATTTAAATTAAATTAAATATTATAAAATATAAATATTATTAATATTATCGTATTATTTCTTCATGATTAACTTTGGACAATTTGATCTGGCCACAACATTAATCACAACCGATGGCAAATGATTTTGGATCAATCACATGCATAATATCGATCTTTTATTTTTCAATGGGTTTTTATATTTATAACAAGTGTTACAATTATTTAATTTATAAATTAATATGATTTTAATGATATGTTAGATTTATTTTATAATAAAATTAATTTAAAAATATAAATATTATATTAAATCACGTCAATTTATAATTTTATTCTTATAAAATCTTTTATGATTAAAATATTTCTTCTCATAATATATAGAGATGACAATTCGTAACATAATCTGACGTAAACTTTGACGTCTCTATTTAATACGAGTTTATCTTAAAATCGGATATGGTAACTTTGGGCGTTTTACACCCCCAATGGGAGGGTGTCACGCCATGAATTTATGATACTTACCACGGTTGCCTCATACTCCATTCCCCCTCCCTCTCTCTTCGACTTTACTCTTTTCCTCACTTCACTCTCTATTCCTCAGTCTGTTCCTCTCAAGTCCTAGATTCCTTTGTCCGTTCCTCACCATCGATTCCTCTATCCTACTTGCGCAGTCATATTTTTTTCTATGCAACCATTATTGTCACTCTTAAGTGATCTTCAACGTGATCTCTCTTTCTCTCTTTCCATAGTTTTTATATACGTTGAAGTGTATTAAATATTGCGCATTCTAGTTTTAGGTGCATGAAGATTATGCTACAAGATCGAAGACATTAGTGTTTGGAAATAAAAAGTCGGTTTCGAGTCTCTGTCTTCAACTTTAAAACTTGATTTTCTCAAGGTTTTTCTTCTTTCAAACTCTGTTCATCGAGATAATTTCCCTCTGTTTTCAATGTTTTCCTCTGAAATCATCTGCCCATGGTGCCCCCAACATCCCTTTAATTCAATATCTAGCGTTCACCGAGAGGGAACATCGGAGAAATACTTCACCTTATCTAATAGCAAGTTTTGTATCAAAGGTGTGCCTTTGCTCACTGATGTTCCTAATAATGTCTCTCAGTCCTGATTGAGAGAATATCAGCAGAACGAGAGAGTTTCTAGGAAGGCCACGACACTGTGGAGAGAGAGAGAGAGAGAGAGAGAGAGAGAGAATTGAGTGAAATTGTACTAGCTAAACGCATATCTAACTGGGTTATGGATTAATAAAGCTACTTAAGTCCTTAAGAAAGAACCAGGCAAAGGGACATATTTTCATATTCTCAAACAATCATGAAATTTGGAAGAAAAAAAATGCATTCTTTGATTGATATGATTGTGTATGCCTATTATGACTACAAGCAAGTACGTATTTGCAAACTAGACGCAAGAAAATTGAGTAAAACAATCAACAAAGGAGTTTCTTCTTTTTGGGTTATACCTATCACTGAAAGATGGTTTTTTTTTTTTTTTTTAATATCATTATCAATCATTAAAAGCAAAGCTCAGGCCGATTCGCAAGCTTTCGGTGATATTTTAAGCTGTCAAAGGGGTGGCTGGACCACCCATGTGAGCTATATCCAGCAACAAGAACCCATGATAGAGATAGGAATGCTATACTTGCATTATTTCCATGAGAGAGAGAGAGAGATTACCCAGTTGGAAACTTGGACGGAACTGAGATGATAGTATAATTTTAAGCTGAATCTAATATCTAAATATTCAACTTTCAAATAATCACTAAATTCATCTTAACTCAAAATCTCTTTACATGTGGGACCCGCAATTTCTTTCAACTCAACACCTCTTTATACGTGAAATCCACGACCTTTTTCAAATTTTCATAAATACATCTAAACTCATTTTAACATTCAAATACATCTAAACTCATCTTATGCAGATTCTACAAAACTCACTCCATCATCTCAACTTACTACTATTCACACAGAATTCAACTCATCTCAATTTAGCTCAACATCCAAACAGTTCCCAAATATCTGCCACCTCCAGAGTAACCTTGAGCTAATTCTAGTTATACAACCGAACTTACAAAACTGCCATTGCTAGCCACTGTCAAAGGGAGAAGTGAGAAAGGAGAAGCAAATGATCTTTGCAATATACACATTAAGCCACGAGAAAATAATCTACTTATTACAGTTTCCAATGGATTCAATTCCGATTCTTTGGGCATCTTCTGAATAATACGTCCTGCTCATGGGTGCAGCTTAGATTCCCAGAAATAGATCACAGAGTTTAGTGATTTGATGGGCTTTCGACATGCTTGGTTTTCGAGTCTTTCATTGCCTGATTACCATAGCTTAACGGGGAGACATGCTCCCCAGCTTCTGCTGTATCAACCTCCGGCGTACAATGATCCTCTTGAATGGGGTCCATCCCATGATTGCCACGGGTGCTCAGTGGGAATCTGTTACTAGTCGCCATACAGTGATATGAATCAGAGTTCAAGGACTCCACACTGTAAGGAGATCGAAAAACTGAACTGAACAAGGGTTGCATTATGCGTTTTCTCTCGGGAAACTCACGCAATGATATCCGACAAACAGGACATGTCGAATGTTGCTGCAGCCATATGTCTATGCAAGTCACATGGAAGGAGTGCCCACAGTAGGGAAGGATTCGCAAAATATCTTCACCACGGAATTCTGCAAGGCAAACTGTGCATCTGCCACATTACATTTCGGATTTCATTAGTAGAATATATTACAGGAAATCAGAGGAAAAGATAAAAATCCATGAATATGGTGCAAGTTACCAAAAAATTAACCTTCAACTATTTTCTATTTTGTTAATTAAAAACAGAGACAGAAAAGAAAGACAGAAAAATTACAAGGGAAGAAAGAAGAAAGTTAGGAAATTTTCAAAAAAATAACTGGTTACAATAATACTATGAGATCTTTCATAACCATTTGATGAGTTCACAAAGGGATTGCCTTCAGACCAAGAAAAGGTTTCGAGGCTGGACTGACCAGAGGAAAAACAAGATAAAGAGGGTCAGAAAGCCATGTTCCTAATAGCTAATCTCATCTGGTAGTTCTTAAGCTTCCCCATTCAGGCAAACAGGCTATTGAACGTAAATAAACTTCAAGGAGCACAGTTCTCTAACATTTCTTCTTTGCAACTTGGATTTCACGTTCTCTCTAGGTCAAGATTCATTGAATCAAAACTAGAAGCAGACCCCAGATGCATTGATATACCAAAGAATATTTGAGGACCAATACCAATTTAATAATAGCAATGGGGTATACTCTGACCATCGATGACCAGAAGACATTATCTATCAATAAAATAGCACAAAAGATAGGAGAGGAAGAGTTGAAGTATTGATCTACATGGTTAAATTACCTATAGTGCTCCACCAGCATACAATGATGCAGCTTTCGATAATGTCATATATCCCAATCATGGTGATAAAAAAAGATGCCTAAACAGTCTCCATCAATGCCACTAACTCTAATCTTTATGAGCTAAAAGGAGAATTTCCATAGACCCCCCCTTATGACACTTTCACACAAAAATTCCATCCATATCTTTTTGCCTAACCTAACCATTCATTCAAACACCCATCATTGAATATCCAGCAGACCCTCCACACTGAGGAAATAGGATCCCAAATGAAACAGAATATTTTCCGCATACAAAAAAAAGATCAATCATCAATATACAGAAACTCAATGAAACCAACAAATCATTATGAAAACAAACTTGTATACAGAAACTCAATGAAATCAACAAACCATTGTAAAAACAGAACCACAAGTCTGAAATAATCAACTTTTGCAAAAGGTGTCTTATTTGCAACCCAAGGGAAATTCCTTACATTTGACAGCTTCACTACATTACTCTACAAGTTGACACAAAATGATTGTGCAAATGTTATTAAACCAAAACCAGTATACTTGTTATCAAAAACCAGTGACAAAAATTGCACGCAAGGGACAGTTCTTGCAATTGGAATAGCCATCCTCCTGCAAAATGTGTGGTTTCTATCAAACCAAATTCTTTCAAAAATTTGATTTTGAAAGAATTTACACCAAAAACCAATATCTAAGCATCCATATTCCATTCACTTTACTGCAACAACTGTTTGTCATTTTCCTCAATTTAGTATCATCTTCTAAATCATTCTTCTAATTGATTGCTCTGTCCCCTATCTCTGAGACTTCATCTCACCTTCCATCTCCTTACTTTACAATATTGATAAAAGAATGCACTTTTGAAGTCACCTTACAAG
The DNA here is from genome assembly GCA_003123785.1 of Pterocarya stenoptera. Lineage (NCBI taxonomy): Eukaryota > Viridiplantae > Streptophyta > Magnoliopsida > Fagales > Juglandaceae > Pterocarya > Pterocarya stenoptera. Next base: position 136,771 of record QEOT01004776.1, on the reverse strand, counting down.
AAACCTTTTTTTTTTTTTTTTTCGCGAGCATTTTCCAACATTTGCCAAATAGCTACAAATTAATATTGACATATGTATATGTTAACAGAGGAGATTTTCATGAATTCCATGATATATTCATAATAAAGGTGTTGTGTATTTATACACATACAAAAGGAATCAAATCTGTTATAACAGAAAGGAAGAATAAAGCTAGTATAGCTAATGGACTACTTCTAGAATGTTCTAGTGCTATTTACAGAAAATACAGAAAATGACTTTATATGTTAATAGTATTCAATCGGCAAAGACTATTATCTCAGAACCCACTCAAAACCACATGACTCTCCATAAAGCTACATTAAACCAGAAAAGGAAATAATGCCTACACTACGTTGTATATTGTTCACACTCAAAGTGTTATGTGCTTTCAAGTAGGAACAATAGCAAAAAAATACAGACTCTGCAAGTCCTAGGCACGCAAACATCATATTGAATGCAGAATAATGACCTATTCAGAATGGGATTTAAGAAAAAAACAAAAAGCCAGTACAACAAGGAATTCAACAAAGAGAGAAAGAGCATACCGAGCATCTTCTGCAACAGAGAAAAATTCATCACTGTACTTCTTCGTAGGAAAATTTGCTACAACTACAGGTTCAAGACCATGTAAGCCTCGCTCAAGCTGTGCCATGGAATAAAACTAAAAATGGTAAGCGCATGGACAAAGCAGAGCATCATGTTGAACATAATTGCACTGCTATAAATGAAATGACACAAACTGGAGTTGCAATTTATTAATCTCAAATAAAGAAACTCATTTATTTTTCTCTTTGGATATGTCACATATAGAAACTCAATAGTCCAAACTACACTGGGCCTCATTTGGTTACATGGATGAGCTAAGATGAGATGAGATGAAAGCTAAACTTGAATAAAATATTGTTAGATTATAATTTTTTAATATAACTTTTGTTTTGGAATTTGAAAAAGTTGAATTGTTTATTATATTTTGTGTGAGAGTTTGGAAAAATAGTTATGATTATATGAGATGAGATGGTTTGGTCTGTGTAACCATATAAAGTGGGGTAGTCAGTACTGTCGATTAGGCTACGTTTGGAGGTTGAAATGAATTGAGTTGAGTTGTGAATAGTAGTATTTTGTGCATCCCATTGAGATGAGTACTTTTTTTTTTATAAGTGTTTAATTTTTTAAGTTGAAATGTATGAAATAGATTGATATGAGTTTAACTATTTTATGGGAAATTGAAAAAGTAGTGGATCTCATCAATAATTGGTTTGAGATGGGTTGAGTTTGGTTCAACAACCAAACTATAAGGTTGCGCTTGGATAGTGAGATGAGTTGCGTTTGATTCAATAACCAATAGTAGTGAAAAAGTAATGAAAAAATATTGAATAGTAGTAAATAATAAAAAAAAAATAGTGAAAATTAGGTGAAAAATAATGATGATATAATGAATAGTAGTGAACTGTTCTCAAAACACACAAATATGAGACCTGTTTGAGGTCAAAACACCAAGAGATCAAAGGATATAAGATTGACTACGAAATTTCTATGAAGTCTAAAGAAAACTAGACCCAGAACCCCAGTGGTTACGGGGAAACCACATCAACCGTCTCTCAAAGTACAGAAGCAAATGATAGGAGAGGAAATGTATAATAGATTATAAATTTTTCCTGAACTAATTGATTTCGGATTTCACCAACATGGGAATATGCCAAATAAACTCCTAACTTGTGCAACCAAAGACAGCCGAAATTTTTAATTCACAAAATCTACATATACATCATATAAACAAACAAGACAAAAGAGATGACTTACAATACTGAGATCGGATCTGGAAGCGATAGGAAAGGAGCGCCTGGAAGAATTCAACTGAATCCGAGCGCAAACAAGGCGCGTGCACACGAACATGATGAACATGGTGCTCACCGCGAACCCAATCACCGTCATCACCAAATTTATCCCCGAAGATATCATATTTTCGCCAATAAAGGAAAAAAAAATCAAATCTTCAAACTAATTTTCACAATTACAGAGCTATCACGATCTCAATTCTTTTCCCCATAGAGAAATGTAATTCCAGTCTAAGAAAGACTAGAAGGAGTACAGAACTTCGCACCGTGATGATGGAGTTTCTATCACACACAAACCCAGATCAGAATTCTACAAAGCACCATCTCTGACCATCAATGACCAGTCAGAGCTATCATTGGTCAAAATTTTCCTTTAAAGCGAGTATTTGGGAAGGAAGTGCTAAGGAGGTGACTGTTTCATTGTGGCAGAGAGTATAGAAACCATGGAGAAGATGGAAGCCTCGGTGGGACTGGGCAGAGCCAGGGAGCAAGAAAGCCCATATGGAAGACCTGTGCGAGCAAGATAGACAGAGACAGAGACAGAGAGAGACTTCACTCAGATCCAAATCCACTGTTACATATAGAAAGGAAAAACATTTGTTTAATTTATTTTATGATTTTCCTTGTTAATTACACTTTTTTGTATTACTCTTTTTAAGGAGCTAGTTCACAACTTCACATTTAATTTGTTTGTACAGCGAATTTTATCTTATTTTATGCTGTCTATTGTTATAATTTTTTTAAATTTTTATATAAAATATAATTAATAATTAATTTTTAAAATAATTTTAAAATAAAAATAATATTAAAAAATAATAATCTAACAAATTTTTAATCTTTACCTTATCTCATCTCATTTTAACTCATTATCCAAATTTAGTCTTTTTAAAGGTACGTATAATGGGTTCTATTATAAGTTATGTGCTAAATACACAGACTTATGTGTAGTAAAATTTTAGAGGGTATGTTCCATTAAGGGATATTGAGAAGATGATGACAAAAATAATGATAAATACTTTTTTGTTCAAATTTAAAATGACATGGAGAAAATAAAATTATAGTGTTTTCAAACAAAACAAACTCAAATTAGAAAGTAATAAAAAATAAAAAGGTCAAAGGTGGAGTTTTCGGATCAAAATTCCTTTGAGATCTATAATGGAAGAGATAGACATGAAGAGTAAACGCATCAAAATAGCATTATCTAGCAAGAAACTCAATTATCCTGAATTAGTACTTACTATATTTTCTTTTCAAGCCCAACAATATTTCAACATTTTTAAGGCTGCAAACCTGCATGACGCTCTCGTACGTTATCTGTTTGGATAGTGAGATGAGATAAGATAATTTTAGATGAAAGTTAAAAGTTAAATAAAATATTATTAGAATATTATTTTTTAATATTATTATTGTTTTGATATTTAAAAAAATTAAATTATTTATTATATTTTATGTAAAAATTTAAAAAAATTATAATGATAAGAATTAGGATGAGATGAGACAATTTCAATGGACAAACACATTTGTATGTACAACTTTACACACACATATGTATTGAGTGGCGATCTCATTTTATTATTTTTTTCATTTTTAATCTGAATCTCAAATTTTAAAATCTTTACTATTTCAATAGCTGACACATCAATACGCATGACTATGTGCGTAAAATTGTAAGTATTTATAGTATTTTCCTAATAGTAAACACTTATATACCTCATTGTCAAACAATTTACTTATTTTTTTAAAAGTCATTTATGCTCTAAATCCATTAATCCACATGCCTAAGAAATACTACAAATTAGGAGAACAAAACTCTTGCAAAATACACACCTATAAAAAATAAATAGACTTAAAAGAGAAAAATAAATATATATCCAGAAGAGATGCATTAATATTTGAGTTTTGCTATGTCAAGTAAATTTATGTATCGATCTGTGCATTAATGATGTTGTCTTCATATTTTAAATTTAAATTAACATTATTTTTAATAAAATTTATTTTCTGATAAATCATATTGAATAGATACATATATTAATATCGAGAATCACTCGTAATTAAATTTTTATCAAAGTAAATGTCTAGCAAGAAAAAGGGGGGACAATATTCCTCAAAGCCCATCATATCAAAATGAATAGCTATATATATATATATATATAGGAGGATCAAAGTCAATCATCCTCATGATGGAAGTACAATATTCCCTTTTCAAGCCTCAAAATCTATCATAATTATTAAGGCTGCAAATGGAGATTGAGCTCCTATACATTTCATTAGTTGTGTCAAGCTTATCAGGGCGATAGAAAAGTGTAATGCGTCGTGAGATAATTAAAGTGGGTTTGAGTGCTAGAAAAAANAAAAAAAAAAAAAAAAAAAAAGGAGGAAAAGTCCCAAAAGCTGAAAGCAACAAACAATTTATACTTTAATAATAATAATAATAATAATAATAAATTTATTTGAAATCAATTGGCAAATCAAATCATTACACAAGCAATGTACACCAACATATTAATTAATCAAATATTTAAATTCACCATTTATAATTATCGTGATTTTGAAAAACTGAAGTCAACTTTAATAGTTCGTTTTTTTTTTGTTATTTTGATAAGAGGAATGTTATACAACAGTCACCATTTATTCATATAGTTTATATTTATAATTTTTTTTTTAAAAATATGAGAGTATTTTTTATAAGATGAGAGTGTAAAATATGAGACAATAAATAGTGACTAATAAAAAACAAAATTCTTAAAATAATAACACACTTTTACAAGGTATATATTGGGTTTCATTGGGTTGCAAGTGGAGGATAAATGGCATAGACATCCTTAAAGTTCACATTCTTCTTCTTGCATTGGCTGCTTTTCATGATAATTAATTAATTATATAGGATTAATACAATTAAATTTTATATACTTTGACCCAAAAAGAAGCCAGCCAGGGTGGTTAGTAGTCTACCATTAATATTGATGGCAAAATATCTTAGGTTAATGGGTAAGGACGTCACCATCCAATTCATCAGGTACTGCGCCCATATGACAAATTAGCCAAAACTTTGTAAAAGTACTTAAAAATGTTAGCACCTAGCTAGCTAGATCATTAGGATGCGTTTACATTATTATTATTATTATTATAGTAATTAAATCTGTAGAAGAAGAATAATGATACGTATAAATTATAAATAAATAAATTTTATATAATTTTTTTTTTATAAAAAATGGACTGCAGTATAAAAAAATATAAGATAAACAATTATTGTTTAGAACTTCTACTTTATACCATGCCGTATCCAGTACGTACGTATACCCAATCGTTCACGATCATGAACATCACCTTATTTCAAATAGCAATGCTACACAGCCTTCTAATCTCCACACATTATATTTTTTTAAATTTATGATAAATTTTTTTTGAGTTTATTTTTTTAAAATTAATTCAACTTTTCTATTTATTATCCATATATTAAATATTTGATAAAATAAATAATCATAAAAATTAAAAAAATATATTATGTGGAAGTTATATAAATAGTAAAAAGTTGGGTAAATATTTTCAATTTCAAAAACTAAAAATACAAATGAACACCGCCTGCATCAAGATCAGACTACTGCATGCATGCGTGCGAGTGCGTAGCTTGAAGCGTACTTGGAGCAGAGTCCTAATTAATTTGCATGCATGGCTTCAAGCTGCTCGTTCGTCGAGGACTCTAGCTTTTTTATTCAACTATTTTTTTAAATATCATTTTATCATTTATTACTCCTATATTATATATCATATATTTTTTAATTTTTTTTATAAAGTTTTAATTTTATTCTTCTAAAATTAATTAAATTTTTTCACTCGATATTTATATGCCATATATTTAATAAATAAAAAGCATTGTATAGTATACAAGAATGACGAAGATAATTTTTCTTTTTATAAACTAATTGATGTATCAGCAGCACTACTCCATGATTACCATTACTTTTCTCATATTAATTCCGTACACATCGTGAAGTCCTCCGCCCGGAAATTAACACCTTCTTGAACAATTACTTCCTGTCCGATCCCAACATATTATATTGGAGAAAAGCTATTTTGCCGCGGCAATGGTATTGTTCAAATGTACCATTTGATAATTTTTTTTATTTTATTTAATGATTAAAGAAGTGATTTTAAATTTATTGATATATTTTTTTATTTTTTAAATATATTAAAAATATGTACGTGAATAGAAAAATTAAATTAAAAGAAATGCAAATGCAACTGGCTGTAAGACTGGACGGCAGAATAGCACTGCTTACTGAAAATTCTAGCAAAGACAACAGCATATATTATTGGATCCAGTACTACTACAGATAGAATATTGAATCTTTATATATTTATATATATATAGAGAGAGAGAGAGAGATCAGTGATATTGTTAGCTAGGTTGTCCTTCCAAGTATGCTTCCTAATATATTTTTATTTTTTATATTTTATGAATGTTAAAAAAAAACACACACACACACACAAATTCATTAATTGTAACTTTTTAAAACATTTTAAAAAAATTTATAAAAAGAATGCACTTGGAGGGCACCCAAGCATTTTTGGATATAATCGTGTGTGTGTGAATTACCAAACATATAATCGTGTGTTTATATAAACACACATATATTAAGAGCTTACGTGCAAGGTACATGATATTTTCTGTCGAAAATATGAATCTTAAGATGCATATCAATTAGAATAACAAGTATGATAAATGTAAAAATAATCATAAATCTATTCAATTTTTTTTTACAAATGATTAAAATTATACTTGAAAAAAATGAAGGAAACAGAAAATGTAAAATTATTGAACATATAACAAATTAAATGTTTCGAACTCATTATATTGAAATCATAATAGGACATGCATTAAACCATGTAGATAATAATAATAATAATAATAATAATAATAATAATAACAATAATAATATTGTTCTGATAAATGAAAAAAATAAAATAACATTATTTTTAATTGTTTAAGAAAACCACTAGATATAATTGTTATTGGAATGATAAAATGTAATAATAGACTATTCATTTGAGATTTTAAAAAATATTTTTTTTTTCAAATGAAAATAATATTAGTTTAAAAGTGTTATTCAGTATAATTCGTTATGTTATGAAAATAATATGAAGATAAATTATTAATAATTTTAAAACGATATCCTATAATAATACAATATTATTTTTAAAATTTGAAGATAATATTTTCATTTTTGGGCTTAAATATAATATTATTATTCATTTCAAATTTGGAATTGCAATATCGATCTTAGAAAATAAAAGTATGTTCTTACCAAAATAATTTTTTAAGGATAAAAAGTGTTATTAATTATTTTAATAACAATTTAAAAAATGCATTACAAATAGATTAATATGAGATGCTTTACCACAAAAAGAAAATAGTGAATATGATAAATTAAATACCAATTATAAATAGATGCATAAATTGGAACCTAAAAATAATAATTACATTTTTCAAAAATGAAAATATTATTAGTCTAATGACTATGATTTATTGTTATGAATTAATGTGAACAATAATATGAAGATAATTTTTATTTTTCTCAAATAATATTATATATGAAAAATAATTTTATTTTTAAATCAATAAAGAAATAGAAAAAAATCCTAAGTGGTTAATTTGTTCCACAAAAGTTCAATAAACCAAAATCTGTAAGTTCATTATTAATTTATTATTATTATATTCTAACTAATATTAGAATCTTGAATTTCGAAAGTCATTTCTACTTATTTAACACTCACCAAAACTCCATGGAATGATAATAGAAAATTTAATTATATTTTTAATGATAAATTAATTAGAGGACAAAAATTAATTTAGTTGTATAAATGAGGATAGTGTGAACTAAAAAAAATCTACTGTTCATGAGGCTATATTTATTATATTATAGAATAGTCTGAATAGATATATGTTCCAGAGTTTGTAAGCCTTCGTGACGTTCTCATTACTCGATCCAAGCCACACATTCTCCCCGCCTCGTACTGCCTAATTTGGAAAGTGGTACGGTTGACCATTAAAAGATTAATATTATTATTATTTTCTATAAATCTTATATTTTTTTGAAAATAAAGGCACAAAATTTACATACTCTAAACAAAATTACAAATCATATCATTTCTCAAATTTTTATTACGTGCCCGTATCATTTTTTGTGATAATTTGCGGAGGCTGAAGGTGGTGTACGTTTTCTGAACATTTATACGTTTTTTTTTTTTTTAAAAGGATATTGATATTAAAGAAGAAGGTCAGCTACATTAAGTAGCAAAATACAAACAAGCAGACAAATACAAACAAATACAGACAGAGACAAACAAATACAAACAAAGACAAAATTACAATACAGTAAGTGGGTCTTTCCCACTGTGAAAGTTTAGCAGAGAAGATGGAATGATAATAATTAAGTGAAATTTTTTCAAAAATATTTTTCGAGGCAGCCCACTGTGCAATAGAATGCGCGCATCAATTCTCATCTCGATGTATTTTTTAAAGTTTCCATCTGTCAAACCTTTTAAGAGCAAGCTTGATATCATGAATAATTGGTTGCACTGTCTAGTCAAGAATATAATTTGAATTCTTTACTGCTTGAAGGGTATTAAGAGAGTCTCATGTAATCATAATTTTTTCAATGTTGACTTCTATGGCTTCTTCTAATCCCAAAAGCATTGTTGTAGCTTCCTCTTGATTGGGATTTTCGTTGCTGATGTGCTTTGTAGCCACAAAACTGATGGATGCAGAAGATGTCCAACCAACTGTTGCTGTTGTGCTTCCACTTTGTCTAACCGCAACATCAAAAGTGAGTAGACAATGATCTACAGCCATGGGTCCCAAGGTTTGCTAGAATTTAAATGTAAATTGCCTCATGCATCACAATAATCTTTGAAAATTTTTTTAGTGGAAGATATAAAAAGAAATAAATCAGGTTTAATATCTTCATGAAGGACCTTGTTTCTAAGGAACCATATACTATCCATAGCCACAATTGCAAAATTTTGAAAGTGATACTCTTCCTCTATAGGAATATTTAACATTCTAGAAGGATCAAGAATACACTTGACCCACATTCTAGTATCATCCTGAGCACAAGAAGAAATGTTTAAAGGCCAAGGGGAATGAAGCCACAAGATTATGGTGAAGTTGCAATTTAAGAAAAGATGAGATTGAGTTTCTTCGCTACTGTTACAAACTGGACAGTCAAAACTATCAAAATCAATCTGGACAAAATTCTTAATTCGAGAACGAGTTGGCAAGATGTGCTTCCATGTTGTTAATAGATAAGTTGAGATAAAAGTTAAAAATTGAATAAAATATTATTAAAATATATATTTTTAATATTATTATTTTAAATTTTAAAAAATTTGAATTATTTATTTTATTTTGTACTAAAATTTTAAAAAATTATAATAATTAAATAAGATGAGATGTATTGTGAAAATAAAAGACAGACAATTTTTATATTTTATTATTTAAAAAGAGCATCATTAAAACGATTTGAGTGCTAGTTGCATGCATGCGTTCTTTATTGATAAACATGAAAAGGAAATAATGTTTTTTTTTTTTTTTTAATTCGCTCTCGATATATTAATCCGTCAATTTTTTTAAAAAATAAAAAGCGATTTATGGAAGTAATTGCGTCCTTAATTGATTAATATATATGATAAGTAAATAATGATTTTCTGAATTCACCGATATAATAAATAAGGCCCTACAAAATTGAAACAACGAGGTGGTATTTATTTATTGCACCATATATATATATTATAATATTTCTCATCAATATCTGATACAACTTGCTTTTTAATTATTCAGAAAATTGAAATAATTTGACATAATATAAAGAGGTGGACACATGTATGGATGTTTTTTTGTTACAATGCTTTAATTAGAGCCACCAAAGTCCAAACTTAATAATTCTCAGCACCATTTGACTATTTGTGAACCTGACTGCCTTGAACATCTCCTCGTGGGCTGGCTCCATTGGTGTACACAGTCCGGACCTTGAAATACCCCAGCTTTAATGGCGATTCCTGATCTCCTCCTTTAACCAGTGGTCTTGGAGAGCCGATGCTCAAACTCCTTTGCAGCGTCGGCACTTTCATTGCATCTGTACTTTTCAGGAGTACTGGGGACACCACTCTCTCGTATTTCGCAAGCAACTTCACCATTTCGTGCTCATGAAGGAGCCCCAGAAAGATCTTCACGAAAACTTCTTGACTTTGAACATAGAGTTCCCTGAAATACTCCATCACCGGCACCAACTTGGGATCAATCGCTTGTTTTCCAAGCTTTTCTTGAAATACATGATAATTGTCGCTCATGTCGTCCATGTTTCTCTGCAGAAGACCGCTTTCCAACAGCGAGACATCGTTGGATGTGCCGAAGAAGTGCCAATTCCGGGTGCTTGATTCTGAAGTGATTATGGAGTCAGCTTCCATTCCATCATGATCTGCTGGATACCCTTCAGGCATCTGCATGTCAGGACAATCTGTCATGGACATGATGCTCTTCAGAGAATTTTGTTCAGCTAGAGTTCAGCAAATGCTGTCGAGCTAGCCGTGTAAAGGGCTTTTAGCGGAAAGAGTTAAGAAAATAGAACGTCAAAAAGGAGTTTTCAGTTTTGAGAGAACGAAGAAAAGAAAGAAAACGCTTTGAAAGTACTTGTTCTGTACGAGATATATATATATATATATATATATATATATATAGAGAGAGAGAGAGAGAGATTGCTTGGATAAGGTCACGGGAATCTGTAATATTTATCTTGCTGAAGAGTCGAGGCTACGCGTCGACTTTTCAAGCCATGACTGGTTCTACACGTTACAGAGTTGTGTTGCACTGTTTGAGCCAAGTTGTGACAGTGAAGGCATTGCCTTATGGGCTTAAATTAGGAAAATCTATTACACCACTAGGTCTAAATCATTAGGAAATTTTACTTTAGAGAAAGCAAATTTTAAACCTTCGATTGCAACTTTTAAGGCTGTTTGGATTGGGAGAAGAATTGAGATGAATTAAAATGATTTGTGAATAGTAGAATAAGATATTTTATGAATATTATTTTTTAATATTATTATTATTTTAAAATTTAAAAAAGTTGGTTGTTTTTTTTTTTGTGGGAATTAGAGAAGATTTTTTTAGAATTTGAAAAGGTAAAATTATTTATTATATTTTGGTGTGAGAATTTGAGAATATTCTTTTGAGATTTGAAAAAGTAAGATTGTTTTGGTGTGAGAATTTAGGAATATTTTTTTGAGATTTAAAAAAAATTATTATATTTTGTGTAAGAATTTAAAAAAGTTGTAATGATCAAGATGGGATGAGTTTAGATGAGTTGAGGAGGGTTGTGAATTCAAACAAGGCTTAAACACCAAAGCAAATTTTCATCCCTCAAAATGTTTCCATCTAATCACTTGCCTTCGATTTTCATGATAAAATAACTTTAACAGAAACCTTAAAAACAGATTCAACAAAACCATTTTCATAAATACCATTGAAAATATATTTTAAAAACTTTGTAAATTCAAACATACTATCAAATATATATGTAACCTAACACGAAAAATAAAAACAACTTACATCAGGGGCCAAGTCAGTATTATAATTTTGGAGAGGTCAAGAATTTTATATTAGAATAAATAATTCAATTGAAATGATTACCTTCATGCATGATTCTAATTTGGAATTACTTAAAAGATTCTTATAACATTTAATGTACTGTATGTTTGTGAGATGATTATGTCATAACTTGCCCATTCATATATTAATTATCACTCTTTTCATGTATGTTTGTTTATGTTTAACTTCTAATTTATTTTTCTTCATCTTAAATGAGTTGATGCCTTTTAATATAGCCTAGTTATTTTTTAAACTAATTTTTTGCTTCTTTGATTGTGATATAGATCCTAGACCTAGTAAAGACGATCGTCTACAAGGGAATGTGGTGGATGTCAATGCTACAGCTCCTACATTAGTGGGTACTTCCACCCCTAGAGCCACATCTAAAGCAACTGCATTTTGTACGAGTAGTCGATTCCCACTCCTAATAGATATAGAGGATGAGGATGAAGATATGTTCAACGAAGAGGAAGAGATGCCCATTGAGCCTGATCAACCACTACGACCTTCTAAAAAAAGGTCGTGGACATGGGATCATTTCACCAAAATTTCTGGTGATATTGCAAACCCGCAAGCAAGATGCCACCACTATGGGCAACTTTGTGGATGCCATTCGAAGAAGCAAGGAACCCGTGTGTGAATAGCACATCTAAGTGGTTGCCAACGATATAAGATTGCAAAGGGATTGACGGCCACTGATCAGACCAACCTTAGTTACGAAACTTCTACGGCCACTGATGGTACACAGGCTGAGAAATTGGTCATCCCTCAATACAGTGAGAAGATGTTGAGGGACATGCTTACAGAGATGATACTTACTGTTGAGATACCATTTACTACAGTTGACAAAAGAGGCTTCCGAAAATTTCTAAAATTTGTTGAGCTACGATTTCTCATTCTATCACAGTATACGGTGATACAAGATTGAATGAAGAGGCATGCAAAGGACAAGGTAGAGATGAGGAAGATGTTTATTACCACTGGCCAGAGAGTGTCATTTATAACTGACACATGGACGTCCATACAAAACATCTGCTACATGTGTATCACAGCACACTACATTGATAGTGAGTGAATTTTACATAAAAGAATTATTGGCTTTAAAGAAATTGTGGATCATAAAGGTACATCCATTAGGACAAAAATGAATGATTGTATAAAGGACTGGAGAATTCGAAAAGTGTTGTGCATTACAATTGACAATGTCAGTTCCAATGAAACAACAATTGATTGGTTCAAATGGAACACAACGGTGAAAGATGATGTCATTTGGGCTCACGAGTTTATTCATGTTAGATGCTGTGCTCATATCATCAACCTCATAGTTGTTGAGAGATTAAAAGAAGTGGATGATTCTATTACCCGAGTCCACAACACTGTGTGATATGTGAGGGGTTTCTCTTAAAAGCTTGCCAAGTTTAAGGCAATAGCAGAAGATCTTTAGATTTGATGTTCTAGTATGTTGTGCTTGGACGTTCTGACTCGATAGAACTCTACATATATGATGTTGGATGTGGCACAAAAGTACCAAAGATCGTTCGAGCGAATGGAGGTCGAGGATGGGGGTTTGAGGTATGCTTTGTTGGAGCCAGTAGGATAGGGGCTTGGTGCGCCGGACGCACGTGATTGGACTAGTGTGAGGTATTTTGTTCAATTTTTTAAAATTCTTTATGACATAACCATGCGGATATCTGGATCCAAATATAAGACTACGAACTTGTACTTCTACGAGCTCTCAGAGCTTTACTTCCACTTGCAAAACAATTGTGCTGACTTTAGGAGATTGTTATCTACTATGGCTACGAGGATGAAGACCAAATATGATAAATATTGGAGGAATATTGAGAAAATAAATAGATTACTATTTGTGGCTGTGATCTTTGACCCCCGATATAAGTTGGTCGTTCTAGAATTTTAGGTAAATTACGTCCTCGGGGTAGTGAAGGCTGCAGAGTTCATTAGAGTGCTAAAAAGTGATATCGATGACCTATATAGTCACTATTGCAATAGTTGTCAACTTTCATCCACAACTGGTAGCTCCTCACATTAGAGGCCGACGGGGTCGATAGCTTTCTTAGATGATATTGACCCATCCGTAGGGGTTATAAGCAATCGTATTATGCAGCAGTATCATCAATTTATGGTAATGAGGAATATTATGCAGTGTACATCTGAGGTTGAAGGATATTTTATGGAAGCTGTAGAGGCACCTAGTGGTGTATTTCAGTTATTAACTTGGTGGAATGTTAATTCCACCAAGTATCTAGTCCTTTTCCGTATAGTTCAAGATGTACTAGCCATTCTTGTCACTGCTGTTGTCTTAGAGTCGGCGTTTAGCACTAGAAATCGCGTGTTGGATGCTTATCGGAGTTCATTGTCACCGTCAACCGTGGAGGCCCTCGTTTGCACACAGAATTGGATATATGAAACACTCATTGGACTAGAAGCTGTTGGCGTTGAAGCCGAGAACTATCGGCTTGAATAAGGTAACTTTATATGCTTTTAAATGATTATTTAATTATTTTTAATATTTTTAACTTCTATTTTTTATGATTTTTTAGACCTAATTGTGAACTCTAACATAATTGCCGATGACTGAGAGTTTGAAATGGACGCCCCTTGAGAGTTAGGATGGAGTTGAGAGACTATGGACTATGGAGAATCACCTTTCTTGGTAATAATCAAATTCTATGTACTTTTACCGTGTTCAATTTTTTATTCACAATTTTTTTTTTTTATTGCAACTTTCTATTTTCATTTTAGGTATGAGCAATGGACCATTGAGATTTGAGTGAAATCCATGTTTAATATTTATGTAATTATCTTTAAAGGCTAAGTCGATGTTGTTATAAATGAGACTGTTATAACTTATGACTACATCATACATGTTATTTAGTTTTTAAACTATTGTATTTAAGTTATTTTTTTTTAATCTTTTTAGTATTTTTTTTACATGTTCGGACTTGGGCTTTGGTGAGCCCAAAAGTTGAAAAAGGATATTCATTTAGCCCAATAAATAGTTGGAGTTCAGACCTCCGTTAGGAGCTTCGACCTCCGATTGGAGTTAGAGTAAAAATTTTCCTCTGACTCTTGTTGGAGTTGGAGTTCGGAAATGTCAACTCTGAACGGAGTTGAAACCAATTTAAGTCTCCACCCAAAAACACTGTTTCAACATTTATATTGTTTCGTCAAATAAACCGCCTTATAAACCGTTTCAAATTTCTCTACTATAAATTCAGTCTCTTTCTAAGTCTCTCCCTCATACAAAATAATCTATGCATTGCCCATGTTATAAGCTTGTAATAATAATAATAACAATAATAATAATAATATTATATTATTCTTATAAATGAAAAAAATAAAATAATATTATTTTTAATTGTTTCAGAAAACCACTAGATATAACTGTCATTGGAATGATAAAATGTAATAATAGACTAATCATCTGAGATTTTAAAAAAACATAATTTTTTTTTCAGATGAAAATAATATTAGTTTAAAAGTGTTATTCAGTATAATTCGTTGTTATGAGAAATAATATGAAGATAAATTATTAATAATTTTAAAAACGATATCCTATAGTAATACAATATTATTTTTTAAATTTGAAGATAATATTTTCATTTTTGGGCTTAAATATAATATTATTATTCATTTAAAATTTGGAATTACAATATCGATCTTAGAAAATAAAAGCATGTTCTTACCAAAATGATTTTTTTTAAGGATAAAAAGTGTTATTAATTATTTTAATAACAATTTAAAAAATGCATTACAAATATAGATCATTAATATGAAATGCTTTACCACAAAAAGAAAATAGTGAATATGATAAATTAAAGACCAATTATAAATAGATGCATAAATTGGAACCTTAAAATTATAATAATTACATTTTTTAAAATGAAAATATTATTAGTCTAATGACTATGATTTATTTTTATGAATTAATGTGAAAAATAATATGAAGATAATTTTTAATTTTTTCAAATAAAATTATATATGAAAAATAATTTTATTTTTAAATCAAAAAAGAAATATAAAAAAATCCTAAGTTGTTAATTTGTTCCACAAAAGCTCAATAAACCAAAATCTGTTATAAGTTCAGTGTGAACTCAAAAAAATCTACTGTTAATGAGGCTATTGCCGCTTTTATTACGAATTAATTTTTGCATCAGTCTACACTACACACCACACATCATAATTTTTTTTATTTGTTTCTCTTATTAAATGTGTATTATATGAATGGTGAATAAAAAAATATAAATGTTTCAAGAAGACTAGAATAAAAAAAAATTGAAAAGAAATAAAAAAAATAAAAAATAATTTGATGTGTGGTGTGTAGGCTGATATATAGTAATGCTCTTTTATTATAGAATAGTCTGAATAGATATATGTTCCAGAGTTTGTAAGTCTTCGTGACGTTCTCATTACTCGACAGTCTCGACCCAACCCGTACGTTGTCCCTACGTACTGCCTAACTTGGAAAATGGTACGGTTGACCATTAAAAGATTATTATTATTATTATTATTTTATATAAATCTTATATATTTTTATTTATTTTTTAAATAAAGGCACAAAATTTACATACCCTAAACTGCAAAATTAGTAAATTACAAGTCATATCATTTCTCAAATTTTTATTACGTGCCCGTATCATTTTTTGTGATAATTTGGGTAGGCTGAAGGTGGTGTACGTTTTCTGAACATTTATACATTGTTGATAAATAAATTAAGATAAAAGTTAAAAATTGAATAAAATATTATTAGAATATATATTTTTAATATTATTTTTATTTTAAAATTTAAAAAATTTGAATTGTTTATTTTATTTTATATAAAAATTTAAAAAATTTATAATAATTAAATCAGATGAGATGTATTGTAAAAATAAACGACAGATAATTTTTATATTTTATTATTTAAAAAGAGCATCATTAAACGATTTGAGTGCTAGTTGCATGCGCCTTTCTTTATTGATAAACATGAAAAGGAAATTTTTATTTTTATTTTTATTTTAATCCATCAATTTTTCAAAAAAATAAAAAACGATTTATGGAAGTAGTTGCGTTCTTAATTGATTAATATATATGATAAGTAAATAATGGTTTTCTGAATTCACCGATATAATAAATAGAGTAATGTTAGAGAGAAGTCACTATTGTGAGTGTATACTTTGCATTCATTACGTAGCTTCTTCTCCTCTTCTCATTTTTCCTCACTTTAAAAAATAGACGGTTTGGATGAAGCCACATGATATGTGCAAAATGTATGCTGCAAACCGTAATTTTTATCAATATTTTTCCTAATAAATAAGGCCCTACAAAATTGAAACAACGAGGTGGTATTTATTTATTGCACCATATGTATATATTTTAATATTTCTCATGAATATCTGATACAACTTGCTTTTTAATTATTCAGAAAATTAAAATAATTTGACATAATATAAAGAGGTGGACACATGGGTGGACACATGTATGGATGTTTTTTTCTTACAATGCTTTAATTAGAGCCACCAAAGTCCAAACTTAATAATTCTCAGCACTATTTGACTATTTGTGAACCTGACTGCCTTGAACATCTCCACGTGGGCTGGCTCCATTGGTGTACACAGTCCGGACCTTGAAATACCCCAGCTTTAATGGCGATTCCTGATCTCCTCCTTTAACCAGTGGTCTTGGGGAGCCGATGCTCAAACTCCTTTGCAGCGTCGGCACTTTCATTGCATCTGTACTTTTCGGGAGTACTGGGGACGCCACTGTCTCATATTTCTCAAGCAACTTCACCATTTCGTGCTCATGAAGGAGCCCCGGAAAGATCTTCACGAAAACTTCTTGACTTTGAAGATAGAGTTCCCTGAGATACTCCATCACCGACACCAACTTGGGATCAATCGCTTGTTTTCCAAGCTTTACTTGAAATGCATGATAATTGTCGCTCATGTCGTCCATGTTTCTCTGCAGAAGACCGCTTTCCAACAGCGAGACATCGTTGGATGACCCGAAGAAGTGCCAATTCCGGGTGCTTGATTCTGAAGTGATTGTGGAGTCAGCTTCCATTCCATCATGAGCTGCTGGATACCCTTCAGGCATCTGCATGTCAGGACAATCTGTCATGGACATGATGCTCTTCAGAGAGTTTTGTTCAGCTAGATATCAGCAAATGTTGCCGAGCTAGCCGTGTAAAGGGCTTTTAGCAGAAGGAGTTAAGAAAAGAGAACGTCAAAAAGGAGTTTTCAGTTTTGAGAGAATAAAGAAAAGAAAGAAAACGCTTGAAAGTACTTGTTCTGTACGAGATATAATATATATATATAGAGAGAGAGAGAGAGATAGAGAGAGAGAGAGACCTTGGACAAGGTCATGGGAATCCGTAATATTTATCTTGTTGAAGAGTCGAGGCTAGGAGTGGACTTTTCAAGCCATGACTGGTTCTACACGTTACTGAAGTTGTGATGACCGTTTTCGCCAAGTTGTAACAATGAAGGCCTTGCCTTTGGGTTTAAATTAGGAAAATCTATTACACCTCTAGATCTCAATCATAAGGGTCTTTTACTTTGAGCAAAACCAAGTTGAGATAAAATAACAGTTTTACAAAGTCAAGTGTGGTTTTGTGCATAGCCAAGTTGACTTAAAAAAAATAGGAGTATTTCAAAGTATAAGTGGGCTCATTGCACAACCAAGTTGAATTAACATAAGGGACCCCTTGTTTAGGGTTAAAGGGTGGATGACTTCTTCACCACAGGTAGAGCCACCCGAACCCCATTCATCAAATTACTTGACCATTCATTCTTTTATATTCGATTGTAACAAAAAAGAGATTATGTTATATACCATATTTTTATTATTTTTTTCATCGCGTTATGATGATTTGGCATTGCCCATCAACTATCTTTTAAAATAATAGATTCAAGAGTTCGTAGATAACATCTCCACGGTAGAATGAGTGGAGTACATAACATTTTCCAAAAATTAGTTTTTCATGAAAATATGTGGGCCCTTGCTACTATTACAGCTAATTGACCTAGATCTATCTAAGGCTCTAAGTCCTTTCGGAAGAACTCCTAGAGTTCGGATATTGAAACGGTTTATCTCATCTCATCTTATCATTATAACTTTCTCAAATTCCCATAGTCAAATTCCACATACATATATGTAAAGATCATTTCTAAAGGATGAAACCATAATCTTAAACTGGTAAATTAGCTATGAGAAGAAAGTAGAACTTCTAACAACTTTCAGCATTTGACTGATCAAAATAATCACCGGCACGGCTATGGAACAATATTTGACTTCATATCATCATATACATGGAGGTTAATTAGTCCTTCGAAAGCCAACTCAGCAAGAGTATGATTTTATATATGCTCAAGTCCATGAGTTTTTCAGTTGCTTGTGATAAACCTAAATACAAATTTTCTGAGCAGGAGAAATCTAGGAGGAAAATGAAAAAATATTTGAAAGACAAACAAGAAAATGGAAGGTCCCACCGCTTTACAAACCGTGACTCAAGTCTACTCACAAAACCAAAGGGAGTACAGATATTAAGGCACATATCATTACAACACCATATTACACTACAAAACCTGTATGGTATAATCTTCTTGGTGAAGTTGTAATCTTAATAACATAACAGAACTTCAATCTTCATCCTACTATCTATACATATTCGGTCTAATATGATCGTCATGAAACAACTTATCTGCGGGAGGTACCCCAGCCGCCCTACTAGGAAAGGTTTGCGGAAATCCTTCATTAGAGGGCATCCATGGTTGCAATTCAGATGATCGATAGGTTGGGTAGGAAGGATGGGTAGGATAGGAAACATTGCTGTATCTGCTGGAAGATGATTGAATCCTATCCAGGTTAGGATCAAACTGAGGCCTCTCAGTGGAAACTGTTGACAAGGTCTCTGCATATCGGCTGGTGAGATACCGATCAGAGGCAGAGAAACCAGATCCATTCTCCAAGTAGAGACGGGGGATAGATCGACCATCTGCAGTTACTGCAGCTCCCTTATCGGGGTAATAGTTGGCAGTACTAGAGCCTGAACCAAGGAAGTTGACTTGCCTACTGGTTTCAACTGAAAAATCTGTTGGCACCCTAAAGAGCCCAGCACATCCAACATGAGGAATCTCCATCCAGTCCCCTGTGCTCGTGGCAAGGACAGAAGGTCCAACAGCTTTACGAGCAGATGCGCCTTCAACTGAAGGCACTCGAGTAATTTTATGTTGTAGTGACACCCTTGCTTGTTTGAGAGCCTCCAGCACACTACCCAAACCCTCAGCTGGTTTATGTGGCACCATTGCATAGAGGTCATTTCGGCTCACTGAAGCATCTCCTTTAGAATCAGATGAAGACAGATGTGCTGAGTGGCTTCCAGGGGATCCATTGGAAAGTGGCACATGATGGGAGCTATGTGAAGGTTTATAGGTTTCGAGCCTCTCTTGATTTTGCGTCCCCATAGCCATAGGGAATGCAAACTCTTGGGCCTCGCATTCAGAAGCAAAACTACTACTGCTATTCGGACCTGGTGTACCTCCGATATCAACACATGAAGGTGGCAGAACACCATTGGGCTGAGTGTTGGACAGTTCTTTAGAGAAGCAAACATCTGTATCCTCTGACTTTGCCTCTGGGGCATAGGAGGCAAGTGTCGAGGCAAGGTATGTAGCTTGTCCCTTGACCTCATCTCTTTCCTCAGTGACATCTGAGTGATTCCCAGGATCACATGAATCCTAAATAATTTATGAGGAAGTTAGAATCCAGTGGAAGAAGATTTCAAATAAACGGGGAAAAAAAAGGTAATTGAGGAACTGACCACGTACAAACTGGATTCACAAACAAGAACTATACTCAAACTGGGAGAAAGAAATCAGAAATGAATCTTGCATATAGCAAAACAGTAGTAGATCACAAGGGGAGGGCTGCTTGCACCTTATTCATCTTGAGGCAGAGGTAAAATGAAAAACTTATGGAGCTAATGCCTAATAAAGATTTGGACACCCATGCACTGAGGTCCAAATAATGCAAATGGAAAAGTGGCGTCTATTAAGACAAATTAGTTAGCTTCTGCAGAGTGGAGACTGATGGCCCTATTTGTCCAGGATTATGGCTTAGGTAAGTACCTCATATGCATATATAAAATAGGGATGATGACACATAAAATCAACCAGCAGTAAAATTAGTTTTTCTAAGGGCTAAATATTTTTGGTTGACTGCTAGTGACATGCTACCAAGTTCAAGCAAACCTCCTCATAAGCTCTAACAGAAAAGCACTTCCTCCACTGAAAAGATGAGATGAAGGGAGTGGTTGTTATTCAAGACCGACTGTATGCATGTGTAACTTATGAATTGAAAGCAGAATCATTTAAATGGTTAAAATGGCTGTAATGTGGCATACCTGTGGACTAGTATTATTTTCTCTGAACTTCTCTTCCCACTCTCTTTGTGCCTTTTCCATTGCTTCATATCGGCCAATAAGTTGTGCCTGATCTTCTAGGGCTTTTTCCATGTCTTTGTCTTTTCCATATTCATTATAATCAAAGTCATTATTTCCTACTTTTTTATGATTTTCTAAGCTACCTGGAAATGGACTATCTCGTAAACCTTTCTCCTGGATTTCAGAACCTTCATTCAGCACATTATTTGAGCAAATTGGAAAACCCTCCAAAGAGGTGGCCGCTCCATTTTCTTCAGAACCAACCTTGACAGGCTCTGTCTTGAACTCCTCAACAATAGATCTAGGAGAGCAAGAAAAACAACCATTAGTTTATTCTGGTAGAAAAGTGTTGAGAACTTAATAGGAATAAGAAAAATATAGTGTATCTACGCAATACTTAACATGAAGCAAGAAAGTTGAAGCAGAATCTGACCACCAGGTGGAAGAAAAAAAAACTAGTGAACTAAACAACCATCTTCTACTGGACAAGAAATACTTTAATTCTAATTAACATCATTTTCACCAGAAAAAGGTAGTATTGTTATAACCTCCTTTTTCTTTCCTACTTCTTTCCTCTATAGTTGTCTTCGTCATATATTACAGTCCGTGCATATCAGATAGAAACTTTATGAGATTGATGAAGTTGAGATAATCAAGTGTTATAGAGGCATTGTTAGGGCTGTATCCAAGTTTTTGCAGAAGTACATGCTCATAAATCCATACAATCATTTTCAAATAAGAGAAAAACCAGAATAAAATCATCTCCACAATTGTATTTCTCAGATTGATACAATGGGGGAAAAAGAAAATGGGGATGTCATACCATTGATTGGGATTTAACAAGAAAAAAGAATCAAGGAAAATTAACTAACTTTGCCTCTCTGCGTCTTATCTGGCGGCATGATTTACCAGTACAATGTTTTGGAGAAGAAGAACCCGTGGAATTAAAACGGTTCCTTCTTTTAAGAGAAGATTCCTTGTACTTCTGAAGAGAACGTGATGAATCATTGCGGCCCTTCCAAGACAAACTTCTACCGCGTACTGGAGAAGAATCAATGTCAGAACCTGAAAGTTCTTCTGATTTATTTCTACTGCCTTTTGAATTAATTGAGCTCTCATCTTCTTTTGTAGATTTATGACCCGCTTCGGATTCATGTGGGGTTTCTTGGTCCGAGCTCAAATCAAAGTCTTCCGAAACATCACTTATCCCTTGATTCTCCAAAATGGCAAGAACATCTGCTGTTGCCTTCTCAGCCCTCTTTCTTTGAAGAGACACAATCTTTAGCCGTTCCTCCAATTCTGCTACCTAATTAATATAACATCTTCAAAATTACTAAAGGATTGAAGAGGGGGAGCGATTTCTTCACTCAGTCAACTAGAAAAGGTTAACTCCACAGAATTCAGAAAATACATTTAACCATACCCTTTTTGCCAGCTCATCAGCTCTCTGTCTTGCACTTTTTGAGACAGATCTTTCGGACAGTAACCTTGCCCTAAGGAATTCAATAGTCATTGCAGGTGAGTCCTCCATGCCAGAATTTTTCCTGATAAACAAGGCCCGCCCAATCAAATAAAAGACAAAAAAATAATCCCAAAACCTATTTACATAATATAAAGCTCCCACATAATTAACTAATTTTTTTTATAAGTACACATAATTACATAATTACCATTTACTTTCAGCTTAAAATGGGTAAGCAAGCGTTGAATTGTGCGCCTACACATCTATACATGCATATCAATCACTAGAACCCGATGTCACCTAGGATACTGAACAAAACCATAATTCATCTTAGTTCTTTAATTTCTGAATAATTTCGAATCAAACTAAATTTCACTTTATCCAACAGTCTGCCAAGGAGTTTAACAGTCCTTCTTACTGCTATTGCATGACTTTTTTTTTATCTAAACAATATTTTTGAAGTAACAAAAAAATACCAAAAAACTTTTTGATAGGTAAAAAATACCAAAACACTTATAAATTACTTATATTTAAAAAAAGAACTACACTTATGGGGAGTGGATACGGATTCCACCATAAATCTAGACATGGAGCTGGAACCACAGTCGTTAAATTAAAATAAGCAATCAGTACTTTACCAGCTAAGAAAAAGCTCTATATTCTAGGACCATGGTTGGAGAATTTCCACTTTATTTGATGATCTACCAAGGAGTTTGCAAAACTTATCACTGATATTGTTTTACATACCCCCTAAAAACACTTACAGGGAGTGTATAGGGATTCATTTCACCATAAATCAAGACATGATACTGGAACCACAGTTGTTGGACAAAATTAAAGCAAAGTCTATTTCATGAGCACCATAAATTAAAGCAAAGTCGGATAGGAAGATCGCTAAATATTGTAGCACCGTGATCTGAGAAATTCAAACCAGACCTTAATTGAAAATTTCACTTACCCTCACTTCCGAGATAGAAGCTGAATTCCCAAATTGTTAATGTTTAAATGGAAACATTTTCTGATACATTAACCAAAACTAAAAAAGACGGATGTACAAGAATGAAATTAAATTTCAAATGAAGAATTCCAACTCAATCAAGCCAGTCAGTAGCGTTGAATCAGTTGATTTACAAGCTAATTTTTAAAATAAATATGATAGAAAAAATTTACTGTTTTGTTTCCCTGCATTTCTTCAGTAATCAGTCAATGTGTAAGTTTTTTTGAATAAGCACCGTGGTGTGAGTTAAACTATAAATCCAGAAACTCTAAAGGATATACGATTCATAAGCAACTAAACCACAAAAAAATTCCGGTTGATTGTTACGTTTCAATTATATTCTATTTCTTAACTTCTCCGGACCTCTCTCGGAAATCAAACAAAAGGATATCCGACAGAACCTAATGCAAATTCTCCCAACAAGTAACAGTTACAAAACAAAAGTATATACAGCAGAAAATCCATAATCCGAAATCACCACAAACAATTAAAACCCTAAGCAAAAGCACCAAAATCAAAGAAACGGAAATACCCAGATGGTCATTACCTCTGATCTTGCTGGTCTTGGTCAGAATTAAGCGTTAGCAGAAAGATAAGCCCGCAAACAAAAAATCCCAACTTCAAAATCTACTTCTGCAACAAATAAAGACACAAAATCACTTTGAAAAGCAGCGCTTGTCTAGCATAAAAATAATGAATTGAACAGGCCCCAAATGTGTGATTCACATAAAAAGCAGAGAAATGTGAGAATTTGGGGAGGTTTGGCCCTACCTCAGAAGGAAAACTCCATGAACCACAACAGCGAGGACTTTTACTTTCACTTGCAGAGAGAGAAGAGAGAGATAGAGAGTTTGGTCCATTGGGAATGAACAGAGGAAGGTTCATTTCACGACCATTCGAAGAAAACTGGGCCAAGAGGCAATGATTCTTTAGGTCCAATAGGGAAGCTTTGCCTTGATTTCTGTCCTTCTATTCTGCTATCTTTTGTTTTTATCTTTACTAATTTCTTTAATTCGGGTTCTTTTCTGTGATTTTTATCCTTATTTTCTAGTTGGTCAAAACTCAAAACTAATTTCACCTCGACATTTCTATTACTAAAAAGACAAAAATTAAAAAAAAAATTCTTGAAATTTCTTTAGTTGACAATTGCATTTATTATTCGAGAAGTTATGATATTGATTCTGAATTTTATTATTTTCAATCAATATATCATATTTAAAATATTCTTTATTTAAATGATTAAATATGAAGTCATTTAAAATATGATTATCCATAAATTAACAATGATAAAATTTAGAATAAAAAATAACATTATATATTTATTTATTAAGATTTATTAATTATTTTTATATATTTTTTCAAATATCGAGGTTCAATTTTTTTTTTCTTTAACGGATGTGGGCCTCTTTTTTATCTTTACCAACAAAAGGATGCAAAAGAGAAAATCAATGTAATACTATAGGTGTATAGCATAATAATTAAGTACTTAATTAGGTGAAGTTTTGGTGGGATCAAAATATTATAGTGTAGATAAGATCTACTTCACGCTTCACTGTGCATCAAAAGTTCACTGAAGTTGACTTGCCCTTTATGTGAATTAAAATAAGGAAAAAAGGAAGGTAATTTCAAGTTTTGTCCAAGAAAAATAAAATGGGGAGTCTACTCCTTGCATGACAAATAAAGGGTGCTAAAAGAACGGAAGGGATGGCAGTATAACTTTAAGAGAAATACTTTAGCTATAAAATTATTATATAAAAATAATCTCATAAATTGATGTGGTTTGTCAGATTGTAGGGTTATTTTAATTGTAAAGTAGATCTGATGGATCACATGAAACTATACAATTTGTAGGATTACTTTTGTGTAATCTATTTGTGACTGTAGCACTCTTCTAACTTTAATAGATAATTATATTTCTATAGCTGCTAGAAAATTTAATAAAGAGTAATCTTGATTCTTAGAGACGGTCTAAATTTTAAAGTTTTGCACAAGTCATTTGTAGAAAGGTAGACCACACTTAGTTGCGTTTGGCTCCCAAATTCAACTGAGTTCAGTTTAATTTTAAACTGAATCTAACATCCAAACACCCAACTCTCAAATTACTAAACTCATTCTAACTCAAAACCTTCTTCCACGTGGGACCTACAACTTTTTTTAAATTAAAATATCTTTTTACTTGGAAACTACAACCTTTTTCAATTTTTTATAAAAAGTACTAAAATCATCTTAGCATCCAAATACATTTTAAACTCTGTTTAGATTGGCCTCACATAATTCTCTCTACTACTCAATTCAATATTATTATAAAAAATTCAACTCAGCTAAGCAGCTCAATATCCAAATGCAGTCTAAAGAATAAGTGAGGTCTACTTTTTTTTAAAAATAACTGCACCAAACTTATTAAAATCATTATTATTTCGTAAATATATAGCATGGAAAGTTACATTTTATGTTTTTTATTGGACTTTCATAGGATTGCATGCATAGTTCTTATTCTTCTTCTTTTTTGGCTCTTCCTTTTTGTATGCACACCATATAAAAAGAAAGTTTTTAATCATTCGAGTAACATAAACAGATGTAGGGGTGTAACCAATCCGGTCTAGTTTTGGACAAAATTTAGGATCGAATCAATATGCACCAGTTTTGCATTTTTGAAAATCAATTACGTACCGGTTACCCTCCTAAACCAGTACCTCCGATTTTATCGATTCTAGTCCGGTTCGGTTCAGTTATCCGATTTTAATAGTATTAGTATTAGGGCATAAAATGTAATTAATATACTAATACACATTAGTATACTAATGTATACAAATTAATTAAAGCGAAATGTAATTAATATACTAATGTATATTAGTATTACTAAAATATTATGTATTTATCAAAAGGAATATGTTGAGAATTTATTAGGCCACAAAATGTTATGAATATATATGTTATGTTTAAAGCATATGATTAAATAAATGTTTATGTTTAAGATTAAAATACATTACAAATTGTTCAATATAAATAAAACTAATCTAATAAGTCAGAACTAAATAAATAAAATAGTAATAATACTAATAATGTTATCATTAAAGAATTTTATAAATCGTAAAATTTATGCAAAACACGAAAATCAATTGTTTGAAAGCCTGAATTATTGCATAAGCGTCTGCCTTTGGAGTTGCATATCTCTCATGAACTCTTCTTGTTGTTTTATGTGCATCTTCATATCTGCTTCTTTCGTCAATTGAGCTTCTAATTTATGTCGTTTTGCAATCAATTCTTCGATCTTGGAATTCACATCCTCTAACGCAATAGTAATAGTATTTGATGTTGATGAAGAACCTGAAGGCTCTACACAACGACCCAAACCCCTCAAATATCCTGAATGTTGACCCAGAACTTATATAAAATTTTCCATATCACTTGTTGAAGAATTCTGATATGATGCAGTTTCAGCATAGAAGGCAACCATTTTGTCCAAACATAAAAAATTAATATCGACACAATAAGTTAAATATGGTTAATTAAAAAAAATCATAATACTTACATAATTCTCACGAGCATCAGGATGAGTCCACTCTCCATTACTATTAGTATATGATGCAACATATAATTTTATCAGATCATAATTGGTGTTTGACTTTTGCTACAAGAGATATTATTAAGATATAAAGTCAATATTAAAATTAGTACCTCAAAAAAAAAATTATATGGAATAAAAAAAAGAATACATTACCAATTTTGGAGAGGCGATGAAAAGATCTTAAGCCTACAAAATGATGAATCTTCAACTTCGATCTATTTGTTTTGTTTCTAGAACTTTGTTCCTGCATAGATGTTGTAAATATTAGTAAGTGAAAATTATAAATAGGACATATAAAGAATCCATTTAATTTATCTTATATGATGGATCCCTCAATATGTCGCAAAATTTTTCCCAATCTTTAGGTCGGACATCCTGAAAATGATGCTGACGTGCATTTTCCTTGTTCTCGTATTTCTTGTAATGCTCATGACACCTCATCTTATACTTGCAGAATGCATTATACATTAGCTCATCGATAGTTTTACGCTTCTCTCTCCGATCAAAATTTAGTTTGAAGTCATCCTTAAAAAAGTATATACACAAAAATGTTATCATTTAGAATATTAAACAATGTCAATATAAATTTATTATTTAAATATTACGTACCAAATAACGTTTCTTTTTAAACTCTTTCACATCTTGTGAGACTCTATGCAATGAAATTTTAGCCAAATGTCATAATTCCATGTAAGAGCACCCACAGCGATGCAAGCCAAGCTGCTTGTTGTTCCTTACCTCCAGTATGTTCGTCAGGAATATTAATCTTAATATTACTCACTTTACAATATTAATTCTCCAACGTCACGCCTCTAGTAGTGTCTCGTGATAAGATTGTACTGTTATCTTTATAAAATAATATTAGTTATTTACCTTTTATCAATTATCTTAATTGAAAAAAATGAGTATTGGTTGTTTATCTTATTACATAAAGTCAATCTCGAATGGTGAGTCAGACAGAGAGTTAGGAACAGGTAGAGATGCGATGCGAACTTTCTTCCTCTTTGGTGGTATAATTTCGAGATATTGTGTAATGTGAATACAAAATCGGTTAATCATCTGTATAAAATTCATCTGTAGATTCGCTCTTATTATCTGTAGATACTTTAGATAACTCAACACTTTGATCAACTATCACATCAATTATTTCAGCCTCTATACATTCCCTATTTAATGAGATCATTTCATATTGGCTCAAATTCACAAATAAGTTAAAGGCAAGTTGACTTTCTTGGTATGCTTCTTGAGTAGAGGGATCATATTTTTCTTCATCTTGTCTTTCCGCCTCAGGGATAACATCATATATATTTATAAGAGAAAACTTTTGTACTACTTCCCATTGGTTTTCTAACTCAAGATAGTTTAAATAGAATACTTGAGATGCTTGGAAAGCCAAATAAAATGATCATCTTCATACCATTTTTTTGATGTATTAATACTTAGAAAATATTCATCACTGCATTTTTTCCTTTGAGGATTGCTTAAATCCCATCAATTACACTTAAATATGTAAACCACAAGCTCCCCCACATATCTCATTCTAATTATATCTACAATAACTCTATAGAAATCAACGTTGTCTCCGTCATGACTCCCTTTGACAAGGACACCACTATTTTGTGTTTCCTATAAAGTTCTCAATCAATTGTGTGATACCTACTTCCTCGAGAAATACATGTAGAATATTGAGCATCTCGTCTTGAGGACCACACGCTAGGACATACAGTTCGTCTAATATATCGTTCATATTACTAGCATGTATTTGTACAATCTACATATTAAATAAAACATAAACATTCAAAAATAAGCAATCCAATCTATTTTTTAATTTAGCGTAAAATTGCATTTGTATTAAAGTCATTACCCGTTGTTCGAACCATTTTGGAAACTCCTGTTCATGTCTCTGCTCTATATCAATTACCCCCAATTCTTTGAGCATGTTAATATGATCACTGAAATTAAGCATTACCAACAATAAGTATATTCGTATAATTTTTTAAAGTCAATTATAATATTAATTAACAATTGATTTGAATTTACTTCAAGTGAGTCTCTATCTCAAGGCAATTGTACAACACCATTCGAACGTGTTTATACCATTTGAATGATTAGAACTCAAAAGACTTTCTTGGAAAAGATGTCTCAACTGTTCGACTGCCTATATCGCTCGAACTTGTTTTACTCGGTTGAACGAATAGATCACAAAAGACTTTCTTGGAACAGTATCTCAACAGTTCAACTCCTTATATACAACACCGTTCGAACTCTTTGTCAGCGTTCGAACGGTTATAACCCAAAAGTCATTCTTGGGAACGTGTCTATATTGTACGACTGCCTATATACAAAACCATTTGAACACTATTGGTAGCGTTCAAACCAGTAAAAACAAAAAATCTATTTACATTATTTCATTAATTATATAATTTTATGATTGTTTTGTATATTATATTTTGTAACTAATCTTTTTAATTTTAATATTTAAATTTCAGGTTGAAATGTCTGCTAGGAGAAGGTC
Source organism: Pterocarya stenoptera (assembly GCA_003123785.1). Lineage (NCBI taxonomy): Eukaryota > Viridiplantae > Streptophyta > Magnoliopsida > Fagales > Juglandaceae > Pterocarya > Pterocarya stenoptera. The sequence continues at coordinate 107,288 of QEOT01004776.1, read as the reverse complement.
AAAGCGTGCCAGACCAGGGGAACTAGGTTCTTCTCATAGTACGGTTGATTTATTGTTAGGTCGTAAAGTTTTACTGGAGCGTCAAGTGAAGATTGACGATTTTCAGGATCTTCTCTTAAAGGGCTGCTCCTTGACATCGGTCTTCATGGTGCGCGGTTGGTCAAAGATTTTGGACCACAGGGACGAGGCATTCTAGTTCGTGGCATATATTGATCTCGTCACCGACTTTTATAGAAGGCTTGGTGCTCAAGTTTGGATGCTGATGGTAAATATATTATCGACATAGAAGGTATTTTATTCCTGTTCTCGGCAGACATACTTGTTGATTTTATCGGTATCGCATATTTGGAAACTACATATCTAAATGTGATGTCAAGGGAATCTATAGTTGATGAGGAGACAAGTGAGGATGAGGGCACCGATCCTAATGGACTGGATGGCCTCTTGAATGCTAAGGTGAGGCAGTTGGTCCAGATGCTTCTCCTTATGATGGGATGAAGAGCATCAAACAAGTTCATTTATTAGATTTGTTTATGATTATGAACTTAATCATCGCCCGCAACATTGACCCTCAGCAGCACAAGACGGAGGTTAGCATGGATAGGACGAGATTTATGATACATGTTGCTCGTATGATGCCTTTCGACCTAGTGGGTTATATATTCACTAGGATGCGATCAGGGGTTTCAAACGTTATGATAGAGATTTTGCCGTTCGACCTCCTGATCACACGATTCCTATTGTCGGTTGGGGTCTTACTTGATGTTGCTGAGCGTATTCGAGAGCCGATTGGACCAATCAATGTCTCTATCCTGTCTCGGAGTACGAGACACTTGAGACTTCATTTTCGTGCTCCTATTACAAAGCTGGTCAATACTCAGACCAGAGATGCACACCCGATTGATCATGGAGTATCGGCCGGTCAAACATCAAGGTAGCTCGAGGCATTATGCACTATTACTCAGATTGCTGATATAATGCGTATGGAGATCTAGATTGCCTTCGGAGGCTTGCGTACAGAGTTCATGGGTGTCATTGATCGGTGTTTCGGATACAAGAGACAATATCTACTTGATTGGCATAGATAGAGGCAAAAATAAATACAATTGAGGATGTCGTCAAAGAGTTGGGGACTTATTATTTTATATCTTTTATTTGTATTTTATTTTATATTTGTTATGGATAATATTTGACGTTTTCTAAGTTTAATTAATTATACATTATATTTTTCTTTTATAAATTAATTGTTGATTATTATTATTATTTCTTTAATTGATTAAATGTTTTATTAAATTAGTGTCACCCTTCGAACGTTAATTAACCATTCAAAAATTGGTGATTTAAATATTTGAACGGTGTCAATGGACATTCGAACTGTAAATTAGTTTCTCGCACTTAACCTGTCAATTTTTTTCTCAAGTATCGCGAATGATTATTTCACTAGGAACGAAATTTATCATTCAAATAACAAGCATGTTTCAGAATATTTTTTGAACGAAATCAAAATTTCAACCTTAAATCTTATATTTTGGAACAACTTTCATTTCGTTAAAAAAGAAAAAAAACCCCAAAAACTCAAAATTATTGTAGCAATAACACTTTATAATACAATACAAATAATATTTGTATACTAAGAATTTCTCTTTCTATGAATGTGCTAACGTGGCAGTATACCAACCATAGTATTTGAGTATTTGTAAACGTGTCGTCCATTCACGTAAAAAACAAGTGGAAACGCATGCATGTGGAAATCAACTGACTTAACGTACACGTAATTCACTTCGAGTCCAAGGAAAGCAATCCAATCATATATAGTTTTATTTTCGAAATTAATCTTTTTATCAATTTATACACTATACATCATAATTTTTTTTATTTTTTTTATTTATTTCTCTTATTAAATGTGTATTATATGGATAATGAATAAAAAAATATAAATATTTCAAGAAGAATAAAATTAAAAAAAAAAAAAATTTAATATATGATGTGTAGGATGATGCAAAGCAATACTCTTATTTCCGATTTCGTGGTCAAAAATACACCAGCCTTCTTGTCCTGCTTCCGCGCTCTGTCCTCTTTCTAGGCTCTTATTCTCTGACACGTGTTCCTTCTTCACAAGCTGCCACGCATGTCCTTGATCTGCCACCTCAACACACTCCTCTTCAGAATAAAAACCCGGCCCACTACGTCAAAATCAAAGCATCAAATTACACAAACTGTGCACCAAACTAGCTGAAACTTGAAAGCAAGAGATCAGAAAGAGAGAAACAGAGTTGAGAGGGCAGATATGGATACTGCAGGAAAGAGAATCAGAGTTGTGATGCTGCCATGGTTGGCTCACGGCCACATTTCGCCATTCCTGGAGCTTTCCAAGAAGCTTGCTAAGAGAAACTTTCACATTTACTTCTGTTCCACGCCCGTCAACCTCAGTTCCATCAAGCCAAAACTATCTGGGAAGTACTCTCGCTCGATACAGCTCGTTGAGCTCCATCTTCCATCCCTGCCGGAGCTTCCTCCTCAATACCACACAACCAAAGGCCTCCCGCCCCACCTCAATGCCACCCTCAAAAGGGCATTTGACATGGCTGGCCCTCGCTTCTCCAACATCCTGAAGACCCTCAGCCCCGATCTGCTTATCTATGATTTTCTTCAGCCTTGGGCCCCGGCGATAGCTGCCGCCCAGAATATCCCGGCTATCAACTTCTTAAGTACCGGAGCGGCCATGACTTCTTTTGTGCTCCATGCCATGAAGAAACCAGGTGATGAATTTCCTTTCCCAGAGATCCATCTTGATGAGTGTATGACAACAAGGTTCGTCGATTTGCCTGAAGATCATTCTCCGAGTGATGATCATCCCCACATTAGTGACAAAGATCGGGCTCTTAAATGTTTCGAGCGATCTTCTGGTTTCGTAATGATGAAGACTTTCGAAGAACTCGAGGGGAAGTACATAAATTTCCTCTCCCATTTAATGCAAAAGAAGATTGTACCAGTTGGTCCACTCGTTCAAGATCCCGTCCGTGGAGATCATGAGAAAGCCAAAACCCTCGAGTGGCTGGACAAGAGAAAACAGTCTTCAGCAGTGTTTGTTTCGTTTGGAACTGAGTATTTTCTGTCAAAGGAAGAAATGGAAGAGATAGCATATGGTCTCGAGCTCAGTAACGTGAACTTCATATGGGTAGTCAGGCTTCCCGAGGAAGAGAAAGTTGAGCTCGAAGAGGCATTACCAGAGGGGTTTCTGCAAAGGGTAGGAGAGAAAGGAATGGTGGTTGAAGGTTGGGCACCTCAAGCAAAGATACTGATGCATCCTAGCATCGGTGGTTTTATTAGTCACTGTGGATGGAGTTCAGTGATGGAAAGCATAGATTTTGGAGTGCCAATTGTTGCCATTCCCATGCAACTTGATCAACCAGTGAACGCTAAAGTAGTGGAGGAAGCTGGTGTAGGTGTGGAGATTAAGAGAGACGGAGATGGAAAGCTTGAGAGAGAAGAGGTTGCAACAGCTATCAGAGAAGTGGTGATGGGGAATATTGGAGAGAGTGTAAGGAAGAAGGAAAGAGAAATCAGAGATAATATAAGAAAGAAAGTAGAGGAGAAAATGGATGGAGTTGCTCAGGAGCTGGTCCAGTTATCTGGAAATGGAATAAAAAATGTGTAAAATATAGTTAGAGCCAGTACCGTTCTAGCTTGGTGTATGCTCTAACAGCATGAGAATAAAACTCGTGTGCACCAATCTATTACAGATTTACAGTCATATTATTCTGATGATTAATGGTGGTGCATATTGATGTTTAATTTACACGCTTTTGTATGTTTTTTCCTTAACATATAAAGGAGGAGGATTTCATACTCCAAATCTCCATTTTAAAAGCTGTAAGTTTATGTTAAACCAGACTGCATGCTTTGAGAATATTTGAAAATATTTGTTAATAGTAATAAAATGTAATGAAAAAATAATAATAGAATATTAAATAATAATAAAAAATAAAAAATAATATTAGAATGAAAAATAATAATAAAAATGATTGAGAGTAACCTCGTTAGCCAAACCTAAACTTTGTGAAAATATAAAAAAGATGTCCCTAATTTTGCTCATAATCTCCTAATTGTTAGTTTATGTCGTACGTACGTACAAGACTGCATGAAACAGTTTGAAAGAAACAGAGCTGGGAAAGGACAGCTTTTGATTGCCAATCGAATTGATTCGTTGTGTGGGGTGCATTCGGAGTTGACAACGATGGAAGGCTGTTCAATCATTTTTTAAATATTTAAATATTTTATAAAAATATTTTTTGAATTTACCTTTTTAAATTGATTCAATTCTTCTATTTATTATTTAAATAAAAAATAAAAAAATATATAATATATAAAAATTATGTAAATAATAAGAAATTGTGTAAAATTTTTCATGTGCAAATAATCCAACACAAAATTGCATTCAAAGTGACCTTCTATTGGGCTTGAATGCGCACTAGTCCACAATTTCAGGGTCGTTATTCTTATATTTATTTTATAATAAAACGAATATTTTAATCTAATATATTATATTAAATTATTAAAATTTACGCACTAAATATGATAACAACAAATATATAAAATTAGAATAAACAGCGAGCCGAAACAGTAATATTCATGTAACTTTAAATAAATTGGAAGCACACTGATTTGCATATTGTTTTGTGCAAAGCCGAGTGTACAGTAATATTCATGTAACTTTAATTTGTGCATATATATAATATATGACATGCATACACAATATTGGACATTGATCTTAGTTTCCTTGACATCTTCATCTTATTCAAGTTTGAAGGAACTTTGGTATTGAGGGACGAGTTATTGTTTGACTTTGCATATATAAGGACGTCAGGTGCCGAGGTGGTGAACATGCACAGAATGGTCATGATGGACGCTGCTACGTCAGATGAAGGCCACCGAAGATGAGAGTAAGATTATATTTGGGAAGTGAGATGAGAATTTTGTGTTTTGTTTTAAAGTTTAAAATATTATTTTTTAGTTTGAAGATTTGAAAAAGTTAAATTGGAATTTGAAAAAGTTGTATTGAGATTTGACAAAGTTGAATTGTTTATTATATTTTATATAGGAATTTGAAAAAGTTGTAATGATGAGATGAGATGAGATGAGATAAAAATTTTGAGTAAGATAAAATATCCAAACATAACCTAAATGTGTTTTTTTTTTTAAATGGTTGCAACAATATTTAAAAATACTTCTTTAATCACTAAGTAAAAACTAATAAAAAAAAAAGAATCGGTGGCTGCTTTCAGTGGCCTTTATCTATGGATTAAGCATTTTCCATTTATATAAGTGGTGCCCCAGTCGACTATCATTCATTGGATCAAGATCAAGGTCTTGAATTTTGTTTTGTACTAATTGATACGACTGAAATATGCCGTACAGGCCAGAAGAGAAGGATATAGTTTCGTACAGGTCAAAATTTTGGCTGTATCGGCCGGTATTAGCTGATATTTCAGATTTTAGCCAATATACAGATTTCGGCTTTTACCTTTTTTTTTTTTTCATTTCTTCAAACTGCAGGCTTATTTTTTGACTCCCAATTTAGATCAAACTATTTATAATTTATATATATTTATATATAATTTATTCATAAATAACCTATTATTTATTATATAATTTATATATATAATTTATTCATATATATTCCGAAACTTTATCCGAAACGGTGTCGATATTGAAATATCTCGTTTCAATGCTTCGATTGAAAAGGTATTCAAAACATTGATCAAGATCCGTATATTATTCATTGGATCATTACCTCCAAATTTAAATTTTGAAAATTTAGATGGAAAGAAATAATATATAAATATTTATTAAATATTTAATATTGTTTTTTAAGGTGACATTTAACATTGTTAAAAACTTCAAAACTCTATTTTACAGTAATAAATGCAACAAGCTTTTATATTGAACTCTCATTTAAATATAGTAATTTACGAATTTTATGCAGAATGTCTTGTTTATTTTTACAACTCATCTCATATCATCTAATTATTACAACTTTTTAAAATTTTCACACAACATAAATAAACAATTTAACTTTTTCAAATCTCAAAACAAAAATAGTATTAAAAAAATATATTCTAATAATATTTTATTTAATTTTTAACTTTAATCTCAACTTATCTCATCTAAAAAAACAAACGAGTTAAAAAGTCAAAAGACTCTTTTCCCTCAATGGTCCAATAGACTTAATTTTTTATTTTTTCAGGAAAATGATTCATATTAGAATATACAAATTTCAAACTCTTTCTTTTTAAAATAAATATATAAGAAATCTGGGACTTACATTTTTTATTTATTTATAATGAACTCCACTTTTTTAAATAGAATTTGTAAGATTTTCATACTTTAAAAATGTATCTATCATTATTATTATTATTATTATTATTATTATTATTATTATTATTATTATTATTATTATTATTATTATTATTATTATTATTATTATTATTATTATTATTATTATTTCGTGTCATCTAATTTAGAAAAGTGAGAATTATTGACCATTGCTGAATAGTATAAAAAAAAATAGTATTATAGTTACAAAAAGATTTTATAAAAATATACTTTATAAACTGATGTAATTTTATGTGATGCGTTAAATCTATTTTATAATAAAATAATTATACAATCTAACATACCAACATTACAATAAATATAGGTTTTTCTCACGAATTCTTTTCCCACGATATATGATCGTGGCAAACAGTATGTTGATAACACCAGAACAGTCTTTGGGAAAAAAGACAAGCTTTTTGCCAGGAAATGCGGTCGGCAAGTAAACTTTGTGGAAAAAAACTTTTTGCCATGAAATAAACTTTTTTTTTCTGCAATAGTGGGTCGTCAAAAATAAATTTACCAAAATTATTTTACTTTCGTGGATAAATAGTTTTTGCGACAACGTTATTAATTATTTGCGTCGACTTTGTATCGCCAAAAATATTCTCTCTCTCTCTCTCTCTCTCTCTCTCTCTCCCCCCTTGCAATTGCCGAGGCTTTCCTCCCCACTGCGCCACCAGGAAAGGCTCCCCTTGCAGTCAAGCCACCGGGGTTCTTCCCCCTAAGCCCCTTGCCCTCTCACCGACTCTCTCTCTCTGATCCAAGCAGATCCGTGCACCTCCTCTGTCTCCAGCCATGGCCATTGCCACCCTCAGCCACCTACGGCTCCTCCAGTCACCAATTGTCGCTCCATCCCAGCTCCTGCATATCTCTTCCTCCAAGCCCATAGCAACTAGGCAAATGGTTTTCTTCCTCGCAAGCCGTGCAATGCCCTCATCTCTCTATCCATTTTAGTTTCTTTCTAAGTTTGATTTAAGGTCTTGTTCTCATCTTTTCCAAGGGAAAAACTTGAAGGTAAGACCATTTTGATTCACTTTCTATTGTGATTTCAAATTGGTTTCGATTTCTTCAAGGAAGGTTACCCATTGATGTTTCAGTTTGGGGTTTTTCAATGCAACCACTTGTGTTCTTTCCTCTATACGCTTATAGCATTATTTGGTCCTCCATTTTACATCTTGAGAAGGAACTAAGAACCAAGGTAAAAACCCTAACTATGGCCACATTATAAGTTCATTTCATGGAAGATAATCCATTGAAAGTGCCATTTTTTTTCCCAAAAGTTAGAATAATATTTTTTTTTTTAGAAATATCCCAGTTTTCTTTATTGACTAAATCCCCATTCATTTTCTTTATCGGAAGAGTGTGAGAGTTACAATGTATTTTTATAGTGATTATGAAAGTTTCAACTGTTGCAGGGGTGGAATATTAAAATATGTTTTTGCGGACAATGATCCCAGTCTGCTGCTAGCATCTGATCTATTTTTATTGCTTATCTTAGCAGAAAGTAAAGGTATGACTTTGTAACTTCAATTGCATCAGTATTTTCAACTGTTCCTTCGCTTATCTTACAATGTGTCATTTGTTTATTTGCTTTTGTGTGTGTGCAGATCTTGAATATTAAACTAACCATGCTCTGTTTCTTTATGTCCATACATTAACTGGTTATAGAATTAGCCAGTGATCTTTTATTGACAATCAAGTGCTTATGGAATATTTTCTAGTTGCCATTGACAGACTTCATATGATTAGTCTTGTGGCTGATGTGGTTTTATTTTGGTGCCTTCTTATTATTTGTGGGGTTATTTCCCTTCTTTCACTAGCTTTAGTGTGGATTGATTAAACTATAGTTTTAGTTCCTTTCTCCTAAAGTTGCTCACAAAAAGATCAAGTTGTAGTGAGTTTGTAAAGAATGATGATGATGTTAGTTTAATAGACAACTTTTTGTATATTAAATATATTGGGTATGGATAAGCTTGTAAAAACAAATGAGTGCTTTGAATGGATTGTATGTTGATTTTATAAAACTTGAATGTATTGTATGGTTGTGGTTTTGTGGAGCCATGAATTGTAACTTATAAAGTTTTGTGATTGTGTGGTTTAGATAAAGTTGTGTGGTTTTGTGGAGTCATGAATTGTAACTATAGGTTTGGATATATTTATTTTACCCTATATTAGACTATTTGTTATGATTATTTTTTGTTCAATCTCATTTTTTTATTTTACATTTTTTTCTCTAAAATCTCTTAGCATTTGCCCCAAATACAACTCGTGACAAATACATTTTTTTTTTCCAAAAGTAATTATTTCCCGCGATAACCTTTCTTCCTAAATAAGTATTTCCGACGGAATACTTTAAGGAAAATATATATTTCTCATGAAAGTATTTTATCAGAAATACCAAAGACAACTTTTTCCACAAAGAGAAGTCTTGGGTAAACACTTTTTGCCATAACCTATTTTCATGGAAAATGATGTTATTTCCCACCAGAGATCATATTTGCCACGAAGAAAAAATGTTTTAACCGCCACACATATTTTTTCTGACCATAGCTCATCTTGGCAAAAAGTAGTATTTGTTGTAGTGCAAATTAAATCAATTTATTTTGTGAATTTAATTTTATATAATCTATTGGTCTCGTTTGGATAGTAAAAGTGTTTCATCTCATCTTATCTCATGATTACAAATTTTCTAAATTTTCACACAAAATATAAAATAAACAATTAAAATTGTTCAATTTTCAAAATAAAAATAATAATATTAAAAAATAATATTCTAACAATATTTTATTAAATTTTTAATTGTCATCTTAACTTATTTTATCTCAACTCACTATCTAAACAACATCTAAAATTAAAGCATTTCTCGTAATAAGAATAATAATACTAATCTATTTAATAATATAATAGCCAAGTTTTAATGGATGACATGACAATCTTTCCGCAATATTTGGCTTAAGTGCAATCGGTTTACACAGTCCCGCAATATTCAACTTAAGTGCAATCGGTTTACATAGTTCCTGCAATATTTGGCTTAAGCGTGTAAGTTGGCAGTCGGTTTGCAAAGATTTAACCTGTGATGAAGAATAACTTAAATTTTAATACATGTAATGGTGTTGACAATATTAAAAATGGCCAATATTATTTTACATGTTTTTTCTATCTTAATTTTACACTTGTATTCTCTTCTATATTATTTTACTTTCTTTACAAAGTGTCAAGTGGTGCATGCAATTCAAAAAGGAACCGAATGGCAAGCACCAAAGTCTTTAGGAAGTTTTCTGCATTCAAGAAAAGTGAGGCCACGCCAAATAAAAGAAGAGTTTTCTGCATTCAGAAAGTCTTTAGAAAGTTTTCTTCTCACCACCAAAGAAAAGTTATTTCTTTCACTTTCTTATTCGCTGTCTCTATATCTCAAATAAAGTGAGGTCACGCCGCTATTGTTTCTGCTTTCAACTATTCTCACGGTTGTGGATGTGTTGAAGTTTAAAGGAAAATTAAAAAGGTGAGTCCAACTGCCTTTGTGTGTTCATGATATATATTCTATCTATGCATTACACATGTTTGTTCATAGTCTTAAGAAATGAATTCAAAATTGTGTTAGTGTAAACACAATCTATGCAATATGTTATGAATCTGTATAAACACAATTTAATATTGGGAAATAAATTAAGGTCTCTAGCTCTACGAAAACCCAAATTCCAAAAATAGATTATCGAAGCAAAGCTGCCACGATTTTAGTGGAAAAAGTTCAGAATTCAATCAAACCCAGATCCAAAACATACATGTGCACAAACATATAGAATACTTTATAGCAGTGTGTGTGTGTGTGAGAGAGAGAGAGAGAGATAGTAAACCTGGAGGAAATTAATTAAGGTCTCTAGTATCAACCAAAACTCAAATCCCAAAAATAGATTCAAATCAAAATTTAAGAAAAACTCAATGAACCCAGCACTAATATCGCTCATCAAAGGAGAGCCGCCATGGTTTTAGTGGAAAAAGTTCAGAATTCAATCAAACCCAAATCCACAAAATACATGTGCAAGAATATATGGACATACTTTATACTAGTGTGTGTGATTGCTTTGGCTTGGTTCATTTCTTCTTCCTTTAGATAACACAGGCAGTATATATTTACATTACCTAAGGGAAGGAAGTTATTTGTTGCAAAATCCAATAATAGTTTTACCCAACCTAGATCATATGCATGACATTCCTTATAATCAACAGAACATATAATATACCAAGTAATAACTCGAAATCATATTTATTAAAACACAATAAAACACAAAGATATATGTTTTAAGATTTCTATTCATCTGATATTAGACTAAACCATTGCCTAATTCCTCTCATGAAAGTCTCAAAAGTAAAAATAGAAAAATCCTTATTAAGTGAAGATTGATATACAATATAATTTCTAAGACTTGAGAGCAAACTGTGTCTTTACAAGAAAATCCATATGCACAGTTTGGGATGTTACAACGAGAAGAGGCTTTTCATATGGCAAAACAACACATGGGGTACAATCATCTCAGTTTCACCACAATCACCCAATGCAATTCTAATAGTCTAAATAAAATTGGATTAGATAGCTCATAAATAATCCATAAGAAACAATATACCCCATGAAATAAAAGGGGAACAGTGCACTAAAAGAGCTCATTAAAAGAAAATGTTGGTCCTAAACCGTATACACTGAAGCCGTATCCTAAAGAATTCAGATAATGAGTTTCAAAATAAAAAAAAAAAACAGGAAATGAATCAACATCATTACTTAAAAAGAATAAGAGAGTATAGACCATCATTCAGACAACCAACATCATTCACTTTACTGAGAACATTGTTCTACCCAATAGAGAACAAATTTTTACACAGAGACCCATGAATAACAGAGAACAAACTGAGAATAGCATATCATAAACAAAGAATAGGAGAGTATAGACCATCAAGCACAAACAAGCAAACAATATATAACCTATTCAACCATCCAAACACCCATAAACCCACGAATAGCAAACTCACAAACTAATCTCATGCAAGGGAGTAAGATTTTGTTTTCCAGCCATCCAAACACCCATAAACCCATGAAAATGTAGCCTATTCAACCACTAGAGTTTTTGAGTCTTGGCAGGTGTATCTTTCATATAATATGAGATCCTAGCTAAGTATTCTATGATTGTCCCAGTTTTATATCAAAACATAATACAATTAACCTTCTTTGTTTTATATCAAAACTTACCTTCAAAAATCATATAAATAATTACCAAGGTTATTCCAAGATGGATTATTAAATGATGAACTCTATTCATCATATACAAACAAGCTTACCACATGTCTCTCTTCATTATATATTCCAAAAGGCTTAAGTAACAATATAACAAAATGACACCATCCAACTACTAAATTTTAAAATAGAAACAAATAAAGCATAAATAGTAGGCACAAAAGCAATGAATCCACCTTTACGTGCAAAATATGTTAAAATTAACACTATCAAATACTAAGAAAATCCTTTATAAGAGACGTGTGACGTATCCACATCCAAAACAAACAAGCATACTCACATCCAAGTCCAGAACACCATTATTTCATCACATAGCGAATCGCATTAGACATTGCTTTAATGAACCTGGAGGAAATAAATTAAGGTCTCCAGCATCTACCAAAACCCAAATCCCAAAAACTCAATAATGGTTTTACCCAACCTAGCCCAAATGCATGACATGCCTCATAATCAACAGAATATATAAGTAATTAACAAATACCACAGTGATGTGATTGATTTCAGAAAACTATATTTTATTCTATTAGTTACAGCTACTTACTATGAGATATAGAATCATTCATGAATTGAAAGATATCAGCACTTATTTACTTATAAAAAAAATAGAGAGATATCAGAACTTATTTTGTTTTGTTGCAAAACACCAGAGCTTCCTCATGACACCAAATAATGGACAAAGAGACATAAATGCCATAAAAAAACCTATGCTTTTAATGGCAATTAGATTGTTTAAAGTTGATAGTGGCCAAAGAAAAAATGGCTTCTATTGGATATTTAATCGCACAAGCATATGAATATACTCAGTCTAACAAAGATAATAGATATAGTTTATCATATCAAATTTAATTGGCATGGCTAAAGAAACATTGCAAGATAGTCAAAAATCAGTTCTTGCCACGGTCGTACTGCTAACGTAGAAATCAACTCAATAAACTCAATCAAACCAAAAAATTCAACTAAATTCATATCAAATTTAAAGTTGATAGTGGCCAAAGAAAAAATAGCTTCTATTGGATATTTAATCGCACAAGCATATGAATATACTCAGTCTAACAAAGATAATAGATATAGTTAATCATATCAAATTTAATTGGCATGGCTAAAGAAACATTGCACGATAGTCAAAAATCAGTTCTTGCCACGGTCGTACTGCTAACGTAGAAATCAACTCAATAAACTCAATCAAACCAAAAAATTCAACTAAATTCACATAGTTAGAACTGAAAAATCACCTCAATCATACTTCTAAAGAAGCTCATTTAATAATGTAGATACCGCACATTCATAAACTAAGATAATTTATGTCAATCGACTTACATAAACAAACAAAACGCGCAAAATGTGACCACTTCCAACAACGATGAAGAAAAATTACCGCTTTGCGAAGCTTCTTAATCAGGGCCATTGGCTTCCGCTTCAATCCCCTCTGAAACTTGTAATGCCACAACCAATACACAGAAATCATACCAATTTTCAACCTTAATAGAAAGGACCGACGAAAATTTTAGAACCATATGAGATAATATATGTTACCGAAAGGTCATTGGCGAGATAGACGCGACAGAGAGAGAGACGGTGGCTGAAGCTTGAAATAGAGAGACACGGAGGCTAGGGGTCCTGATTTCGCGTGAGAGAGAGAGAGAGAGGTCTGAGTAGAGAGAAAAGAGAGAGAAGTGAAGAATGAGAAATGAAGGATGGCGAGATAGACATGGCAGAGAGAGAGACGGTGGTCGTAGCTTGAAATAGAGACACAGAGGCTAGGGTTCTCGATTTTGCGTGAGAGAGAGAGAGAGAGGTCTGAGAAGAGAGAAAAAGAGAGAGAAGTGAAGAGATACGAATGAGAAGTGAAGTAGTGGGGGTCGGTAGATGCTTACCGAGTATTTAATAATTAGCAATGATGAACATAAAGGAAAACCGAGGAACTTTCATTATATGCTCTGATGAACATGTAGGATAAAATCTTTAAGCACCATTTTCATCTAATTTAATATATTAAAGACATTCATTTATCCAAACTCAATTACATAAAATTCAAATTAATGTAGTTATGGGCTATACATTGGGGTGGACCAATTGGAACCCATAACCTATAACTTAACTACTAAATTGGAATTCAGAAAAAATATTAATTGAACAATCGTGTCTCATATTAATTGTATCTATTTTACAGTGCTCCAAATTAAACAACCATATATATATATATATTATATTTTTAATATTGAAAATTGACCATGAAATATTTATTGGTAAAGTGAACTCATTTTTATATGCATGCTCCATTTTATATATATTTGATATATATTTATCAGCTTATAGTAACTATTTAAAGTTATAAAATTTAGTATAACTAGCGATCCGCGCATTGCGCGGGTTATAGACTCGTAATAATAATTTTTGAGAATATAAGATAAGTCATTCGAGCAAAAGAAGACATGACTTGCGTTATAGTTACGTTAGTGCTGACACGTACGAGACATTTGGTTCACTTTCCATGTCCTCACCTTTCCCTTTGTAGTCCCTTGTCTTTGGCCACGTTTCTGTTCAAACTCTTCTTAGTTCCTAACACTTCTGACTCAGCAGTCAGCATTGATCTCATCTTCTTCATGATTATAATCTGTTTGTGGTCCACAAAAATAAACCAAGAATCGTTTACCCAAGAAGAGGAAATTCAGAAATCATGGATGCTAGCTATACTCGAACCAGTGTCCTAATGCTTCCATTGATAGCTCATGGCCACATATCACCATTCCTAGAGCTTGTAAAGAAGCTTGTAGAGAGAAATTTTCACGTTTATTTTTGTTCTACACCTATAAACCTCCATGCCATCATAGAAAAGCTCAGTGAAAATTATCCACTTTCAGTAGAACTTGTGGAACTCCATCTTCCATCCTTGCCGGAACTTCCTTCACACTACCACACAACAAATTAAATGGCCTGCCACCTCATCTCATGTTAACCCTCAAGAACGCATTTGACATGCCTCCCCAAACTTCTCCACCATCCTAAAGAATTCGAGCTTTGATTTGCTTGTTTATGATTTTCTTCCACATTGGGCATCATCTCTAGTGTCGCAAAACATTCTGGCCGTCGTGTTCTTACCTACTAATGCTACAGTGGCATCTTTTGCTATGCACCATACTATGAACCCTAGTGTCGGATTTCCCTTTCCAGATATTCGTCTTCGGGATGATGAGTTTCATAAGTTCACGAATTTGCTCGAATCTTTTGCAAATAATCGAGCACAAGAATGCTTTGAACAATCTTGTAAAATCATTTTGATAAAAACTTTCAGAGAGATTGAAGCAAAATACATTGACTATCTCTCGATTCTGACGGGAAAGAAGATTGTGCCGGTCGGTCCACTTGTTGAAGACCTTGTCCATGAACATGAGAAAACGAGAGTCATGGAATGTTTGAACAACCAAAAATGATCATCGGCTGTGTTTGTTTCATTTGGCAGTGGGTATTTTCTGTCCAAGGTGGAAAAAGAAGAAATAGCTTTTGGGATTGAACTTAGCAGGACACCTTTCATATGGGTAGTCAGATTCCCCGCAGGTGCCAAAGACACTACACTTGAAATGGAACTTTCAAAAGGTTTTCTTGATAGGGCTGGAGATGAGGAATGGTTGTGGAGGGATGGGCACCGCAAACAAAGATTTTAGAGCATCCTAGCAATATTGGTGGCTTTGTGAGTCACTGTGGATGGAGTTCTATGCTGGAGAGCATGAAGCTTGGGTTTCCAATGATAGGCATGCCCATGCACCTTGATCAGCCATTGAATGCTAGGCTGGTGGAGGAAGTGGGTGTGGGTGTGGAAGTCAAGAGAGATATGAATGGGAGGCTTGAAAGAGAGGAGGCCATGGCAAAAGTGGTCAGATAGTTGGTTGTGGAGAAATCTGGAGAGGGTGTGAGGCGAAAGGCAAAAGAATTAAAGGGGAAAATAAGAAATAATGGTGATGAAGAGATTGACAAAGTTGTCAGGAGCTGGTGCAACTCTGTAGGAAGAAAAACAAGGCTGATCTAGCTGGAAACTCTACTCCAACTTTTGCATTAGGCTAGATGAAAGCAGGTCGGCCGAGACTTTTGGTGAGCATGTCGGAAATTTGTAAGTGAGTGGGGACATAACAGATCTTGAGTTATCCAGAGGCTACCAGTTCTCTCACAAAATGATAATCCAAATCAATGTGCTTAGAACGCTTATGAGAGACTGGATTGACAGCGAGAAAAATGAAACTTTGATTATCACAGAGCATGATCGGAGGAGATGGAGGAGACACATGAAGATCCCGAAGAAGATGCCGCAGCCACTTAACCTCAGCAGCAGTGAGAGCCAATGGTCGATATTCAGATTTACAGCTGGACTGGGAAACTGTTGGTTGCTTCTTGGAACTCTAGGACACTAGATTACCATCGAAATAAACGGCATAACCAGAAATTGAGCGACGCATATCGGGACACCCAGCCCAATCGGCATCTAAATAGGCAAGGAGTTCTCTGGAAGAAGATGGAGTGAAAGATAAACCAAACCGAAGAGTCCCCTTAACATAGCATAGTATCCTTTTAATAGCCTGAAAATGAGAAATAGACGGCTTATGCATGAACTGACTGACAGCACTTACAACATGAGCAATATCCGGATGAGTGATTGTGAGATATTAAAGAGCACCTACAAGCGACTGGTAAAGGGATGGATCATCAAAATCTAGGCCAGCTATGGAAAGGTGCTGAGCGACCACCATGGGAGTACCCACCGGTTTGGAGTCAACTAACTACGCACACTGTAAGATCTCATGGGCATACTTGGCTTGGCTAAGAAAAAGACCAGTAGAAGTGCGATGAGCTTCCAAGCCCAAAAAATAGTTCAAAGAGCTAAGGTCCTTGGTGGCAAATTCATGAGTCAGCTTGCCAATAAATCCATCGAGGAGTGCCAATTTGCTGCCAGTCACGACAATGTCATCAACATAGAGTAATAAATATATTAAGTCAGCACCCTTGGAGAGAACAAATAAAGATGAGTCAGCATGACTGCAAATGAAGCCAATAGCCAAGAGAAAATAGCTAAAGCAATGGAACCAAGCACGTGGAGCTTGCTTGAGACCATAGAGAGCCCGATGAAGCCGACAAACATGTGTGTGGTATTTAGAATCAACATATTCAAACGGTTGATCCATATAAACCTCTTCCTGCAAAAGACCATTAAGGAATGCATTTTTGACGTCAAGTTGCTGAAGAGGCCAATTATTAGAAACGGCCAGGGATAAAACAACTCTGACTGTGGAGGCCTTGACAACATGACTAAAAGTATCAGTGAAGTCGAGGCCCGGTTGTTGTGTGTAGCCATTTGCAACAAGACGAGCCTTAAGACGATCCACAGTGCCATCGGATAGATATTTTATGTGAAAAAACCCATTTGGAGCCGACAACATTTTTGTCGGGTGGTTGAGGTACAAGATCCCATGTATGATTCTTATGAAGGGCCTGAATTTCTCATCCATGGCAGCAATCCAACCAAGATGTTTGGTAGTGGACTTGAAGTCTTTGGGCTCACGCATAGTGAGAAGAGAATGGAGCAGGCCAGAGTGAGGAACTGTGCACACATGGGATCGGTGGACAAGCTTCAAGATTCCTGATTTAGCTCGAGTCTGCATTGGATGAGTGCCAATTTGTGGAGGACGGCCCGAGGTTGGAGGGGGGGATACGTTGGTGATAGGATCTGGGTCAACATTGGGCATGAGAGTTGAGGCATGTGAAGGCTCATGCACCGTAGGGATAGTAGGCTCAGCATTGGGGGCCTACAAAACAGAAAGAGGCACAAAACTAGTAGATGGTTCAGTTAAGCAAGATCCACAAGGACATGGTATGGGATTGGGCTGAGTCGATAATGCGGTTATTGGGATGGTAGTAGGCTCAAGAAATGCACTAATGGGAGAGTTAGGCAAGGAGTTCCCTTAAAAGCATAATTAAGTTCATCAAAAATAGCATGTCTGGAAATAAAGACGTGATTAGTGGAACGATTAAGACAACGAAAGCCATTATGAGACATACTATAGCCAAGAAAAACACATGGACGACTGCAAGGGGCTAATTTGTGAGAAGTATAATCGCATAAGTATGGCAACACAAGGCAACCAAAATGATGAAAATGTGAATAAATGGGAGACATACTATACAGAAGCTCAAAAGGAGACAAGCCATTAAGAGTTGGAATGGGCAACCGATTAATGGTGAAAGCAGCCGTGCTAGAGGCATCAACCCAAAATTTCAGAGGGACATGGGAGTGAAAGAGCATTGCTAAACCAGTTTCAGTTATATGACGATGTTTACGCTCGGCACGGCCGTTTTGGGCTGGTGTATAAGGACAAGACATTTGATGATCAATGCCACAGTTATGTAAATGATTCTGAAAAATATGATTGGTGAATTTAGTGCCTCCATCACTTTGAAATACTTTAATTTTAACTGAAAACTGATTTTTCACAAATTTCTGAAATTGAAGAAAAGTGCGGCAAAAATCTGATTTTAATTTCAAAGGATAGTGCCATGTAAATCGGGAATGATCATCAACAAAAATGACATAATATTTACAACCCAAATTGGATAGAACGGGAGATGGACCCCATAAATCACAATGAATAAGGTCCAAAACATGAGATGCCCGTTTGTCATTATGTTGAAACGGAAGTCTGTGACTTTTTGTAAGTTGACAACTAGAACAAATAGTGGGAGTAGGAAGCAAAGAAGTCACACATAATTCACGATTTTTATTCCAAAGAGAAATAATAGAGTGACACACATGACCCAAACGAGCATGCCAAACATAAAATGAGGCTCTAGGACAATTATTAGAGAAAACAAAAATTAAAGATTGATGTCCACGCTCAAGCACATAAAGACCGTTCTCACGCTGTCCAGTTGCCACCACCCTTCTTGTGACTTGATTCTGTATAATAAAGCGGTCATTAGTAAAGGTGATAGAAAAAGGGAAATTAGAGGTAAGTTTACTAATGGAAATCAGATTTTTGGTTAAGCTAGGCACAACTAAGACATCCTTTAAAGTAAGGGAAGATGTGAGAGAGTTGGTACTGGTGTGCGAAATGGAAAGAGAGGCACCATTACCAACAATAACACGATCCTTACCAGTGTAAGTATCAGACTTGTCCAACTGAGCAGCATCATTAGTCATGTGCGCAGTGGCTCCGGTGTCTGTATACCAATCAGAATCTTGATTATCATTGAGAGTGCATGAGGTAAAAGCCTCCACAAGGTTGGTAGCATTTGAGGAATAGGAGTAGCGGTCACGGCAAGAAGTGGCATAATGCCCTTCCCCACGACAAATCTGGCAACGAATAGGATGGTTGCTTTGATGACGACCTCCACCACGGCTACCACCCCACGAGAAGCACGACCACCCCCATGAGCAGTGGGTTTGTTATTGCGAGAGGCACTGAAGGCGACAGAAGTGGATCCCGTGGAAGGCAGCTCCAATGATTTAGTAAAATTTTCATAACTCTCCTCCATGGGAACAATCTCAGTAAAAGAAGAAAGAGATGAAAGAGATAACTGTGTAGTAGAAAAAGTGGAAAAAAAAAAAAGCAGAGCCAAGTCCACGTAAATACCAGTGTATTTTGTCGAGATCATCCATGGAGCGGCCCATGGCCGCAAGCTGGTCACAAACAGATTTGAGCTCGCAGGAATATTCAACAACAATCCGAGCATATTTCTTCATGTGCTGCAATTCATCTTTTAAATGTAGCTCCTGGGATTTGGAACGATGACTGAAGGTGGTCTCCAGAGTGGACAAGACTGCATGCGAAGTGGTGAGGCCAACAACAATATATAAGGCTTCTTCCATCAACGAAGCAAGGAGGAGGCTTAGTACAAGTTGATCGGTCTACTGCCATTTAGCAAATGCTGGATTTGCAGTGACAGAGTCATCAGAACCGATAGTTGTAGAAGGAGTTTTGATGGAGCCATCAACATATCCAAGAAGATGTTGACACTGCAGCAATGGCAACACTTGACTACGCCAGAGGAGAAAGTTGGAAGAAGATAACTTGTGGTCAAGAGGTGGACCATGGTGTTGAAAGACAGGGTAGGGGATGAAGTTTCAGAGGCCATTTGGATGGATGGTGGTGAATCCTTAGAGGACTACTGATACCATGACAAGGTTTGAAAAACCACCGTAAAGTTCTCTGGTGGTGCACATCTCATTTATAGAATATACAGAGCAATACTACAGCAACATAAATTACATACAAAGTCAACAAATCCATCTATAGCTATTGTCTATAGTCAAGGGATTGTCTAGAATCATGGGATTGAGTTTTGATAAAATATACATCATGATTTGAGGAGAATCTTGTGGATCCTTCTATATTCGTAATACTAAAAGTGCGCGCAATACTGAAGAATCTATTTACCAGTTTAAGGTCTATTGCAACTCACTTCCCAGAAGATTTTTTTTTTAAGCATTC
Organism: Pterocarya stenoptera; assembly: GCA_003123785.1. NCBI lineage: Eukaryota > Viridiplantae > Streptophyta > Magnoliopsida > Fagales > Juglandaceae > Pterocarya > Pterocarya stenoptera. Next base: position 87,152 of record QEOT01004776.1, on the reverse strand, counting down.
TCCAAAATTTATTTTACAAGGATTTGGGATATGGAGACTTTTCCAGATATTTGGATGAAGAAGTAAATGACATTAGTATGTACTAGCATTGATAAAATAATATTCTTTTAGCAAATACTGATGATATATATTGATAATATTAGTGCAGAAAGGGAGCAAATTTTTTCCTTGAGCCTAGATCAGCACTCTGAAGTCCATCAATATTCTTTAAATTTGTCCTTGGTACTTAAAAAACTAATGATTTCTATCTATCAAGTCACTTAAGAAAGAATAAAAATTTTATGTGCAGTCATTTTTGCGTATTTCTTGTGCACTCAACTAATATGATTCACTGCGTCACTTTTTTTAATATAAAATAAGTACTTTGGCCAATCACATAAGTTGCAAAGTGACTGTAAACAACATAACTCATTATTGTCTACATTCGTAGTTCTACGACATGTTATCGTAATGGTAAGATATGTTTAAAGGAGATCAAGACCGCACAGGATTATTGAACACCTACAATACTAATACATATATCTGAGAACAATCTCAGAAGCCAAAGCACTTACTAATGCTGGAGATTTCAGTTTATGGATTCTATATATGCTTGCTCAGCTCCTTGAGTTTCGTCATCCTCAGTCTCTCACTCTAGGCTAGCAACTAGAAATAATATCCCAAATAAGATATTAGAGAGGAAAAATGAAATGAGATAACAAGGGAAATAATGTTGGCCGTGTTTTAAGGGATAATATACTTTTAGAACTAATCTCCATTAATGTGGCTATTTAGCTAAGTTTTTTCTTTGTTCTTTTCCTTGAAAGCGTTAAGGCTTCTTTGTATTCCTTCTCCTGTAGCCAACCAAACAGAGAATAACTTTGCAGTGATAATCCAATTTCACTTCTCTACCAATCATTTGATGCCAGGTATTGGGACAATGATGATTAAAGGGATAATGAATAACATTGATCTTTGTATGTACAACTTCTTAGAGATCAAAGACCAATGGAGACATAAGCAAAACTAGCAAATACCTTCTTATGGCAGCTCTGTCCTAATGGCTTTAGATCTCGGCTAGCTATATTAATCTTCTTATGTACAACTGCAACTTCCTTTCTAATTGGATCTGTGAATACTTCTAGCTCATATATCTTAGGGTAATTGTACAACATCGTTCGGACATGTTTATACCGTCCGAATGATTTGAACCCAAAATACTTTCTTGGGAACAGTGTCTCAATAGTTCGACTGCCTATATACAACACAGTTCAAACTCTTTGTCAGTGTTTGAATGGTTATAACCCAAAAGTCATTCTTGGGAACAGTATCTCTATCGTTCGACTGCTTATATACAATACCATTCCAACGAGTAAACACAAAACATATTTACATTGTTTCATTAATTAGATAATTTTATGATTGTTTTGTATATTATATTTTGTAGCTAATCTTTTTAATTTTATTATTTAAATTTCAGTTTGAAATGTCTGCTAGGGGAAGGTCAAAGCGTGCTAGAGCAGTGGAGACCAGGGGAGCTAGGTTCTTCTAGTAGCACGGTCGATACATTGTTAGGCTATAAAGTTTTACTGGAGCGTCAAGTGAAGATTGATGATTTTCAAGATCTTCTCTTTGAGGGTTGCTCCTTGACATCGGTCTTCGTGGTGCGCGGTTGGTCATCGATTTTGGACCATAGGTATGAGGCATTCCAGTTTGTGGCATATATGGATATCGTCACCGACTTTTATAGAGGGCTTGGTGCCTTTAGTCTAGATGCTTATGGTAAATATATTATTGGCATACAAGTTATTTCATTTCCGTTCTCGGTAGACATACTTACATATTTTATTTGTATCGCACGTTTAGAGATTGCATATCCAAATGTGGTGCCGAGAGAGTCTACAACTGATGAGGAGGCAGCTGAGGATGAGGGCATTGATCCTGATGGATTGGATGACCTCTTGGATGCTGAGGTGAGGTAGTTGGTTGTTGGTCCATATGCTCCTCCTTATAATGGGATGAAGAGTATCAAATATGTTCATTTAGTAAATTTTTTCATGATTATGAACTTAATCACTGCCTGCAACATTGACCCTCGATAGTATAAGATGAAGGTTGGCATGGATAGGGCTAGATTTATGATACGTGTCGTATGATGCATATCGACTTAGTGAGTTATATATTCACTAGGATGCGATCAGAGGTTTCAAACGTTACGACAGATATTTTGCCATTCAGGCTCTTGATCACACGATTTCTATTGTCGGTTGGGGGCTTACCTGATATTATTGATTGTATTCGGTAGTCGATTGGACCGATCAATGCCTCCACCCTGTTACGGAGTACGGAGTATAGGGCACTCGAGACTTCATCTTCGTGCTCCTACTAGAGAGCCGATCAATACTTAGACCAGAGATGCACACCTGATTGATTATGGAGTATCGGCTTGTTAGACATCCACGCAGCCCTAGGCATCACGCACTGTTACTACTGATTAGATTGTTGATATAGTGCATACGGAGATCCAGATTGCCTTCGGAGGCTTGCGTTCAGAGTTCAGGAGACGATATTTACTCGATTGACTCAGATATAGGCAAAAATAGATACAATTGAGGATGCCCTCAAAGAGTTGGGGACATAGTATTTTATATCTTTTATTTGTATTTTATTTTATTTTTCGTATGGAAAATATTTGATATTTTCTAAGTTTAATTAATTATGCATTATATTTTTCTTTTATAAATTAATTGTTAATTACTATTATTATTTCTTTAATTGATTGAATGTTTTATTAAATTAGTGTCACGGTCAAACGTTAACTGATTGCTCGAAAATTGGTGATTTAAATATTCAAGCGGTGTCAATAGATGCTCGAACCGTAAACTAGTTTTGTACTTAACCCGCCAATTTCTTCTCCAACCGCAATTGATTATTTTACTAGGGACGAAATTTATCATCCCTAAGTATACCGTTTGAACGTGTTAGAATGGGAAGCATGTTTCAAAATTCTTTTAAAATGAAATCAGAATTTCTTCCTTAAATCTTATATTTTGGGACAATTTTTATTTCGTTCTAAAGAAAAATAGTCCAATTGTTGTAGTGATAACACTTTAATACAAATAATATTTGTATACTAAGAATTTCTCTAACGTGGCAGTATACCAACCATAGGATTTGAGTATTTGTAAACGTGTCGTCCATTGACGTCAAAACAAGTGGAAACGCATGCATGTGGAAATCAGAACGGTAGAAGAGTGGCTCAACTGCGTACACGTAATTCAGTTCGAGTCCAAGGAAAACAATCCAATCATATATAGTTTCCAATTACGTGTTCAAAAAATACACGAGCCTTCTTGTCCTGCTTCCGCGCTCTGTCCTCTTTCTAGGCTCTTATTCTCTGACACGTGTTCCTTCTTCACAAGCTGCCACGCATGTCCTTGATCTGCCACCTCAACACACTCCTCTTCAGTATAAAAGCCCGGCCCACTACGTAAAAACCAAAGCACCAAACACAAACTGTGCACCAAACTAGCTGAAACTTGAAAGCAAGAGATCAGAAAGAGAGAAACAGAGTTGAGAGGAGCAGATATGGATACTGCAGGAAAGAGAATCAGAGTTGTGATGCTGCCATGGTTGGCTCACGGCCACATATCGCCATTCCTGGAGCTTTCCAAGAAGCTTGCTAAGAGAAACTTTCACATTTACTTCTGTTCCACGCCCGTCAACCTCAGTTCCATCAAGCCAAAACTATCTGGGAAGTACTCTAGCTCGATACAGCTCGTTGAGCTCCATCTTCCATCCCTGCCGGAGCTTCCTCCTCAATACCACACAACCAAAGGCCTCCCGCCCCACCTCAATGCCACCCTCAAAAGGGCATTTGACATGGCTGGCCCTCGCTTCTCCAACATCCTGAAGACCCTCAGCCCCGATCTGCTTATCTATGATTTTCTTCAGCCTTGGGCCCCTGCGATAGCTGCCGCCCAGAATATCCCGGCTATCAACTTCTTAAGTACCGGAGCGGCCATGAATTCTTTTGTGCTCCATGCCATGACGAAACCAGGTGATGAATTTCCTTTCCCAGAGATCCATCTTGATGAGGGTATGACAACAAGGTTCGTCGATTTGCCTGAAGATCATTCTCCGAGTGATGATCATCCCCACATTAGTGACAAAGATCGGGCTCTTAAATGTTTCGAGCAATCTTCTGGTTTCGTAATGATGAAGACTTTCGAAGAACTCGAGGGGAAGTACATAAATTTCCTCTCCCATTTAATGCAAAAGAAGATTGTACCAGTTGGTCCACTCGTTCAAGATCCCGTCCGTGAAGATCATGAGAAAGCCAAAACCCTCGAGTGGCTGGACAAGAGAAAACAGTCTTCAGCAGTGTTTGTTTCGTTTGGAACTGAGTATTTTCTGTCAAAGGAAGAAATGGAAGAGATAGCGTATGGTCTCGAGCTCAGTAACGTAAACTTCATATGGGTAGTCAGGTTTCCCGAGGAAGAAAAAGTTGAGCTCGAAGAGGGATTACCAGAGGGATTTCTGCAAAGGGTAGGAGAGAAAGGAATGGTGGTTGAAGGTTGGGCACCTCAAGCAAAGATACTGATGCATCCTAGCATAGGTGGTTTTGTTAGTCACTGTGGATGGAGTTCTGTGATGGAAAGCATAGATTTTGGAGTGCCAATTGTTGCCATTCCCATGCAACTTGATCAACCAGTGAACGCTAAAGTAGTGGAGGAAACTGGTGTAGGTGTGGAGGTTAAGAGAGACAGAGATGGGAAGCTTGAGAGAGAAAAGGTTGCAACAGCTATCAGAGAAGTGGTGATGGGGAATTTTGGAGAGAGTGTAAGGAAGAAGGAAAGAGAAATGAGAGATAATATAAGAAAGAAAGGAGAGGACAAAATGGATGGAGTTGCACAGGAGCTGGTCCAGTTATCTGGAAATGGAATAAAAAATGTGTAAAATATAGTTAGGGCCAGTACTGTTCTTGGTGTATGCTCTTAACACTACGTATTATGAGAATAAAAACTCGTGCACCAATCTATTACAGATTTACAGTCATTAATCTGATGATTAATGATGGTGCATATTGATCATGTTTCATTTACACGCTTTTGTTTGATTTTTTTCTTTATAGTTATGAGGAGGATTTCAGGCTCAAGATCTTCATTTTAAAAGCTCTAGGTTAGGTTTGGATGTTGAGATAAGATGAGAATTTTTGAAAATTTTGTGAATAGTATTAAGATGAAAGTTTAAAATATTATTTTTTAATATTATTATTGTTTTGAGATTTGAAAAAGTTAATTTGAATTTGAAAAAGTTGAATTATTTATTATATTTTATATAGAAATTTGAAAAAGATGTAATAATGAGATGAGATGAGATATAGATGAGATTTCTTATCTTTGTTTCTAAACATAACCTTGAAGTTTATGTCAACTCACAAGTTTTTGTGAATAGTAATAAAAAAAAAATAATAATAGAAAGTAATGAACAGTAATCTTGTTAGCCAAATTACTAAACTTTGTGAAAATATAAAAAAGTTGTCCCTAATTTTGCTCATAATCTCCTAATTGTTAGTGGATGTCGTACGTCGGGAACGTGGGACGTACGTACTAGACTGCATGAAACAGTTTGAAAGAAACAGAGGTGGAAAAGGACAGCTTCATTCGAATTGAGTAGGGGGTGCATTCAGAGTTGATCACAACGACGGGCGGCTGTTCAATCATGAGTACTTGACACGCTCAATGTGCAAATAGTCCAACAGAAAGTTGCATTCAAAGTGACCTTCCAACGGGCTTTGAATGCGCAGTAGTCCACAATTTCAGGGGTCGTTACTGCTGCTATATTTATTTTATAATAAAAATAATTTTTTAATTTAATATATTATATTAAATTATTAGAATTTAGAATACACAGCAAGCCGGAACATTATTATTCATGTAACTTTATAAATTAGAAGCCCAATTATTTGTATATTATTTTGTGCAAAGCTGAGACAGTAATATTCATGTAACTTTTATTTTTGCATATAATATGTGACATTCATACGCAATATTGTGTATGATATGATAGTTTTATATAAAAAGTTAAAAATAAAATAAAATATTATTAAAATAATAATTTTTTATATTATTATTGAAGGAAGAATTGACGGAGGAGTTATCGTTTGACTTTGCATAGACAAGGACGTCAGGTGCCAAGGTGGTGAACATGCACTGAATGGTCATGATTACTTTTCTATAATAAATATATATAAGGGGTGCCAGACGACTACCCTTCATTGGATCAAGATCCGTATAATAATAATAGTTTTTGAGAAAATGAGATAAGCCATTCGAGCAAAAGAAGACATGACTTGCGTTGTCCTTACGTCAGTGCCGACACTTACGAGACATCTGGTTCACTTTCCACGTTCTCACCTTTCCGACACTGTTAAATTTGTAGTCGCTCCTCTTTGGCCACGTTTCTATTCACACTCTTCCTAGTTCCTAACGCTTCCGACTCTTCCAGCACTGATCTTATCTTCTTCACGATTATAATCTGTTTGTGATCCACAAAAATAAACCAGGAACCGTTTACCCAAGAAGAGGAAATTCAGAAATCATGGATGCTAGCCATGCTCGTACCAGTTGTTACAGATAGAGATAAAGTTTTATACAAGTGGTGCACCTCATCATTGCAGATGGAGACAAAGTCTCATGCAAGTGGTGTACCTCATCATTGCACCAAAAACAAAAGGTGCGGCTTGCACTCCAGAAATTGCTCAACTACTCTAATAGCTTTCCTTCTCCTTTCTTGCTATAAATAGAAGTGTTGAGATGTGCAAAGTGTGTGCAAAAACAGAAGTGAGTGCAGTGTGTATAGTGTTGCGAAGTAAGTGACGAAAACAGAGAGAGTTTTACAGATTTGTAATTTCGGTTTTCATAGTGAAGCACAGCAACAGTGGACGTAGGCAGTTGCTGAACCACTTAAATCTTGTCTCTCTATAGTCTGGGTTTATTTTTCTGTCTCGTACGTGACCCCAACAACTGGTATCAGAGCGTGTTGGAGGATCTGAGTTTTTTTTAAAAACTTATTCTTGAAACTTGATTGAAATCAAGTTTTAGATGTACCACTAGAATACACAGATCGAGACGAAATTTCTGGTAAAAATTTCGTCTCAAACTGAGCCTGGAGTGAGCCGCACGCGCCGCACACGCTTCACGCCGTCAAGCACACGCGCCACCACGCGCGCACGCGCCATCCAGAGGTTGAAGACGGACCGAGCCGAGCCGAGCCGATCCCTGAGCCGAGCCGAGCCGATCCCTGAGCCGAGCCGAGCTGATCCCTGAGCCGAGCCGAGCCGAGTCACTGAGCCGAGCCGCGTCATCCTGCCACGTGTCGCACTCTGGTTGGCAGAAACTGTTTTACCCCGTTTAAGCTCAATTTTGATCTGATTTTTACGATTTCGGACTCGTTTCCAGCTAATTCAAGTGTTCCGGACGCAACGGTGATCTTTGTTTCTTCAAATTTGGATTCAATTGTAAAGTTATGGCTGGAGAGGAAGCTAAAGTCAGTGGTATCGAGAAATTTGATGGTACAGACTTTGCCTATTGGAGAATGCAGATAGAGGATTACCTCTATGGGAAGAAACTACATCTTCCACTCCTAGAAAAAAAGCCAACTGACATGAAAGATGAAGAGTGGAGTCTCCTTGATAGACAAGTGTTGGGAGTCATTCGACTAACATTGTCAAGATCAGTTGCACACAATGTGGGAAAAGAAAAAACCACAGCAGATCTGATGAAGGCTCTTTCAAACATGTACGAGCAGCCATCAGCCAACAATAAAGTGCACCTGATGTACAAGCTATTCTACTTAAGAATGGCAGAAGGAACTCCAGTTATTCAACATTTGAATGAGTTCAACACCATCATCAATCAATTGGCCTCAGTAGGAATTGAATTTGATGATGAAGTACGTGCGCTGATTGTTTTGGCTCAACTACCAAAAAGTTGGGAGGCCATGAGAACAGCTGTAAGCAACTCTTATGGCAAAACAAAGATGAAATACCAAGATATCCGAGACCATATTCTTAGTGAGGAAGTTCGCAGAAAAGATGCAGGTGAAGCATCAACTTCCAGTTCTGCCTTAAACCTCGAGACGAGAGGTAGAGGAGCCAATAAAAGTTCAAATCGGGGCAAGTCAAAGTCTCGAAGAGGCAGAAGTAAATCTAGGTCCGGAAAACAAGTACAGTGTTGGAATTGTGGCAAGAATGGCCACTTCAGAAATAATTGCAAGGAAGCAAAGAAGAATGGACATGAATCCGTCAATGCCACAACAGAAGACCTCCAAGATGCCTTACTCCTTTCAGTTGACAGCCAAATTGAATCTTGGGTGTTAGATTCAGGAGCCTCCTTCCACACTACAGCACACCGAGAAATCATGCAGAATTATGTCACTGGCAATTTCGGGAAGGTGTACTTAGCAGATGGTGAAGCATTGGACATCGAAGGCATGGGAGATGTACGAATCAATCTGCCCAATGGAAGTGCATGGTTGCTACAAAAGGTGCGACATGTTCCTAAGCTCATGAGGAACCTGATTTCTGTAGGACAACTTGATGCTGATGGGCATTCGGTATTATTTACCGGTGGCACGTGGAAGATAACGAAGGGAGATATGGTAGTAGCTCGAGGCACAAAAACAGGTACTCTGTACATGACTTCAAGTATTAGAGATACTGTTGCAATTGCTGATGCAAATGCCAACCTATGGCATCAAAGGCTTGGTCACCTGAGTGAGAAAGGGATGAAAGTACTATTATCCAAAGGGAAGCTACCAAGGTTGGAATCAACTGATTTCGACATATATGAAGGTT
>QEOT01004776.1:54126-69646 GCA_003123785.1 Pterocarya stenoptera | reverse complement strand
AAAGCAAGTTTAAAGCTACAAGGATATGTAGATGCTGATTTAGCAGGTGACGTTGACAGCAGGAAAAGTACTACTGGATTCGTGTATACGCTGGGTAATACAGCTGTATCGTGGGCTTCTAAGTTGCAGAAGATTGTTGCTCTCTCAACTACAGAAGCTGAATACGTTGCAATAACTGAAGCAGGGAAGGAAATGATTTGGTTGCAGTCATTCTTGGAAGAATTGGGAAAGAAGCATGAAAAAGGTATTTTGCACAGTGATAGTCAGAGTGCTATTTTTCTTGCAAAGAATCCAGCCTTTCATTCCAGAACAAAACACATACAGCTGCGATACCATTTTATTCGATCCCTTCTCGATAGTGGACAGCTGATACTTGAAAAGATTCGAGGAACAGAGAACCCAGCAGACATGCTCACAAAAGCAGTTATTGCTGACAAACTGAAGCTGTGTAAAGCTTCAGTTGGTCTCCATACTTAAGGCATGACTTGAAGTTGCTGTGACGCTATGAAGACATGAAGACTCATTTGTCTCCAAGTGGGAGATTGTTACAGATGGAGACAAAGTCTCATGCAAGTGGTGCACCTCATCATTGCAGATGGAGACAAAGTCTCATGCAAGTGGTGCACCTCATCATTGCACCAAAAACAAAAGGTGCGGCTTGCACTCCGGAAATTGCTCAACTACTCCAATAGCTTTCCTTCTCCTTTCTTGCTATAAATAGAAGTGTTGAGATGTGCAAAGTGTGTGCAAAAACAGAAGTGAGTGCAGTGTGTATAGTGTTGCGAAGTGAGTGACGAAAACAGAGAGAGTTTTACAGATTTGTAATTTCGGTTTTCATAGTGAAGCACAGCAACAGTGGACGTAGGCAGTTGCCGAACCATTTAAATCTTATCTCTCTATAGTCTAGGTTTATTTTTCTGTCTCGTACGTGACCCCAACACCAGTGTCCTAATGCTTGCTTCCATGGCTAGCTCATGGACACATATCGCCATTCCTAGAGCTTGTAAAGAAGCTCGCAAAGAGAAACTTTCACATTTATTTCTGTTCTACAACTATAAACCTCCATCCCATCATAGAAAAGCTCCGTGAAAATTATCCACTTTCAGTAGAACTTGTGGAACTCCATCTTCCATCGTTGCCGGAGCTTCCTCTATACTACCACACCACAAATGGCCTGCCATGCACCCCATCTCATGTCAACCTTCAAGAACGCCTGGCCTCCCCAAAATTCTCCACCATCCTAAAGAATTCGAGCCCTGATTTGCTTGTTTATGATTTTCTTCCGCATTGGGCATCATCTGTAGCTCTGTCGCAAAACATTCCAGGCCGTCGTGTTCTTAACTACTAATGCTACAGTAGCATCTTTTGCTATGCATGCGCACTACTATGAACACTGGTGTCGGATTTCCCTTTCCAGAAATTCGTCTTCGGGACGATGAGTTTCGTAAGTTCACGAATTTGCTCGAATCGTCTGCAAATGATCGAGCACAAGAATGCTTTCAACAATCTTGTAAAATCGTTTTGATAACAACTTTCAGAGAGATTGAAGCCAAATACATTGGCTATCTCTCGATCCTGACGGGAAAGAAGATTGTGCCGATCGGTCCACTTGTTGAAGACTCTGTCCATGAACGTGAGAAAACGGGAAACGTGGAATGGTTGAACAACCAAAAAGATCATCGACTGTGTTTGTTTCATTTGGCAGTGAGTATTTTCTGTCCAAGGAGGAAATAGAAGAAATAGCTTTTGCCTTTTGGGCTTGAACTTAGCTGGGCACCTTTCATATGGGTAGTCAGATTTCCCGCAGGTGCCATAGACACTACACTTGAAATGGTACTTCCAAAAGGTTTTCTTCATAGGGTTGGAGACGAAGGAACGGTTGTGGAGGGATGGGCACCGCAAACAAAGATTTTAGAGCATCCTAGCATTGGTGGCTTTGTGAGTCACTGTGGATGGAGTTCTGTGCTGGAGAGCATGTTGGGGTTCCAATTATAGCCATGCCCACGCACCTTGATCAGCCATTGAATGCTAGGCAGGTGGAGGAAGTGGGTGTGGGTGTGGAAGTCAAGAGAGATATGAATGTGAGGCTTGAAAGAGAGGAGGTTGCAAAAGTGGTCAGACTCTACTCCAACTTTTGCATCAGGCTAGAAGGGCGCGTAGTATTGAAGAATCTATTTACCGGTTTAAAGTCTAGTGCAACTCATTTCCCGGAAGATTTGTTTTTTAAAGCATTCTCTCAATTTTATTTTACAAGGATTTGGGATATGGAGACTTTTACCGGATGGAAAATGATTTACATATAATATATTTCACGATATATTACACAATAATATGTTAAAATGAGGGATATTTTTATAAAACATCTTATAAAAATAATAACATTTTACGAGAATGTCTTCATTTTATAACATTATTGTAAAACGTGTTGTATAATGTGTTATGTGTGTATCATTACTCAATACTGATGATATGTTGATAATATCAGTGTAGAAAGGGAGCAAAAGAATGAGATTTTTTTCTCCTGAGCCTGGATTAGCACTCTGAAGCCCATCAACATTCTTCAAATTTGTCTTTGGTGAGATGAAAATTTTGTGTTTTGTTTTAAAGTTTAAATATTATTTTTTAATTTTGAGATTTGAAAAAGTTGAATTGGGATTTGAAAGATTTGTATTATGATTTGAAAAAGTTAAATTGTTTATTATATTTTGTATGGAGATTTGAAAAAGGTGTAATGATGAGATAAGATGAGATGAGAATTTTAGAGAATTCTTGTGCCCCAAACCAGCCTTAAAAAATAATTAAAAACTCTATATCGAGTCATTTTTGCATATTTCTTGTGCATTCAATTAATGTGATTGACTGCATCACTTTTTTTAATATAAAATAACTGTTTTGACGAATCATATAAATAGAATATATAAGAGTAGGTAAAAATAGCATAACTCATTATTGTCTACATTCGTAGTACTAGGACATGTTATCGTAATGGTAAGATATTTTTAAAGGAGATCAAGACCGTACAGGATTATTGAACACCTACAATACTAATACATATATTTGAGAACAATCTCAGAAGCCAAACTACTGACTAATGCTGGAGATTTCAGTTTATGGATTCTATATATACTTGCTCAGCTCCTCGAGTTTTGTCATCCTCAGTCTCTCACTCTGGGTTAGCAACTGGAAATAATATCCCAAATAAGATATTAGAGAGGAAAAATGAGATGAGATAACAAGGGAAATAATGTTGGCCGTGTTTTAGGGGATAATATACTTTCAGAACTAACCTCCATTAATGTGGCTATTAGCTGAGTTTTTTCTTTGTTCTTTTCATTGAAAGCGTCTAAGGCTTCTTTGTATTCCTTCTCCTGTAGCCAACCAAACAGAGAATAACTTTGCAGTGATAATCCAATTTCACTTCTCTACCAATCATTTGATGCCAGGTCAAGACTCAAGGGGTATTGGGACAATGATGATTGAAGGGATAATGAATAACATTCTTCGCATGTACAAATTCTTAGAGATCGAAGACCAATGGAGACATAAGCAAAACTAGCAAATACCTTCTTCTGGCAGCTCTGTCCCAATGGCTTTAGATCTCGGCTAGCCATATCAATCTTCTTACGTACAGCTGCAACTTCCTTTCTCATTGGATCTGTGAGTACTTCTAGCTCCTAGCAGATCATATCATGAGTAAAAGGTTAAAACAAATGAATAACATTTCTGTCAAGAACTAAGAACATTAACAGTTTTGCACAATTCAGTGAGAGATCATTTTCTTTCGTCCTTTCCATGAATAAGTCAGAGCTTAATTTGCAACAGATAATTCGATCATGAGCACATGACCATGAGTTATGAAAAAGTGCGGTAGAAAGCAGACATGCTCTGAGATGAGTTATTTTCTGGAGGTACCTCCCAAATATGTGCTAAACGCCTAGATTCTTCTTCAGCACGGCCTAACTGAAGTTCAACTTTCTCCTTAACCTCCATCTTCTTCCTCTCGATTTCTTCCTCTCTGGCTTGGAATGTAGATATGGCCAACCTTGAGATCTCCTCCTCATCATTCTCCTGATCTGTTGGTTGTCCCCCACTATTGCCAATGCTCCCAAGGCTTTTCATTTTCTGCATTGGTCGACTCAATTACCGGTCACTCGGCTTCTCTGCTAGTGCTGGCCACAAAATCCACCTCTACCTATTCTTTTGTAATCCTGATCTCAAACTCCCACATACTTGCTTTTGCTTTAAATCTCTCTCTCTCTCTCTCTCTCTCTCTCTCAAATATGCTTGCTTTGTGTAGAAAACATTTCAAAGAAAGGTAGAACAGACAGGCCTACACAACAGGATTGAGAGATTTATATATGTTTCTATCAAACATTAATGGAAACCAATTATGCACGCAAAATGATCTATGCATTGGAGTACTGGTGACCACCAACATTGCTTGAAGCAAAATATAGGGAGTACTACAGTCGCATGAAATCATGCATGCACATGATGAATATCATGGCTGGGGTAGTGCTGTTTATTTATTTTTTATTTAAAAGGACATACTCCAAATTTTATTGAGTGTCATTAGGGCCGGAACTACATATTGCGTAGGGGCGGCTACCGCCCCCCAAATGTATTTAAAAAATTAATATAGCATATAAATAATTATAATTTTTTTTATATAATTAAAATTGTCTTCCAATACTAAGGCTTTTAAAATTTTTATTGAAATTGTCCCCTTAATACTTAGGCTTCCAAAACTTTTACTACAATGACAATTTACATGATTACTCAATCCATTAATCCATCACTGATACCTCTCTCATTTTCTATCACACAGAGTCTCTTTAAGTTTTCTTTTCACTCTCTACAACACTAAAGCTAGAGCCAAAGCACAGCTGCACAGACCATAATTTCAAGTTGATTTTCTCTTGAAACAGTTTCCACCAATAACACTAGATTTACAGTTTCGGGTATGTTAATCTAAATTAACATGTATAGTGTACTAATGTACATTATTATTATTTACTTGCAAGAACAACTTTGTTTTATTTCCTTTCATCTTGGTTGTTAATGTTCTAAATCCATGAATCTAGAAGTTTATGAATTATGCTGATTATAATTGTCAAGAATTATACTACTAGTTTATATTGAGAAAGAAATTGTCAAGAATCTTATTTTAAAGATGATAATAGATAAATTTTATTCTATATAAGATTGTTGTTGAGTTTAATTTAAAAGGAAAATCCTAAGTTGATATTTTATTTTTATTTTTGTAATGGTCTCTAGAAAATTACAGAAATTTAAAAAAAAAAATATTTTATAAGATAATTTATAGACATATATTTTCAGTATATAATTTTATAACGTATGATTATTATTTTTTATATATTTATGTGTAAAAAATACATATTACTTATATTTATACATATAACACACTTTATCAATCGCCTCTCCAAACACTAAATCCTAATTCCGTCCCATCGATTATGAAGGGTGAAAACTTTGTTACAACAGGAGAGTGAGATATAATCCGAAGGTCCAAAAGCCGAGCATCAAAATGAACTGCCAAAAACACAAATAACTGAACTTCCAACCATGGCTCACTTCTGGGGCCGAGTATTTGTGCCTATCACATTCAGTACTGGTCCCAGCGACTGTGAGGAGTTGTTTTTCTGGAAACCACGTCATTGATATGTTTTGCAAGGCTCAGAAACGTTCATTCATTCTCGATGTGGCTGTGGAGTTTTTTATATATAGAATTTTCAGATCTCATAAATGCTTGCTGTCAACTTTGGATGGGGTTACATATTTAATTGGAAGCAGGTAGGGAGACTTTGATTGGTATATGATTATTTTGTTTATCCTAGATTTATTTATTCTGAAAGATAAAATTGGAACGTAGGTATATATACTGGATTAACTACATTTTACAATGGTAATAATATTTACCATTGTTTTATAGTAATATATATGTCTCTTGAAATCTTGGGACAAAAACATACATTTCCCGTCCATAAAATCTCAAATTAGAGCTATTTTTTTAAATGGATAATATTTTCTCTAAATCATAATTAGATTTGTTAGATAATTAAGAAGCAAGTATCACTCGCATCCTGATATATATATATTTATATAAAACCCTTTATTGTTTTTTTTATAAATAAACCTTAAAAAAAAAAATCTATTTATAAATTTTATTTTTTACACACCTAGGATACAGCTACAATCAAGAGTAATCATCAAGAGAAATTAATATTTAATAATAAACGGTTGGGTAGAATATTTTGTAAACAGATTTGGATTTCTTATAATTTTTTTTTAAGTTTTTATATTTTATTTCACATTTAATTTTTTTAAGAATATTTACAACTATAATATCAAATATTATAGAGTTTAGTTTAATTAATATTACGAAAATTCTAAGGTCCTGTTTGAATTCAAAAAGTGTTCAATCTCATTTCATCTCATTATTACAACTTTTTAAAATTTTTACATAAAATATAAAAAACAATTCAACTTTTATAAATCTCAAAATAATAATAATATTAAAATATAATATTCTAATAATATCCTTTTCACTCTCATTTAAAACCGTCACATTCTTTCTTTAAATCCAATCACCCTAAAAGAATCTCATCTCTTGCAGCTTATTATGCCGCACGCCATACACTATGCTCCCACCAGTAATTGGTGCGTGCCAAACAAGCCACGCGAAATAAGGACAGGAACAGCTGTGGAAAACAGTTGAAGCCCCAATTGTCACTCGGTTTCGTTCCCAGAATTGTTTGGCAAAACACTATCAGAGATACATGCAAGAAAGATTTCTCAATTCTCCGATAAATGAATTGTGAGAAACGAAGCGTTAGAGGCCACCCAGAAAGAGAAAAAGAAAAAACTTGATACAAAATTTACCATGGATTCTAACAACTCACGACTGAAGGTTTGAAAATCTCTCTGATCCTTGAACTTTTAATGCAATTGAAGTCGGAACCCATTTTCTTTCTTGGATCTGTAGTTGCAATTTTTGCGCGTATTTCTAGAGTTAGGGTTTTGGTTGACATTCTGCAGTGCTTGAATCATTTTGACTGTTGTGTCTTTGGATTTAGGTTTTGTAAGTCACTTATAAAAAAAAAGGATTTAGGTTTTGTAAGTTCTTCGGGATTTATCCCAAGCTTTGGCTAAACTTACTCGATTTTAAAAATCGAAACTTCATATTTAAAAGGATTTAGCAGTGTGTCGATTAGTGTAACCAAGGATGCAATCAAGGAAGCATGGAGATTATTCTACGCTATCTTCAGGTTCAAAGTTACGTGCCCAACACCGATTAAAATTGGGTTCTGACCCGTACACTGGTATACGCCGTGATGCGCTGGATCGGTCTCCAGCCACCGGGCAGAGTTTGAATCCTCATAGGTTAGATGGATCCAGATGGTTTGCGGGTGCAAGTCAAAGGAGTGGTTCTACTGAAAGGAGGGACTATTCTTGGCGTTTGGGTGGTGGTGGTGGTGGAGGTAGGAGTGACAGGATGAGATCAAAGTCGCCCCCTTTTGAGAAAGTTAAAAAAAGGGCTCAGTTCGATGAGGGTGGTGTTACCATGCATAGGGATTATGCACTGCCCATGGAGTTGCGGCGGAGATATGAGTTGTCTAACTACACAAAGGTCGGTGATGATAGCTTGAATTCAACAGATATTTATGGATATCATCATGGTAATTCTGGGATGGGTAAAGAGAAGGACTTTAGTGAAAGCAGATTGTCAACTGGTGGTGGACATGGGATGTTGGGACAGAATTCAATGTCAATGGAAGATAAAATAGCTCGTGTTTCATATCAGTTGCCTCAAGATCTAGGTCCCACCTCAAATTATGGAGAAGTTGGTGGGCATCTATCATCCTCATCACAAAATATAGTTATACGCAGGATTGAGCATGAAAGGCTTCAGTATCAGGACCCTATAACTGTGGATAAGTTACCAATCACGGGATCCTTCAAAGATGGAGAGAAACCCACGTTTCAATCAAGGGAGGCATCGTATCCTGTTGGGTCAGCATCTCACTCCAAAGATTTGGCAATCAAATCTCCTCTAAAGGATTTGGCAAGCTCCTCTTCTAGGATGACGAGGAATGAGTATTTGGGCTCTTATCAGGATGACATTCGTTTGCCTCCTACATATGAATCTTCAAGAAGCAGTGCAAAACTTATAGATCCCATAGGTTTTGATGCATATGGACAAAGTCCACTTATAGAGTCCTCTGGAGACCCTGAAACTGGACACAGGAATCTGACATATTACCAGAGAGGTGCATATGGTCCCATTAGGACCAAGGGTGAGGATCATCCATACCAAAAACCTTGGGGAACTGCAGATGAAGAATGTGGATATCAATCTGATGACTTGTACAGAATGGTTCCACCGCGTGATCCGCTGGACTATGATCAAGAACAAATCAATTATGATCATAGACATTTGTCAAGATCTAGTATAATGCATCCCGTTACAAACAGGGTTGATGATAATACTGACGATTCTTATGGAAATGCTCGAAAGGGAATAATATCAGACCATCCTACTTTACAAATGCAGGGTGTTTCGGACTACCCTGATATGAATAGGACATCAAACGCATCAAAGCAAAGTGGGGACTATTTGGGTTCTGGATATAATCATGTTGAATTTGGAAGTAGAATGCCACGAAATTACAAAATCTCACATTTGAGTGCATCACAGAAACATCAGGTAATGCACTCGAGACCAGATTATATGTTTGGAAAAGATGCAGGACCAAAGTTTTTGAAGGATAGGCTGCAGAGTCCTCCTATTGATAAATATGATTCAGATATGCATAGACATGCTGTAAGAATGAAGAGAATGGAGGAGCTTGGCTTATGTGAACCATTAGATATGATGCTTAAAGGAAAGAACAGTGCTAAGGCAGAATTAGGTGGGCATGATTCTAGAAGGTTCCTGTCAAAAAGGAATGCACCAGGGGAGCTTCAGGATCAATATGATAGAGGTGAAGAGTGGATTGATGAAGATGCGAGTGGTTTGTATTCATCCAATGCTGTGAGAAATGACTATAATGAATACAGAGAGTCTAAGCGGAGATATGTTAGGCCAGAACATTATCAAGACTTTGTATCTGATGAATGGTTGTCATCTCAAGATTCTCTGGCACTCATGCAAAGGCATTCAAGTAGATTGTATATACATGGTGGTCGATTTACAAAGACTCATCCAAGAACTGGTTCTTTGAGCTCTAATGACTCACACCATTTTGATAGAAGAATTGGTCTTCACAAACAGCCCAAAGTTTGGAAAAGAAATGCTGATCATAATGAGGATGTACATGAAGATTATGATGACCCTTCAGAAGATTGGGTAAGTGTCTCAGACTCTGAGCCCCCTGAGGACTCTTTGGAGTTCAAGCAACTGGTACATGAAGCCTTCCTAAAGTTCTCTAAAGTTTTGAATGGGAGCCCAGCTGTTCAAAGACGATACAAGGAGCAAGGAAAAGTTGGTAGTTTGTTCTGCATCGTATGTGGCAGAAGGTTTGTTTTCTTTTGAGTTTATCCTTTCTAAATATGAACCACCTGTTTTCATATTTTGATTCAGGAGTTCCCCATTACTTCAGCCAATGCAGTCAAGTGAGTATCTTCTAACCTTCTAGATTTTATGGTTTGGGATTTGTTGGATTTTCAAGTTTTTAACTTGGCTCCCCGCTATTTTAAGGCCTAGATTGTTTTTATCATTTCGATCTATGCATGGCAGTTGGAGCTGGATGCCGGATGGTTTAGCGGTATCAATTCCATGTTCCAAGACCTTTTGATGAACTCGCCTTTTATAGAAGTGCCTTCATAGAGCTCATTCAAGTGCTTTTTTATGTTCTTGAATTATGGTGAAAATCAGTTAAATGATTGCTACTTTCCGTTTTCCATTGTTGCTGTTCCATTGAGTGAAGGGATATTAATTGGAATAGGGTACTAATTGGAAATAGGGAGCTGATCAGAACTAACTCTCCTACAATCGGTTTCAACATATGAAACAGAAAAGTTCACTGACACAAACTGGATATTAGTGGGAACCAAGGGTGTAGGGCAAAGGAATCCGAGAAACGGCAGATATGGTTTATGGGAGAACATGCTTTGTCATGTACACTTTGATGTGGATTGTGATGGGGTGTGCTCTACATTTTGAGTCATGCAAGAGGTGGTTAGCCTTGCTAATGATCGAGAAAAAAATAGACACTTTGAGTTTGAAGATTAGCATGTGACATGGGACACAATAGCAGCAGCAATAGCAAGGATACTAGTAAAAGACACTAGGTGGATGAATTGTTTGTATGGTCTGATTTCATTGCATCTAGGTGTAATTTCTAACTTTCATCATTAACTCCTTGCCGAGGGCCTGTGCACGTGCCAATAAAAAAAAAATCTACTTTCATCATGCATGGTATTTATTGTCAAAGCCAATCTAATATGGTCATAAATATAGGTACTAGTAGAATTTATATCCAAAGCCATTATGAGTCTTGCTAGATGTATATCTATGTTTTGTTTGCATAGATATACATAGGTACTAGTAGAATTTATATCCTACTATACTTGCAATTGTTTTAAATATTTAATTAGGGAAATGGTCTTCATTGAATTCCTTGATAACAACTATGGGTAATACGATCAATCTAAAGGGAAGCAAGGGGTTGGTAGCTCAACTGGAGGGAAGTCTAAAGGGAGAGCATTGTGAAGACGGGAAAACAAGGGATTGGGGTTGGTTTTTTGGGTAGAGTTTTAGTTCTACAGGAAGCAAGGGGTTGGGGTCAGGCTTGGTGTATTTTGGGTTGTTTTTCACGGGCTTTTTTGGATTATTAGGGGTTTTCTATTATGGGCAAGGTGTTCTCTTGTATACATTCAGTGTACTTGGTTACTCCTTTTGATATATATATATAATATTTTAACTTATAAAAAAAAAAAATGATTAATCTTGCAGATATTATGTTCATGCCAAAGAATGGATGAGTTTATTAACCCCCTCCCCAGGGCATCCATTTTTTTTGGTTTTTGGATTTCTCTGAGGTGTTAATAGATAATATATTTCTCTGGGGTTGGGTTCACTCACTGAATGTGTATTTTAAAGAGTATGATCAGAAGCGTTGTACTCATGGATGTGGCTACACATGGAAGACTTGCGTTTTCACAAAGAATTAGTGTCATGGACTGAGGATTTGATAAGCCTGATTAACCAGCTCAAATCATCATGGCGTTTTTTAAAGCTCCATGGCATTTATGTACTGATTGGAGATTGTTATGGAACAACTTTAACCTTCAGATCCAATTGTATGACTGAACAAGCAGAAAATGAATGTCAGTGATCAAAGGTATAAGTATGAGGATCAGTACATATGTTGCCTGTGCAATAACCGAGCTTGCTCAACTTGTAATGCCTAAAAGGCGCAAGGAATTTTGTAGTTACTTGATTATTGATCAACTGTTGATCTTATTGTCTGAAGCTTACCTGCAATGCTCTGTGTCCAGGCTTCTTGCAGTTAAGAGAGAGAACTGCACACATGAGAAGAGGTGTGATATTACATAAATTATGTCTGCATTGCAGATATTTTACCCGCGTGATCTTCAAAAAATAATTTTTAGTTTGGGACTCTCTGATGTCACAGATCTTTTTTGAAGTGGTAGTATAGGTGTCGACAGATAAGAGAAGGTAAGATTGTAAAGAGGCATCAGGCAGGAATGGGCCAAAATAGTCTTTGGGTGTCTGAAGTTTCTGTTTGATATGGGATACGAGACCTGCACTTATTAATAGACAGTGTTTCGTGATTGAGGTAGATTTGGTCGATCCAAATATGGAAAGAATGGTTCTTGAATTACCAATGTGTATTTTCTATTTATTGAAAAATTGTCAGTAGAATTTTTAGTTACCATCATTGATTTACTTCTGCAAGCTCCCTTGGCAGTGGGATTATTTGTTAATTTTTATCTGCCAGCCTGTTTGAAGATTTTGAGTGGTATATTTTTTCTTTCTTCCTTGAATACTATAGAACATATAAGCGTCTAGTCTCATTGTATAGCCATTGAATTTTTGTTTTCATTATTGATGCTGCTCTGAACTCACTTGTTGACTCAGATATACTGCTTGTTTGTTCTCTATTACATACTTAATCTCATGTTAATAAGATGGAAACATATATACAGTAGGCAATTATAACAATTATCTAATGGTATTTATAGAAGGCATACCCATAATGTATTTGGTGTTCTTTGTAGTTGTTGGCTAAAATGTATTTGGTGCATCATATTTGTCTTTTCAATGCTGTAATTAATAATGCTAACACAGTGCACTTTTTTGTTTATATAATCTGTTCTGTTACAGCGTCTCAAAGGAGTTCATGGACACTCAACGCTTGGTAACACATGCCTTTATGTCTCGCAAGGTTGGGCTGAGAGCACAGCACCTGGGTCTTCACAAAGCAATATGTGTGTTGTTGGGGTGGAATACTGTTGTTCCCCATGATACCATAACATGGGTTCCTCAGGTCTTACCGAATGCAGAAGCTTTGGCTCAGAAAGAGGATTTGATACTCTGGCCTCCTGTGATTATCATCCACAACATATCTTTGTCAGACAATAATCCAGGAAAGTGGAAGGTTATCACCGTCGAGGAGATTGAGTCTTTTCTAAGAAGTGAGTGATTCGTAGGATTTATCCTATAATATAAAATTGGTCGAAAATCAAATTTGAGTAGATTAAAAGCTATGCCTTAGGAGTGTCTATTTTGTCTAAGTTTGACCATAAAAAATAAATCAAATAAAATCGAGAGTTAATATAAAATATATACTTAAATACAAGGCCAGTAGCCATTTGTTGTATTGAATTGTTAATATACCATTTCAATGACTCTCCTTCTTGTGGCAGGGAAAGGTTTTGTAACGGGAAGAATCAAGATGTGCCTGGGAAAGCCTGCGGATCAAAGTGTTATGGTTGTAAAGTTCTTGGGCACTTTCACTGGGCTGGGAGATTCAGAGAGGCTGCATAAATATTTTGCTGAAAATAAGCACGGAAGAGTTGATTTTGTGCAACTAACATCCAACAATAGCAACAGTTGGGATGCAGGAATGCAGGCAGACAAGGCGGAGGAACATATTCTGTATGGGTACATGGGTATTGCAGAGGACTTGGACAAAGTAGATTTCTATACAAGGAAGTCGAATTGTATAAAGAGCAAGGAGGAGATTCAGGACCTGGCAAATGCTCCTCTTAGACCCGCACCTGATGAGAGGTAGCTGTCCACGTATAACTTGTTTATGCATGGTGCTATATAGTTTAATGTTCGCCTCACTGTGCTGGAAAACGAACACGTGGTGCTATCATCTTATCACGGGATGACATGTCATTAAAAATTAGTACTTATGCAAACTGTTTTAAATTTTTAATGGCATGGCATTGTAGTATTGGATGAGACGCATCATCCATCACTCGTTTTGTAAAACAGATTTTGCCATAAAAATTTGTTTCCATTATACCAGTCTGAAGATCTTGATTTGACATCGTACTTCAAATCAATTTGCCCTAAGTGTAGCTTTGCTGCTAACAATGTATAATTTTATATGAGTTTGAGGACTAATTATGCAATTGCTGTGGTTCAGAAAACATTTAAGGAAATTACCATGTATGTATGTGTATGTCTGTGGGAACATTAATAATGCAACATCGATATTGCAGCGGGTAATTCAGATCTCCATCTCCTGTTTGGATTGTATTCCTCTGCTCCGATTGCAGGGGAATACAATGTCCCTGATATTTAGGAGATGTTTGGATAGTGAGTTGAGATAAGATGAAAGTTAAAAGTTGAACAAATTATTATTAGAATATTTTTTTTATTTTGGGATTTGTAAAAGTTGAATTGTTTATTATATTTTGCGTAGGAGTTTGAGAAAATTGTAATGATTAGATAAGATGTGATGAGATGCCTTCTCAATCCAAACAAGGCAACTACTTCATAGTTGTTAGTGAATTCAGAGTCTTGAGGCGTTTATTATCTATTTACAATTTAATATTTTGCTTTATTCCTGTTTAGCTATATTATCAATACTTCATTATATATTTTACTAAATAAAAATTGGATAATATATGTAATTAAAGTTTAAGTTATGATGCATAAATTAATATAATTAATTAAGTTCAAGGTAGTAGAACATTTTGGTTTGAATAACTTTTATTTTTTTATATTTTTTGTTTTTCCAAACTTATGTTTTTGGTTACAAGGATTCATAAATGTTATTAAATTTTATTTAGACACAAAAAAAGCTCTTGGACTCCCTCTCAACTTGAGCAAAATTTATTTAATATATTTAGTAACCTATAATATTTTTTTATTTAATATATTTAGTTATTTCTACACATTTCGCAAATATGTGGTTGGAACTTGGAACTGGAAAAAAAACTGAACGAGAAACAATATCGGTTCCCTCTATGCATGTATGGTCGGAACTACTAGGAAATTCTAATGCCAAGTTAGATAATATGTGTATTAATGGAGATCCTGACATCCAATTGGAGATCATGTCCAATGTGTTTGATGAAATGGCAGGATTTGATCCAAGCTAGAGACAGTAAGAATTTGTCCGACAAGAATTTCAGTTTCTTGAAATATATTTGAAAAGAAAGATTAAATAACAATAAATGACACCCTATATATAAAATAGTAGTAGGGTTGCCAAGAAAAAAAAAAAATAGTAGTAGGGTTCAAATTAACTCATACACAATCTTGCATGCAAAAGCTCATGAGAAACTTCACTCTTTTTATCTCCTTTGGAAGTTGAGGAACTTGATGCCAAAGGCAAAGACAAAGAAGAAAAGGAGGGAAAAGCCAATATGGGCAGCAGCAACCGCTCCAAGGAAGTCATGATCAAAACCCAAGTGCTTCTTTAGGTAGTCCTTCACTTGAATATCAGCTTCTCCAGGTACCACAATCAGAGTTGTCTTGTCTCCCACCTGAGAAGTTACAAGGCCGTAGAGTGTCCAAGCCACTGGAGAAGCCCAGTAATACCATCTCCACCATATTGGAATTTGCTGCAGATGTAAAGTCGTTTGATTTCAGTCTTCTTTCTATGCAAAGCACTTGAAATCATATCATGATCATGAAAGGTGCATCAGGAACAAGATGAGAATTTTAAACACAGATTCCCATACCATGTGGAATATATATGTATGTTTTTTTCCCTTGGCGTTTGAATAAACAGGTTGTTCTTCATAACATGCCTCAGTTTTAAATGTTAAAAGTGTTTTGGGCAATTTTTATGTCTCTATCTCAATCAGTTAGTTTAATGTTTTGATAAGCAAAGAAATCAAATATCATGTAAATCAAATCCTGTTGCGTCAGCAATGTGGTGTGTGTCCTCATAAGTAAAACTCAGAAAACAAATGTGCTTCTGTGGACTATACTCATATAAGTCGATATATCATACTCACCTTCCTTGGGATGAGGAAACCAGAGAACAGGTTCCAGAAGTTCAGGAAG
>QEOT01004776.1:35822-53856 GCA_003123785.1 Pterocarya stenoptera | reverse complement strand
ACTGCTGCAAACATTGCTCCCAGCAGATTCAGCAGGTCTTGTTCTCTTTTCCTGTTCACATAATAGTTTACAATAACTCAATAAGCTTTAGAGATAAAATCTTCGTCGAAAAGGCACAGAAATAGTTCACTTGATGGCGTATTCCAACTAAGAAAAACGTACTTGTTGATGTTTATGCAACTATGTAAGATCCTACTGCATGGCTAGCTTTGATCAAGTTAGTACCTTTCTTGGACAATTATATTTTCCTAGTGCCATCTCAATATAAGATAACATGAATAATTTCATTTAATTTCACCTACCCTATGGATTACTAATACTATCTTTACAAAGCCAGATAAGAACTTTTAAGACTTACGTCTGATGATGTCCTTTGTTCCAGAATACAAGTCCAAATATAACACCAGTAACTATTGTCAACAAGAAACGGATTGCATTGTATTGAGGGTTCCTCCAATAGGACCAATATTGCTTCCAGAAACAAGCATTGCATTGAGAAGTAAAGGATTGGGAATATTTGGTGGGAAAGTAAAGTTCCGTGGATCCCGGTGGTGGAGTACTTAGATCATTGATGAGTTCTTGATTCCTCCTGCATAAGTGAATAAATAGATGAAAACTTAGTATGGTTGAAAGATCAACTTTCAAATTGAAAATAGGTGAAGAGGGGCAGTCCATGCGAAATTTGGATCTTTTCCTTACTTGTACAGGTCAGAGTTGGCATAGATTTCTGCAAAATCCACATCATGTTGAACCTCCACAGCAGGAGAACTGACTTCTAGCATCCACGTTGCAGGATTATAGCCTTCTTTGATCTTAGGAACATTTGGTACAGACTACAATGGTAATAGATATTAGTTTGTGACTAGGATTCCTAAGAGTGATAATTTTGATAGGCTGAAATGAGTATAAATAGTTACTTTCTGATGGAGGCTTCTTAAGATTTATGTTTATAGACTACTACCATTTTATAAACGAGTGTAGGATGAGATAATCACCTCGAAGAATTCTACAAGCTTGTGAGATTGGCGACCAAGGGGTCCAGCATAAATGACTTGTCCACCCCTCTTCATCAACAAAAGCTGTGCACATGTTTATTTTAAATTGAGAAGTGTTAAGAGGATTTAGAACAATCAAACAAACAGGTTGAAGTGAAAAATGTTGATATTATCTCAAATACCTCATCGAATGCTTCAAAAATGTCAATGCTTGGCTGGTGAATTGTGCAGACAACTGTTCGCCCTGTATCCACTGTATTTCTCACTGCACGCATAACAATTGCTGCAGCTCTAGCATCAAGGCCTGAAGTCGGCTCATCCATGAAGATGATGGAAGGATTGGCAACCAATTCCACGGCTATGGTGAGTCTCTTTCTCTGTTCAGTGGACAGACCATCTACTCCTGGGAGGCCAACTAAAGAATTCCTCAATGGGTTTAGCTCAACCAAATCCATAACTTCCTCAACAAACATCTACAGCACAAATAGTGAATGCACAATCACTGGGCAGCAACATACAATCAGGCACACATTTGCAATTGAAAAGGCATCTTTCATATGAAGAATAAACTTTAAAAGGTTGGACACATAAGTATTTTAAGCTGAGATTAGAAGGATGAAAGTGCCAAGTTTGTGTTTTCTTAGCAAAGGTAAATTGACCTATCAAACTGTGTAGAAAATAAAACGAGTTCATCGAGGAAATACATTCAGTGGTAATCAGAGCAATAAATGTTGAAGTAGACATAACAGCTTACAAAATGAAGGAAATTAGATTTAGGACAAAGCAAACTTGCCTTTTGTGTTTCCTTGTCAACTTCCTTGGCAAGACGCAGCCAGGAAGAGTACACAAGAGATTCATAGACGGTAACATGGGGTGAATGGATATCGTTCTGTTCACAATAACCGCTGACCCGAGCAAAAGTTGCTTGGTTCTTTGGATAACCAGAAATGCTGATACTTCCTTCAATGTACCCTCCAGTTTTTCTCCCTGCTAGCACATCCATCAATGTGGTCTTTCCAGCACCACTTACACCAACCAATGCTGTTAGAACACCAGGCCTGAAAGCACCACTAACATCTCGTAACAGCTGGAGACGAGTTTCTTCCACTCCTTCACTCTTCATTTCCTGTTGAAGAAACTGTGTTCAGCATCCAGATTTGAAAACAAAGAAAAGGTTCACCGGTTTATGAATTTGTCTTATATTTCAAGATGCTACCCTGATATTATGCATAACTTTCTATACGTAAATTATTAAGGTAACAGTCACAATGGAGTTGTTCATCTCTTTCACAGAATGACAATATCTTGACAAGGTAAGAAGTTGCCATTTTTATTAATTTTTTGGATATTGCTCAAATAAATTATGGTCTCTCAATCGTAAAAGAAAATTCAGCTTTTATAATTTATTTTCCCTCACTGCAAGATGGAAAGAGAAGTGTGGGAAAATGGACTTACAGCAGGCATATCGACATAGTAGTTTACATGACTAAATGCAAGTGACAAGGGCTGGAAAGGCAACACCATTCCCCTTCTAACGGATGCTTGCACTGCAGAAGTACCAATTGAGGAGTCTGGAGTGTTATTCCCCGCCATTTCAATACCTGTACTCATTCAAATGTTATCACCATTTCAATACCTTCGAACTATTTTCATGATTTTACGAGTAGAACTGTAAGTTCTGGTACCTTCAAACAGTGGAGCATTTGAAGCTGTACTCATTTCTGTGGTCTTTATTCTATGCTGGCCATTAGATGGCTGCTTTCCACTCTTCCCCTTATCATCCTCCTCGACAATGACAGATTTAGAATCTCCTAAAGCTGCATTTGATTTTCAAAGCAATGTCAGGTCCATATTTCATTGCAATACTAAATGGAGAGTAGCATGATAAGTAATTGCTTACGATTTAAAAATGTGAGTGCTAGAATAAAACAGATGTTGAATAGCAGAGAAAACCCAAGGAGTGCCCCAACACAGATCCAGAACCAATAGTCATCTTTAAACATGCCCCTGGCCCTGAGAAGAACCTTTCCCACAGTAGGTTCAGGAACATTTGGGTCGGGATTGGGCTGTTAAAAAGAAAAATGTAAGATAATAAATGAAGGTAGTTTTAATGGGAAAAATCATTATTTTGCAAATCCTTTTGGAGATCTCACCGCACTCCATCTTTCATCGAGAAACTCATTTATGACTATGGCATTCTGTCCATACATCATGGGAGAAACATAGTAACCCCATTTCATCCAAGGTTGAATGTCATCTAAACAAAGAGTAGGAGTTAGTTGTCTCCTTATCTCAAATATAGAACCCAGGCATGAGGATCTGAGCACCTCAGTTGAGCACTAAGGACTTATATATAACTAAAAGACTAAAATACTGACCTTTGGCAACAATAAATCCCCCGAGGACAAAAATGGACAGCAATGAGAAGGTACCAATTGTATGTGCCACAACTTGTGTTCTTCCAAGCGCTGCAATAAAGCGGAAGAGTGATAGGGCCATCTGATGGACACTGAAGAATGCCAATAACTGACGAAAAAACCTATAAAATTCCAACAAGTAACCAGGTAAGCAATTCCATGCAGGGGAATTCTACTCATTTATATATCTTAAAGAATGTTAAGTGCATGCACGTACCTACTAGCAGCAGGAGCAAACCCAACAGTGTAATATGTGAGGCAGATCCATATTCCTGACTCCATCAATGAGAGGGGAATCCTGAGGAGCCAAATTGGCAACGCAAAAGCCCATGCTGGATAGAACAAGAAATCCCGCTGCTTAAAAAATACAGGAAGCCTAAAAATAGTCAATGCAAGTTCTGCCACTCCATTAAACATCACGTTGGTGAGACTGAAGAACATTGCACCATAAAATTTCCCTCCATCTTCTATTCGACCATGCTTCATTTCTGTTCTCAAGAACACTGTCATGGCAATAATTGACATGATGGTGATCTGGGTTGTCTTGAATATATATACAAAAGAGTTGCGCTTCATCAATAGCCACTCTCTTGCAAGGCATGCCTTGAAGAGTTCCCAGTTCGAGATTCCATACTTCTCTTTTACTAATGCAGCTGGATGGGCTTTGGACCGATCGTAAGGAATTCCAAGCTCTTCAGAAATTTTCTGGCCAATGTGAAAATTTTGGAAGCAACTTACGAATTCAGGGACACTGATATATCGATAAGGCTCATTCTTTTTGCACCAGTACTGCTCCTGGTCCTTTTTTGATGTAATCTCTTGCAAGAAGTCTGCAACTCCTTTCCTTTCTGGGCTCTTGAAGCCCACATTTTCAAAAAACTGAAGAACATTGTCACGTGGACCTTGATAAACAATCTGACCCTCTGAAAGTAAGATAATGTCATCAAAAAGATCAAAGGTTTCAGGCGCAGGTTGCAGAAGAGATATTATCATTGTCACGTCCATGATATGAACCATCTGTCTCATAAACCTGACAATTTGGAAAGTTGTGGAACTGTCCAGGCCATTTGATATTTCATCCATGAAAAGGGCCTTTGCCGGTCCAGCCAGCATTTCTCCTACATTCAGTATAATCATTATAAAAAACTGTTTGGTCTACGGCAAAAAGTACTGCCACTTTTTATATGCAATACCTGTAGTAACACGCTTCTTTTGTCCACCTGATATGCCCCTTCTCATATCATCGCCCACCAAAATGTAAGAACAGATATCCAATCCAAGAATCTGCAATACATATTTTTAAAAGTTAGATAAGAAAAATCCTTAGGAGCTTGGTTTTAGGATTTTTGTTGTAACTCCCCATGTTCTCTTTGTATATTGTATTCATCCATCTATCGTAAGTGAGTGTTATCAATAAAATTAAGTAGCGTCATCCTTTCAGAAAATGAAAGGTCAGTTACCATTAAGGCTGTTGAGGGAAAAATGAGTTGGTTGGCATATTCTTGTGAAAACTTGTGTAAAATTGTGTTGTAATAAGTGTTGAAGCGGTGTAACATGAAAAGGATTGAAGTATGCACAACACGGCTCGAGCAGAACTCAAAACAGAGAGTTTGCTCGACTTGCGCTCGAGCGAAAGTCTTCCAGAGAGGTTCGCTCGATGTGCGCTCGAGCAGAACTCTTCTAGAAAGTTTCGCTCGATGTGCGCTCGAGGTAGCGCTCGAGCGAAACTCTTCTAGACAGGTTCGCTTGATGTATGCTTGACGTGCTGCTCGAGTAGTTTCTGAAAGACAACGTGCGCTCGACTCTCGCTAGAGCCAATGTTTCAAACAACTTAAAATTTAGGATTTTGAGTGTCATGTTCTCTTTGGACTATAAATAGAATAGCTTTTTTTGTTCTTTGGGGTGGAGAAACAGAACAAAAATCCTAGGTGCTTCCAAGAGTCATTGAGAGAAACTTTCACCACATTGTTGAATCTCTCTTGGACAAACATATCTCCACCACACCACACTCCAGATTAAACTTTATTTGAGTCCATTGAAGTGGACGTGTTCATTGGTAGGGAAAAGTTTGGAGCTACTGTTGATGCAAAGATCGAGAGGTTCTCGTGGGCAGCTATAGAAAGGTCGGAGTTCCGGCACTACATGCGTGTAGAAATCGAGTGGGTCACTTGTAGTATTGCAAGCCAAATTTAGCTACTACAAAGGTTTTGTGAGTGTCTCTAAATTGGTTGTAATAAACTTATTTTCTATAGTGGATTTTAGGTGATGTCTTACACCTGGAGTGGTTTTAGATTTTGAAGATGTTTTTTAAATGAGTTTTCACTTCGTGACCAAAATCACTATGTTGATTATTTGTGTTATTTGATTCATTGATTAATTGTTTATTTGACTAATTTTGAAAAGACCATTAAAATTGGATTACACCTATTCACCCTCCTCTAGATGTAGTGATTGGTAGAACCATTGCTTTTTTAGTTGGTATCAGAGCAGGTTCACTCTGCTAGGATTCAATTCCTGAGTGTGATTCTGCTAAAGTGGTTTAAATGGATAGGTCTCAATCTCTCACATTGCCACCATATTTTGATGGAAACAACTACGCTTATTGAAAATTTCAAATGAGAACGTTCCTAAAGTCTGTGGATCAACGAGTGTGGGTTTTCATAACAAAAGGATGGAAAGAACTAGTTGCTATCAATTAGGGAGTTCAAACCCCCAAAAGTGTGGAAAATTACTCGAGGGATGAAATAAATGAGTGTGGTTGGAATAGTAAAGGCCTAAATGTGATTTTCATGGCTCTGTCCCAGGAGGAATTCAAGCGAATTTCCATGTGTGAAAATTGCAAAGAGGCTTGGAACATTCTTGAGGTTACCCATGAAAGTACCAAGGCTATAAAGAATTCTAAATTTCAAATACTGACCACTAGTTTCGAAGAACTTAGAATGAAGGATGATGAAACATTTGATACTTTCTATGCCAAACTAAATGATGTTGTCAATTCTCGTTTTAATTTAAGGGACAATATTGTGACAAAAGTTCTCAGATCTCTTCCTGAGAGGTTTTGCCCTAAAGTTATTGCTATGGAAGAAAGTAGAGATTTGGACATTATGAGAATTGAAGAGTTGGTGGACTCTCTACAAACGTACGAATATACTTTTCCTGTGGATAAGAAACACAAGTCCATAGCCCTTGTAAATGCAAAAGTTTGGCTAGGACTAGGTGACTTAGTTGATAATTTTGAATAGAACTAGGTAACTAAAATGATAAGGTTTATCCTATCATTATAAGTTTGAATTTGAATGAATGTAAAATAATTGTTGACTTTATCTTTAAATAATATTGGGTTTATTTAGAAGTCCTTAAGGTTGTTTAGATAAGTCAGTCAAAGTGAAATTCAAAATAAGAAAGAATCTGCAATTATCCATAACAGAAACTGAACACAGATCAATAAATCATAGTGAAGAGTTATCGTGACACATCAGCAATCCGTCAGGAAACACTCTCGCGACTGTCTTTGCCTGTCAATAGAATCCTACTTCAACTGGGACTTTTTCCAGATCTAATATTTAAATGAATTCGGTTTCCTACCTCAGTAAGGAGTTTTACAGAGAATTATTGAGATAATATTCGTGTGCTTATGAAGAGAAAATTCTCTTGAGGATTTTCACTTGGATTTTCATCTCTCCTTAAGTGTGATCGCGCTCTAAGCTTAGAGTATCGTGTGATTGGACTTCAGCCCCTAGAGTTTTAGGAGGAAAGACAATATTTGAAAATCTTCAGAGGTTCTGGCTGCTACTGCGGTAAAAGATAAATGTGTCATTTGTATGGGCAAGTAAGAGTGTCAAGTTGCAAAGGTTTTGTAATTGAACTTTACTTGTAATTGAATTTCAAATAATAAAATTGACTTTCCTAGGTTTGGCTACCCCGCAGGGTTTTACCTTTAAAGAGCTCTTTAAAGGGTTTCCCTTCGTAACCAATTATTGTGTCATGCAAGTTTATTTATTTTATGTTATTAATTGCATACTTGAAGACTAACCAATTTGTTGAGTGAATTGGTAGATATTTCCTCTGAATTAACATACAAGGGTATTTGGATAATTTTAATTGGCATCAGAGCGTGGTTCACTCATCTGAGTGTGATCCGTGCCCTTGTAGATCATGTCAACATTATTATATGATCCACCACACTTTGATTGGGAAAACTATGCTTATTGGAAAGTTCGTATGAGGGCTTTTCTCAAGTCTTTGGATGAACTTGTGTGGTGTATAGTTGAGCAAGGATGAACTTGTGTGGTGTATAGTTGAGTAAGGGTGAACTAAACCCGAGACAACTATTGATGCTTGGACAAAAGATGAGATCACCAACTCTAAATTGAATAGCAAAGGACTTAATGCTATCTTCATGGCTGTATCTCCAGAAGAATTTAAGAGAATCTCCATGTGTGAGATTGCTAAAGAAGCACGGGACATCTTGGAGGTTACACATGAAGGAACAAAAATTGTGAAAAACTCAAAATTACAATTGCTTACTTCAAAATTTGAAGAGATTAAGTTGCTGGAAAATGAAAGTTTTAATGATTTTTACGCTGAATTTAATGATATTGTTAATTCCAGGTTTAATCTTGGTGAAAATGTGGAAGATTCAAAGGTCGTGAGAAAGATTTTGAGGTCTTTACCTGAAAGATTTCTGCCTAAAGTTACTGCCATTG
The DNA here is from genome assembly GCA_003123785.1 of Pterocarya stenoptera. Lineage (NCBI taxonomy): Eukaryota > Viridiplantae > Streptophyta > Magnoliopsida > Fagales > Juglandaceae > Pterocarya > Pterocarya stenoptera. Next base: position 45,738 of record QEOT01004776.1, on the reverse strand, counting down.
AGGAAAGTAAGGATTTGGATGCAATAAGGGTTGAAGAGCTAGTCGGTTCCTTACAAACGTATGAATCCTCACTTCCTCAAACAAGAAAAGGTAAGTCCATTGCTTTAAAAACAGTAAAAGATGATCAAGATAATTTTTCTGATGAAGAAAATTTTAACAATAAGGATATAGATGTTATTGTAAGAAAATTTAGAAAATTCTTGTTTAATAAGAAAGCTAGTGGAAAACAAAAGCAAGGTAAAAAATCTTTTGCAAAGAAAAATTATTCTGAAAAATTTGATAATAATAATAAAGTAAAATGCTATAAATGTTCGGGTTATGGCTACATAAGAATTGAATGTCAAAATTTCAAGAAAAGTAAAGGAAAAGCATTGAATGTCACACTTAGTGATAGTTTAGATTCTGAAAGTTCAAACTTATCTTTTGATGATGAAAAATCTTTTATGGTCTTTTCTTCTATTGTGAATGATTTTCCTGAGATTGCACTAACAAAATCTGAAAGTGGTTGTGATTACAGTGATTCGGATATATCACTTGTTAATGCTGACCAAGAACTAAGTTTACAGGAAGCATACAATGATGCGTTTGAAGAAGTGGTCAAATTAAAGAAACTCAACAAGAAGCTGTACAATAAATTTACTATTGTGGAGAATGAGAAAAACAATCTCTCTAAGGCATTAAAAATTTCTGATATTGAAATATCAATAGTAAAAGATCAAAAGGCTGCACTTGAAAAATAATTGGAAAAATTTCAGGAGTGCAAACAGAAAACAGCAACACAGAAACTAGAAGAGATGTTGAGTTCTCAAAAATCTAGTTATGATCGCACGAGTTTGGGGTATATGACTTCCTAAGGTATGAAACTTAAAGGCTCATAATCCACTGCCACTTTATCAAAAAACATCATATTTGTTAAAGGAAGTCAAGATGAGGAAGCTCCAAAGGAGACCATGTCTAAAACTCTTGTTCCGAGAGCCGTACAGGATAGATCAATGACAAAGAAGCCCAACCAAGGTAAGTATGAAGGTAAGTTTATTCCTACTTGTCATCATTGTGGTATTCTTGGACATATAAGGCCATATTGCTTTAAAGTGAAGAAAAATGGAAGTGAAAGAAAGTTTAAAAGGAAGGAAAAGATTCTAGAAAATCAAGTTGATGAGATAAGTCAACAAATCACCTTCATAACTCTAAAGGTTAGCAAACTAGCAGAATTTTGTTTTCACAATAAAGAAAAGATTATACAAAGTGGTGTTAATGAAAAGAATAAGCCAAAATTTAAAGCATAATGGGTGGTCAAAGAAGATGACATGTCACATTAATTGATAGGACCACTTGCATGTTCTTGCATTCCTTGCATTTCATTTTATTAGTCTAGGACATGCATTTTATTTTTCTGTTTTTGAGTTATGTTTCTGTTTTCAGTTTTTAATAAAAAAAACAATATAAATTTTTTTTCTGGTATTTTTTCTAATTTTTTTTTGGGAAGTACATGCTTGATATGTCAAAGTTTTGTGTACATATGTTCTCACAAAATAAATGTTTGAACTTATGCATCTCTCTACTTTGCTCAGTTCACTTTGTGCATACTAACTCTTTGGGTCATCTTGACAAAGTTCATTTATAAAGCACTGTGAGAAACTTATATATATGCACCTTATAATTAAAATTCTATATTTATTTTTGAGATGCTCACCATAGAGGGAGTCCATGCCTTGAATTGACTAATACTAGTTGAACCTAGTACAAAAATAAAGAGATCTTCCCTTGCCAAACACAAATAGTTGATCCATATAGAAAAAGTCGGTGTTATATCATTGTGGAAAAAGACAAACACCATACACGGATCTATCCTTAAGTCCTTATAGAAAGAATCGTGGCTAAAATCATTGTAGAAAAATATGAGCAACAAAAATGGACATGAAATGGGTTGTGCAAGTTAGTGTTTGGAGGAGATACTCATGTATTAGGTCCTAGCATAAAGTTTGACTTTTGAGGTTAGTAACAAACTCTTGTGAGCATCTATGAAAAGAAAATATTGCATCTATGAGAAGAAAATACTCATAAAGAATTAAAAAAAAAAATATCTAAGAGAAAAAGAGATAAAAAGCTATTATTTTATATAAGTTTATTCACTCACACACTCACATGAACTTTGAAATTGATGATCTTATGAGGAGTGAACATCTATAGTGATTGTTGCAAATAAGAGGGTGTACTCTATTGAATTTATTTTGTGAGTAACATTATGCTTGAACTAAGATGCATCTACGTATGTTATTTGCTTAACTATTTATATATAAAAGAAAAAGATTATTTTTTCTATTTTTTTTGTACGTATCATTTTTATGCAAAATAAACAAAGTGATAAAAATATAAAATATAATTTTTAGTTGGGTAAGTATTGGATGTTGGTTGAAGTGAAAGACTCGATTTTTGCTTTATTGGCATAAGTCCTAGTATTTGGTCTCTGTTTTGGTTCTAAAAGTCCTAGTGGGACTCTTAGGCACAAAGCACGTGCACGGTCCTTAGTCACTTAAGTGACTTAAGTCACGCCCAGCCCCTAAGTTGATTTCTTTAAGTTCCTCGATATACGGCTCACAACACTCTCTATACGCTAGCTGTAGTCCTCCTCATCTCTTCCGTATCTCCTTCGATTTGCTTGAGAGAAATACTCGGGTCTGAGTTTCTCGACTAAAGGATCTCCATCATGGATTCACGGTAAGATTTTGAGTTTATTTCAATCACTCTTTCCTTCCAGTCCTAGGGTTCGACGCATATATATATGTATATATATATATATAGATTGGGATTTTGGTTGTTGCTTTGTGATGTTGGGGCTAGAATACTCGAATACTTGAAATATTTGTGCATTTGTATCTATATTATGCATGTATTGAGGAAGATTTTTGGTGGGTTATGTGATTATATATTTCCGTTTTAAACTAGTGCCCACCAAGTGTTTGATTTTTTTTTCTCAACCAAGTTATCTCAATCATTTGCTCATTGTTTGACATACATTTATACTCATACATCAGGTGCATTTTATCCATGATAAGTTGAGACACATGGGAGTTTTTCATCATGCGTTTCTTAGCATTTTCATCTCGCCACACACATGGGAGCTTTTCTTATGAGTATTGTCAGATTAGTGACAAAAAGGGGGAGTATTAGAGCAAATTAAAATATTTTGGTATTGTGAATTTTAGGGAGAGTTTGAGTAGTGTATTGTTGAGGGGAGTTGAACAATTTGCTACTAAAATGAATTTGTTGGAGGGGAGAAAGTTTATTTGTTTCTGGACATAATTTAATGTTGGACTAGAACATGGTTAGACTTTGAATTAGATTTGAAAATCTTGAGAATTATGATAATACTAATCTTAGTTACTGTTTTATGTCAGTATTTTTATTCGTGATTACTCTCTTGGATTTCTACTCGGTTTCTTGGTCTGCTAGTTTTATTTTGATAGGTCTATATTACATTCATCAAAGTTGATTTTGTCACCAATCTGCTAAAGGGGGAGATTGTAGATACATGAGTTTGTCACTAGTCCGCCAAAGGGGGAGATTGTAAATGCAAAAGTTTGGCTAGGACTAGGTGACTTAGTTGATAAGTTTGAATAGAACTAGGTAACTAAAATGATAAGGTTTATCCTATCATTATAAGTTTGAATTTGAATAAATGTAAAATAATTGTTGACTTTATCTTTAAACAATATTGGGTTTATTTAGAGGTCCTTAAGGTTGTTTAGATAAGTCAGTCAAAGTGAAATTCGAATTCAAAAAGGATCTGCAATTATCCATAACAGAAACTGAACACAGATCAGTAAATCATAGTGAAGAGTTATCGTGACACATTAGCAATCCGTCAAGAAACGCTCTCGCGACTGTCTCTGCTTGTCAGTAGAATCCTACTTCAACTGGGACTTTTTCCAGATCTAATATTTAAATGAATTCGGTTTCCTAACTCAGTAAGGAGTTTTACAGAGAATTATTGAGATAATATTCGTGTGCTTATGAAGAGAAAATTCTCTTGAGGATTTTCACTTGGATTTTCATCTCTCCTTAAGTGTGATCGTGCTCTAAGCTTGGAGGATCGTGTGATTGGACTTCAGCCCCTAGAGTTTTAGGAGGAAAGACAATATTTGAAGATCTTCAGAGGTTCTGGCTGCTACTGCGGTAGAAGATAAATGGGTCATTTGTATGGGCAAGTAAGAGTGTCAAGTTGCAAAGGTTTTGTAATTAAACTTTACTTGTAATTAAATTTCAAATAATAAAATTGACTTTCCTAGGTTTGGCTACCCCGCAGGGTTTTACCTTTAAAGAGCTCTTTAAAGGGTTTCCCTTCGTAACCAATTATTGTGTCATGCAAGTTTATTTATTTTATGTTATTAATTGCATACTTGAAGACTAACCAATTTGTTAAGTGAATTGGTAGATATTTCCTCTGAATTAACATACAAGGGTATTTGGATAATTTTAATTGGCATCAGAGCGTGGTTCACTCATCTGAGTGTGATCTGTGCCCTTGTAGATCATGTCAACATTATTATATGATCCACCACACTTTGATTGGGAAAACTATGCTTATTGGAAAGTTCGTATGAGGGCTTTTCTCAAGTCTTTGGATGAACTTGTGTGGTGTATAGTTGAGCAAGGGTGGACTAAACCCGAGACAACTATTGATGCTTGGACAAAAGATGAGATCACCAACTCTAAATTGAATAGCAAAGGACTTAATGCTATCTTCATGGCTGTATCTCCAGAAGAATTTAAGAGAATCTCCATGTGTGAGATTGCTAAAGAAGCACGAGACATCTTGGAGGTTACACATGAAGGAACAAAAATTGTGAAAAACTCAAAATTACAATTGCTTACTTCAAAATTTGAAAAGATTAAGTTGCTGGAAAATGAAAGTTTTAATGATTTTTATGCTGAATTTAATGATATTGTTAATTCCAGGTTTAATCTTGGTGAAAATGTGGAAGATTCAAAGGTCGTGAGAAAGATTTTGAGGTCTTTACCTGAAAGCTTTCTGCCTAAAGTTACTGCCATTGAGGAAAGTAAGGATTTGGATGCAATAAGGGTTGAAGAGCTGGTCGGTTCCTTACAAACGTATGAATCCTCACTTCCTCAAACAAGAAAAGGTAAGTCTATTGCTTTAAAAATAGTAAAAGAGGATCAAGATAATTTTTCTAATGAAGAAAATTTTAACAATGAGGATATAGATGTCATTGTAAGAAAATTTAGAAAATTCTTGTTTAATAAGAAAGCTAGTGGAAAACAAAAGCGAGGTAAAGAATCTTTTGCAAAGAAAAATTATTCTGAAAAATTTGATAATAATAATAAAGTAAAATGCTATGAATGTTCGGGTTATGACTACATAAGAATTGAATGTCCAAATTTCAAGAAAAGTAAAGGAAAAAAATTGAATGTCACACTTAGTGATAGTTTAGATTCTGAAAGTTCAAACTTATCATTTGATGATGAAAAATCTTTTATGGTCTTTTCTTCTATTGTGAATGATTTTCCTGAGATTGCACTAACAAAATCTAAAAGTGGTTGTGATTGCAGTGATTCTGATATATCACTTGTTAATACTGACCAAGAACTAAGTTTACAGGAAGCATACAATGATGCGCTTGAAGAGGTGGTCAAATTAAAGAAACTCAACAAGAAGCTGTACAATAAATTTACTATTGTGGAGAATGAGAAAAACAATCTCTCTAAGGCATTAAAAATTTCTGATATTGAAATATCAATAGTAAAAGATCAAAAGGCTGCACTTGAAAAATAATTGGAAAAATTTCAGGAGTGCAAACAGAAAACAGCAACACAGAAACTAGAAGAGATGTTGAGTTCTTAAAAATCTAGTTATGATCGCACGGGTTTGGGGTATATGACTTCCTAAGGTATGAAACTTAAAGGCTCATCATCCGCTGCCACTTTATCAAAAAACATCATATTTGTTAAAGGAAATCAAGATGAGGAAGCTCCAAAGGAGACCATGTCTAAAACTCATGTTCCGAGAGCCTTACATGATAGATCAATGACAAAGAAGCCCAACCAAGGTAAGTATGAAGAATTTGCTACTGAAATGAATTTGTTGGAGGGGAGAAAGTTTATTTGTTTTTGGACATAATTTAATGTTGGACTAGAACATGATTAGACTTTGAATTAGATTTGAAAATCTTGAGAATTATGATAGTACTAATCTTAGTTACTGTTCTATGTCAGTATTTTTATTCTTGATTACTCTCTTGGATTTCTACTCGGTTTCTTGGTCTGCTGGTTTTATTTTGACAGGTCTATATTACATTCATCAAAGTTGATTTTGTCACCAATCCGCCAAAGGTGGAGATTGTAGATAGAAGAGTTTGTCACCAGTCCGCCAAAGGGGGAGATTGTAAATACAAAAGTTTGGCTATGACTAGGTGACTTAGTTGATAAGTTTAAACAGAACTAGGTAACTAAAATGATAAGGTTTATCCTATCATTATAAGTTTGAATTTGAATGAGTGTAAAATAATTGTTGACTTTATCTTTAAACAATATTGGGTTTATTTAGAAGTCCTTAAGGTTGTTTAGATAAGTCAGTCAAAGTGAAATTCGAATTCAAAAAGGATCTGCAATTATCCAGAACAGAAATTAAACACAGATTAGTAAATCACAGTGAAGAGTTATCGCGACACGTCAGCAATCTGTCAGGAATCACTCTCGAGACTGTCTCTATCTGTCAGCAGAATCCTACTTCAACTGAGACTTTTTCCAAATCTAATATTTAAAGGAATTCAGTTTCCTAACTCAATAATGAGTTTTACAGAGAATTATTGAGATAATATTCGTGTGTTTATAAAGGAAAAATTCTCTTGAGGATTTTCACTTGAATTTTCATCTCTCCTTAAGTGTGATCGTGCTCCGAGCTTGGAGGATCATGTGATTGGACTTTAGCCCCTAGAGTTCTAGGAGGAAATACAATATTTGAAGATCGTTAGAGGTTCTGGTTGCTACTGCAGTAGAAGACAAATGGGTCATTTGTCTGGACAAGTAAGAGTGTCAAGTTGCAAAGGTTTTGTCATTAAACTTTACTTGTAATTGATTTTCAAATAATAAAATTGACTTTCTTGGGTTTGTCTGAATTTGACTCTTGCTCGACACTTCGCTCGAGCCAATGTTTCAGACAATTTAAAATTTAAATGTTTTAAGCGCCGTGTTCTCTTTGGATTGTAAATAGAACAGCTTGTTTCTGTTCTTTGGGGTGGAGAAATAGAACAAAAACCCTAGGTGCTTCCAAGAGCCATTGAGAGAAACTTTCCCAATATTGTTGAATCTCTCCTAGACAAACATATCTCCACCATACCACACTCAAGATCAAACTTTATTTGAGTCTATTGAAGTGGATGTGTTCATTGGCCGAGAAGAGTCCGAAGCTGCTGTTGATGCAGGGATCAAGAGGTTCTCGTGGAAAGCTATAGAAAGGTCGGAGTTCCGGCACTACATGCGTGTAGAGATCGAGTGGGCCACTTGTGGTGTTGCAAGCCAAGTTTAGCTACTACAAAGGTTTTGCGAGTGTCTCTAAATTGGTTGTAACAAACTTATTTTCTATAGTGGATTTTAGGTGGCGTCTTACACCTGGAATGGTTTTAGATTTTAAAGACGTTCTTCAAATGAGTTTCCACTTCGTGACCAAAATCACTATGTTTATTGTTTGTGTTATTTGATTCATTGATTAATTGTTTGTTTGACTAATTTTGAAAAGACCATCAAAATCGGACACCTATTCACCCCCTCTAGGTGTAGTGATTGGTAGAACCACTGCTTTTTCAAAGGCAACATACCTTGAGAATATAGTCTGTAACAAGACTTGCTTCTTCGCCTGTCATTGCTGTAGCTTTCATGAACGCATCTATCTCAGGATCTGGTTTGATTCCTGCTTGTTCTTCCCGTCCTGATAATTCTGCCAGCATCTCGTACCTGGTTCCAACTCCCAAGCAACGTCCCGAAAAATCCAATGTCTCCCTGACCGTCATTTCACCATGATGAAGATCTTGTTGGCTAATATAAGCACATGTTCTCTGAGGAACAAACTCTGACAATTCATGACCACAGTATGTGACTCTGCCTGATACCTGTGCATAGTATGTTGTCAATGACAGGGTTAGGATTTAAGAATACAAGACAAATGTTTCTAAAATTATTCAGGATTTAGCAGATACTTCTGGAGTCTGTTGTGGAAGAGCTCACAAATCAAACAGTAGTTATAGAATTAAGAAACATTATGGGGCATATTGGAAAGAAATGAATAATACTTCAGGAACTTTTGGGACAATTTCCAAACAAAATTAAACAAACCCATATAACAAAATCGCATATAAGTGTAAATAATAATGAACAATTCAAGACATAGAAGTTTTTGGCAGACATGTCCTGGTGAGATGAGGAGGAAATGACACACCCTGAGATCCTTGTCCCTCTTCCCAGCAAGTGCCTGCAGCAAAGTCGTTTTCCCTGATCCGGGAGGTCCCAGAAGCAGCGTCATTCTGAACAAAAGACAGTAACTTAATCAACGAAACACACACCATAAATCAATAGCTCTGATATATATAAGTTTGCAAGAATCCAATACCTCGATGGCTTCACTATTCCACTCACATCTTGTAGAATTTGGACAACCCTTTTCTTTGATGGGAAAAGCTTGAGTACCCCAAGAAGAGCCTATGATCACAAAAAAAATTATAAACCAAACCATTTATCAGTAAGTACACCAAACTGTAGAGCAAATTGAAGCAATATTTTCTCTTTGACAAATTGACATGAACAGTTTTGAACATTCTCTTTGCAAAGCGAATAAGACCCAAACTGTCAATTTATATATAAAAAAAAATTGTCCAAAATTAAAACCCAAACCAATTTACTTTTTGAAAAAATCAATATCCAGAAAAAAAAAAAGAAAAAGAAAAAAAGAAAAATGTTTCGCCATTGTGTATATACCGAGTTGTGAAACCATTCTTAGAGATCCTTTCCACAGTAAAAGTAAGAAGGAAGGGGAGAGAGAGAGAGAGAGAGAGAGAGAGAGAGAGAACTGGTAATTGTTCTCAGATTTTGAAAAAGAGAGGACACAAGCAAAGCTGGACTATGGAGGATAGAAAACTTTGTTCTATAATCCCCACTGGATTGAAAGCTAAAATATTACTGAACAAAGAAAATATAATATATGGGAGGAAAAAATACCTCAATTGAATTCAAGGTTGAGTTGAGCAGAGTTGGGAGTGCCCTGGTTCCAACGTACGCATCTCCTTCAATTGATACATGCTCAAACCGGATTTCAATAGTTGGAATCTCAATTCCCACCCTGAAGCAAATAACCAAAAGATCTTAATTAAAAATAACAAATCCAAACCAACAAAGCCAAGAAAAAAAAAAGGAAACAAAGATAAACATGATAGAAAAATACACAACCAAAAGTACTATAGCCTAAGTCTCACCTGTCAGTCCTGTTTCTAAGCCTACGAAGAAACTTCTCATTATCATCTTCAACAACCTTGAGTATACTCTCAATGATATTCTTCTTGTCCTGCATCCGAAGTTTGGTAACATCAACCTCTTCATAACCAACTCTCCCATTATCCAAAACCTGCTTCAGAAATCCCTTCCTCAACCTGTCATACGTGGGAAGCCGCTGTAAAGCTGCCCACTTCAGCTCCTCTTCGTCATCTTCCCTACCACTCCTCTGAAACACATCCGGCTGTCCCGTCCAAGCCTCGCGGAAGCTCGCCGAGAAGTTTTTCTTGCTAGCCGACCGGGAACTCGCCCGCCGGCTCATGGACCCCGCAAGCCCATCGCCGTGCAAAGCAGCCGCCATGATGACACACTTATCACTTCCCAATACACAAAAGAAATTTGTGCTAGCTCCTACAGA
>QEOT01004776.1:17555-35427 GCA_003123785.1 Pterocarya stenoptera | reverse complement strand
AAAATATAATAAACAATTCAACTTTTTCAAATTCCAATTCAATTTTTTCAAATCTCAAAACAATAATAATATTAAAAAATAATATTTTAAACTTTTATTTAAAACAAAAAATTCTCATCTCACTATTTAAACCTATCCTAAGTAATCATACTTAGTGGGATAAAAGTGGGATGGTAGTATGGTGTATAGAATTTTCCATTTATGAGAAAAAGAAATACAATCCTTTTTAAATTATAATTTCCTTTTTTTTTTCTTACTAAACAAACAGTACAATTGTTATACACTTACTAAAATTACCAAGATTATTCTAGTACGTACTCTGATCTGTCACTACTACCTGTCATGCTGGGTTTTGTCAAGGCATATATGAGATTTTACAAAAAAAAAAAAAAAGTTTTATATATCTCCTTTTCATTGGAGATCAAGAGTAATAATAATCTTCGTAGTTAATTTTTCATCCTTGATCACATTAGTTAATATGCCGCATTGAAGTAGTTAAGCTTCTAATTTGTTATGAGTCGCGCGGGCCCGGAGGAAAGCAACATTAATGTGTTTCAGCGATAAGAAGGCAGCCATCCAACTCACTTCAAGGCGGTGACTTTAAATTCTAGGGATTGTAATTACAACATTAAAATGGATTGTTATTTTAGTTTGTCTTTTTGATAGGATACTAGACTGAATAAGATGCTATACTACATCAACTGCTAACGTAGATGAAAGTAGGTTTTAAAAGATCACGCCAATTTTAGCACAAACGTTCGAACTAATTAATTACTAGTTTACGATAGAAGCAATTCATAAATATTCGAACGTGTAAGTGTTAACATGTGAACGTGTTCGAAATTAGGTTCCTGTATAATATCATAGGATTAACGCGGGAAAGATGCTGCTAATTTTTTTAGAAACATTCGAACCTAACTAGTCTACGTTTGAACGTCATATATATATCTACAAAAAAACCAAGCATTGCTGGCGTTCGATAAGTGCCGGCACCTGTCCAAAAAAATGCCGCTACTTAATTAGCAGCGATTTTTTGCCGACGTAACCGTCCGCCAGTTGTGGGTGGTCGTTATTTTTACGTACCGGCATTTTTTCAAATGCCAGTACTTGAAAATCTCATTCGAGATGTTTGTATACAATTTGCTGGCATTTCTTGAAACGCCGCCAACTTTCCTAAATTAATGGTGTTTATCGAAATACCGCCATTAGTTTGTTGCCATTTCATTGCATAAAATAACAACGTTACAATAAACGCCGCTGCTAGTACATTATCGGCGCATCATATAAATCAAAAGCATTTATTTAAACGCCACCAATAGTATGTTAGCGACACATTGAATATATTAACGACATTTATCTAAACACCGCCACTAATTAAAATAGTGGCGTTACCATAAATGCCATTGCTATTACATTGCCGGCGCATCATATAAATTGGCGTAATTTATTTAAATGCCACTGATAGTACATTAGTGACACATTGAATAGATAAACGCCGCCACGAGTATGTTGCCACCGCATTGCATAAATTAATGGCGTAATGTAAACACCACACTAGTTCGTTGCCGACACATTTTTAAATTAATTGCATTAATATAAATGTCGCTACGAATACGTTGCCGACGCATTGCATTAATTAACGGCGTTTAGAACGCACCAATAGTATGATATACCACAATAAAAAAAAATATAATATATAAATTAATAATAAATGTGATATAATGGGTCATTATTCATATAATAAAAAAAATTACAAATCAAATCACATGAAAGTTCTTCTTCACTTCTTCATGGATAATTCTTCTTCTTCACATTGTGTTTGTCATTAGCTTTAGGATCATTTCTTTCATGGGTAGTTATTCTTCTTCACATCTTTTCAATAGTTCTTTGAATTGTTATGCAATCGTTGAGCTTGGAAAAGATCAGAAAAGTCATACTATAACATAGAGTTCACTAAATTAGTAAAAGCATCTATAACATAGTTAAAATTAATAAAAGGTGCAAACCAATTAGATTGCATATTCTCCAAACAAGGGTTCACCAAATGATCAAACTTAATTGTTCCCTGCTTTATGTTAAGAATTAACTATAGACTTAGAATAAACTAAGAGAAGTGCAATATGATGGCGAAGTAGCTAAAGACAAAAAGAAAGAAAAATGAAGTGACATAGATCAATAGATCACACTGGAGTTGCTGAATTATGCATATATGGCAAGATTATTGACAATAAGGATCACACAAACTATATACCAAGTCCACATGTGACTAAAATCGAGTCTTTCCAGAATATGCAAGTACTACTGCATGCATGCAAGGACTTGGTCTAGTTGATCTTTTCTACAAGGAGATGTCCTCGTAGGCCATTAAGGGGTTGACTACTAGATAAGCACATAGCTAGAGTACTGTACATTGTGGCAAAATGAATTCTTGTTGTCATGCTTAAGTAACATTTGTTTCAAACCTAATAAATGATCAACTATAGTCAAATAGGGCTTTAAAAAAAATAAAGTACTGCTTGAACTATTCAACAAGCAAGAAAGTCAGATCGATGATGTTGCATGGTCATGAACTTAGGGTAGACAAGCAAGGAATTATATACTAGCACCAAAGGGAATAGCTTATGGTAACGGTTAGATATATTATATATGTTTTATATCTATAGCTAGAGTACTGTACTAGATAAGCACATAGCTAGAGTACTGTACATCGTGGCAAAATGAATTCTTGTTGTCATGCTTAAGTAACATTTGTTTCAAACCTAATAAATGATCAACTATAGTCAAATAGGGCTTTAAAAAAAATAAAGTACTGCTTGAACTATTCAACAAGCAAGAAAGTCAGATCGATGATGTTGCATGGTCATGAACTTAGGGTAGACAAGCAAGGAATTATATACTAGCACCAAAGGGAATAGCTTATGGTAACGGTTAGATATATTATATATGTTTTATATCTATAGCTAGAGTACTGTACTAGATAAGCACATAGCTAGAGTACTGTACATCGTGGCAAAATGAATTCTTGTTGTCATGCTTAAGTAACATTTGTTTCAAACCTAATAAATGATCAACTATAGTCAAATAGGGCTTTAAAAAAAATAAAGTACTGCTTGAACTATTCAACAAGCAAGAAAGTCAGATCGATGATGTTGCATGGTCATGAACTTAGGGTAGACAAGCAAGGAATTATATATCTAGCACCAAAGGGAATAGCTTATGGTAACGGTTAGATATATTATATATGTTTTATATCTATAGGTAATCCAGAATCTTGAGAGAAAGATCATTTGAGGTGTTTTTGGTTCATTTGATGGATCCATTTATGACAACAAAACAATTAAATGAGTCAAGTACCAACACAACCAAATAATATTTGAACCAAAATTTAAGTATAAGAATAGCGAAATTTGATCTAATCACTAAAAGACTAAAAGTAACTTCTGTTCCATTTCCGTGTTTGATCTATCAACGAAAGTTTTTAACTTTTTATATTTCAAGTTTCAACTACCCTAAGCAAAATGCAATGTTGAGTAGAAAAACACCCAAAGAACTCATGAATCAAAATTATAAACTTAACGAAACGCTGGCGAGGATCTGTTGAGGAATTAGGTGAGAGTCTGTGTGCAGGGGAAGGACTGCGGACAGAGATGAGCGTCTGAGAGGGAGCATTGGGGGGGGGCTCGACTGGGCATGGGGAGGCTAGGGGGAGGTCGTGGGTGGTCAAGGGAGGCTCGTGGTGGCGGTTGGAGGCCGTGGGTCATGGAGGACCCCGTGTGAGAAGAGCTGCATGCGTGGGGCTAGGAAGGATCTACGGGTGGTTGGGTTCCATGGAAGTGGTCTTCGACGAGGTGGGTGGCTACTAGTGATGGTGCGGTGACAGCCGCGGTGGCATTGGGTTGCGATGAGAGAAAACCCGTGTGAGAGGGGCTTGGTTTCAGGAAGGAGAGGGGGAGAAGGGGGCTGCGCCATAGGGGTTGGGTCCGGTCGAAGGGTGCTTGTCGGCATGAGGGGGAGCTACCATGGTGTTTTGTGGCCAGGGGTGGCGCACGACAGGGCTGGGCTGAGAGAGGGAGATCGAATGGGGGAGGGGTTGTCACATGGGTTGAAGGGAGAGGGAGGAGAGAGAGGGAACATAGGAAAAGCGAGGGAGCTAGGGTTTTAATCCTAACCATTTATTTGGGTCTTAAAATGATCTAATGGTAGGTTTTAAATATTGATTTAAAAATACATAAACACTAACTTGACTGAAAATACTGAGAATAATTAAGATAGAATATAATTTAAACTAAACTTTAGTTTATAAAATATAATCTTTCATCATTCATTAAATGATGAAGTTTTGCTAATTATTTTTAAGAGAAAAAACTATCTAATTAATTAGAATTTTTAACATAATTTAAATCCCATAATATTTTAAATAACTAAAATCATTTAGATAAATGATTTTCTACAATTATAATATTTTTGGAGCTTTTAAAAAATATTACAATTGTCTTTCCTAAAATCAAGCTTGATTCAATAACACTAGAAATATCTCATATAAATATTTACATGACATTTAAAATATTTGAGGGCTTTAAAACACTGGGCATACTTTAAAAATCAACTGCTAACATTAAAAACATGCCTTCGAGGTTCAGCATGAGGGACGAGACTTGCGATCGCTAGAGAGAATGAGCGGGATGTTACATCCTTCCCTTCTTATAGTGATATCACTATAGTATCATCTAGTGATATAATATTAGTATAACTACTAATACTATTATGTATTTATAAAAAAATTTAAAGGAATATGTTGAGAATTTATTAGACCATAAAATATAATTAATATATTTTTTGTTATTAACAACATATGATCAAACAATATAAATGTCGAAAAATTATTAATTTACCGGCGTAAAATTAATCAATTGTAGTCGTTTTTTAAAACAATATAAACGCCGAAAAGCTCAAAAATTTACCTGTGTAAAATGGATCAATTGTCGGTGTTTTGTTAAACTCCGAAAAACCTATATATTATTTTCGGCATAATAATATAAATGCCGGAAAATTCAATAATTTACAAGTGTAAACTTGATCAATTTTTAGTATTTTTTAAACGCTGCCAAAGCTCTATATTATTACCAGTGTAATAATATAAATGCTGGGAAACGACTAATTTATCGACGTATAATTGATATATTTTTGGCATTATTTTAAACGCCGCCAAAGCTATATATTATTATTAGCGTAACAATATAAATGTCAGAAAATTCAATTATTTATCAGCGTAAAAACTAAACGCCGGTAATAATAGATTTTTACCGACGCATAAACAATCGCCGATAATATAAATGCCGGCAATTCTTAGTTTTGTTGTAGTTGCATGCTAGAATGTTCGAACGTTCAGATGTTGACATGCGAACGTGAATGAAAGTAGGTTTACTATAATGCCATAGAATTAACGTGGGAAAGGTCTTGCCATTTTTTCAAAAGCGTTCAAACGTTTATTTTAACATTCCAACGTACATCGTTTCACATTCGAACGTAAATTTGTTTGTTTGAACCCATATATATATATATCTTTAATAATGGTTTATAAAAGATTATAGTTATACAGTATATGTAACATAATTACATAACATAGTAATGTATATAGTATAATATATAATGTAATATATAGTATATATAGTATACTATAGCAATCTAATATATAGTACTATAGTATAGCAATGTTGTATGCTATATAGTAATCGTGTTATTACTATGCTATATATATTGTATAGTATACTATATAGTTAGTATAGTAATCTATATAATTAGTATAGTGATCTATATAGATTAGTAATCTATAGTATATAGTTAGTGATATATAAAGTTAGTATAGTATATAGCATCTAAGTAAATTGTAATCTATACTTTTAATAAGTTGCTATAGTATATATATTATATAGATTATTATATTAATATATTAATCATAATATATTATAGATTATTAAAATAATATATATAGTATATATATTAATTTACTATATTACTATATTTAAGAAAACATACAATATATAATATTTACATGTAAATGTTGAAACCTTCTAACGTTACGTGCATATAAGTTGAGCGTCCGAAAGTGAAGTGTCATTTCAACCCACCTCAAAATCCTTGAACAGTCACATTTCGCCCTCGCAATCGTCACCGCTGCTGTCAATCGCCACCACAACTGTCACATAAGAGGTTAGCGTCCCTCTCTCTCTCTCTTTCTCTCTCTCTCCCTTCCTTTTGTAGTGTTTTTTTTTTATTGATTATAGGGGTTTCGGTTCAAACCCATTTGGTGGCCGAAACTTCTTCTTGATTTTCCAACCACCATGAGTGGCTAATGGTCAAATGACCACTGTAAATAGTTTACACTCAGTGTATACTTCATTTCCATAGTGGCCGTTACAAGATTAACATTGTATTTGAGGAAATCGGCAATGGCTGAGTCGACTTAGCCATTTATGGGTTGTAATGTTCGAACTTCCCATATATAACGTTCAAACGTTGTACTTCGAACATATGTTATAATATGTTCGAATGTACTTTTTACGTTCGATGTTGTAATATAAAACATTTAAATGTAACGTTTTCATGGTCATTCGAATTCTTCATTTGAATGTAACCATTGTTTAGTTTGAATGTTTGTTTTACATTCAAACTGTATGAACCAAGGTTTGAATGTAAGACCTTTTGGCTTCTGTTAGTCAAAACGTTCGAACATAGACTTAAATATGTTCGAATGTCTTAATAAATACGTTCAAGTTCACCCTCACTTTCAAACATATTTATATTGTATGCTTGAATGTAATACCTTTTGGCTTATTTTAGTTGTAACGTTCGAACGTAGATTTAGTTTTGTTAGAATGTCTCGTCAATTACATTCAAATGCATCCTCACGTTCAAATGTGTGGTAGTGATATGTTCGAATGTAAGGTTGAATGGGTCTTTTGAAATGTAACGTTTGCGCATTAAAATCTACATGTTCGAATGTTATCCTTTTATGTTCGAATGTTTTTCCGAAACAGTTTTAATTTTCATATATGCATGTATACTATTTTTTTTTTTTTAATTTAAGGATATGGCTCATCTTTTGACAACTAAGAAATAGAAGAGGGAAGGAACCGACCATGACATTTCTCGGATAGGTTGTCGCACTGTTGTGGTCGAACGCGAAGTATTTATCAACGACGAGCTTATATGGGAGTAGACAAGCCTTAGAAACGTCTTTGTTCTTAGAGGCTGGACTAACATCTACATACTAAGGGGGAGAATATACCCTTCTATGGTTCGAGAGTTTTACATGGATATGTGCTCCATGTCTCAAGATGCATCCTCTCATATTGTGACTGTACGAAGTGTTTAGTTCGAGGTTTCAACAGATGTCATCGACGAGCTACTCGAGATCTGTCGTGTATCTGAGACATTGATTACAGTAGATGCTCAAGCTGAGGACGCAGCAGATGTAGGCACATCAGCATCACCTACTGGCCCAGTCGAGTTTATGGCCAGAGATGTAGACCAGTCAGAGGGCGAGGGTACTGATCAACTTGAGGATGACGACCGTGATGAAGATTTCTACATTCTCACTCGGGATACTGCACACTGTTCGAGAAGAAGAACACATTCTCCCAGATGTTGCTGCTACCATTTTCCACATGTTGCATCTTATAGTTGCAAAAAAATTTGATCCTGTGGCACATAAGACCACATTCAGTCGAACTCGCGCACAGTTTCTCATACAAGTGGCATTCGAAAAGCCCATCAAATTGCCCCTACTGATTTTTTAGAGGATCCGTTACGAGGCGAGCGTCATCTCCACTTACAACCTCCCATATGGAGTGATCACTAATTGGATATTACTGGACCAGAGAGTGCCACCCCAAGTAGAGGAGTGGTTGACTGAGCAAATGAGCTCCCTTGACATGACCTCACACCATCGGAGCATTGGACAAGAAAGGAGGAGTGCTTACCATGAGCTTGAGCCTATCCCAAATCTTGTTCCTCTAACCCAATCTAGGGCCGATGTTGCTCCCCATAGTGGGAGTACTAGTAAGCAGTCAATGTGTACATCTGCAGGGGATGTACGCCTTGCTTGGCTCGATGCATGACCTGCTTGGGTTGATGTAATAGTCTCAGATATTACAGCGCAAATCATGCATGTACAGCAAAGTGTCACCGATGTTAGTCATTGTGTAGATATTCTAAATGAAAAACTCACCACATTGACTGAGGAGTTCATACATTTGTAAACAACACGTTCTGAGTGTTTTGAACTTTTATCATATTTTGTATTTATATTTTAATATTTTTTTTCTATACTTTATGTATTGAACAATATTATTTAATATATCTAGTATTTTTGTATTTGAATTCTCAATCTTTTTTAATTTAAAATTTGATTTTTAATTTTAAAACAATTCACATTCGAACGTTAATGACTATCATTTGAACGTCTAAACGAATAACTTACATGTTCGCATGTAAGTGGGCTTAATGTTCGAACGTAACATTTTATAAGTTCCAATGTAATCATTTCAAAACGAAATCTTCTGGCTTACATTCGAACGAAACAATATTATAGTTTGAACGTAAAATCATTTCTTGTCTACCTTTAGCGACGGTTGACTAAAACTGTCACAGAAAATGATTTTTTGTGACGGTTCAGGACTGTCACAAATTCAAAATCATCACAAAAACTCAGTTGTGTTGTAGTGCTTGTCCCTGAAAGGAAATGAAGAAACTTGAGTGAAGGATATACAGCATTCAAGTCAAAACCTCTAGAGAGTTTAGTGATATCGTTGAGCAAGCAATGATATGTATTATTCTGTGGCAAGGAGAAGATTTTCTCGGTTAGATTGATTATCGAGATTCCTCCTCCACAGCCAGAGGAGGAAATCAATAATAATTCATCATTAAGATTCCCGTCATCTTCTTGATCTCTTATTGATCTAAGCGATTGGACTCGCTTAGAACTCAAGAGCTCCATTACACAAACAGCCTTTTGCATCTGCCTCTAGTAATCACCATAGGGAGTATTTGATAATATTATTCGAAAAGATATTTGAGCATTATAGAGAAATGATATTTGCAGTACTCTCAAAGTGTACAAGTCTCACACATTTCATTTAAAAATTTAGATAAATTTGGGACTCAAAAGAAAAAATAATTTTTTAATGGTAGATCTCATTTTTTTAAATAAAATATGTAGGACTTACACATTCTAAAATTATAACTAACCTTACTCTTAATTATATATTGCATTTAGGGTTGTTGAAATTCGTGGACGCAAATTATATTTAATTAGCACCCTTTCGCGCTATGATAACAATTTGTGCATTTGAGTAAAAACAAAACAATTTGTGCATGCATGTGATATATATGAGTCGTATCTATAATTTTTTTCATTAATTTGGTACGAGAAGTAGTACTCGGAAGTCAGCTCTTTGCATGGCCTATATGGACGAAAGTTAACTGTTTGCATGGCTTCACAAGTAGTACCGTACGTACATATTAATTGGGGATGGTAGGTACGTGTGAATTATATAGGAAAATAATACTATTCTGCCTAGTTTGTCTCTTTAAATTTAGGATAAAAAATTATTTTTTAATATTAAACTTTATTTTTTCAAAATAAATATGAAAAACTTATATAAAATTATATCTAACATTATTCATAAATAAATACTGCATTTAGGGTTGTTGAAATTTGTGGATGCTAATATTTTAGCACTCTTTAATTCGCACTTTGACAACAAGTTTTATGTGCATGTGATATGAGTCCTATCATTTTTTTTTTCATTAACTTTCTACGAGGAGTACTAGCACTACTCGAGAGTCGGCAGCTATTTGCATGGCCTATAGGCTATATGGACGAAAGTCAGCTGTTTGTATAGTATCGCACGTACATATTAATTATGCAATTAATAGAATTATTCATGAATTCATATAGTTTCGAGGCTATTCAGACGACCGTGTATTCTTCATTAATATTCCCTTTAGTTGGGGGAATGTCTGTACCGCGTAAATTTTAACCGAGAAATCGGTCTAGACCGGCTAACCAATAGAATCGGTTTGGAATTGGTTTTTAAAATGCCAAAATCAGCCGAACCGATCCAATTCCAGTTCTATGATTTTTAGGATCGGACCGGACTGATTTACTATATTATATATTTAAATTAATTTTTTTAATATTATATATAATTTTTATATATAACATATATAATAATATAAATTATAATTATATATAAGATAATGTTATTATAATTTATAACATAAAATTTTAATCTTAAACATGAAAATTTATTTGATCATATTTTTAAACATTAAATATATATATTAATAACATTTTATGACCTAATAAATTATCAACATATTCATTTTGAATCTTTGATAAATACATAATACATTAGTATATTAATTACATTTCTCTTTAATTAATTAGAATACATTAGTATACTAATGTATATTAGTATATTAATTATATTTTATGCCATAATACTAATACTATTAGTATTAGTAATCCACTTTAAGTCTATATATAAAGAACTATATAAATCATTATAGTATTAGTAGTTATATTAATACTATATCACTATAAGTCTATATGATACCATAGTGAATCGGTAATATAGTAGTATAACTACTAGTGATATAGTTATATTGATAGTTATACTAATACTATTATATAGTTGTACTAAATTAAAATCACTATAACAAATACTAATATATAGTTATACTAATCAGTAGTTACTATAACTAATAATTATACTAATACTAATATAGTTATGCTAAATCACTATAACTAATACTAATATATAGTTATACTAATATTATTATATAGTTATACTAATCACTGATTCACTATAACTAAATCACTATAACTATATAAATATCACTATGACTATATCACTATGACCATATATTATTATATAGTATTAATATTACTATTAATATAGTATATAGTATTAGTATTACTATTAGTATTGGTCTAGTCTATAGTTTTTTAGTATTATAATATATATTAATTTTGATAAATACATTTCTATTAGATAAATATTTGTAAAATACCTAAGTTGCAACTTGCAAGTGAGTATAAAGCAATTAAAAATATTAATGTAATTAACTAATGTATGATATGAATATCAATTAACTAACATATCACCAATTCACCATTAACTAATTACTAACATTTACATCTAATTAAAGTTCTAATTTATTAGATAAATTTTTGTAAAATACCTAATACAATTATTTCTTAAATATATACAAAATGTAAAAACTTAAAATTTTAATATATTGACAATTATCATAGATTCATAATACATTGACATACTTTAAGTTAGTGACAAATTAGCAATTAATATCATAAAAATATATATAATTAATTATTTTTTTAATGAGTTAATTAAATAATCCACATTAAATAGTTTACTTAATTTTAATTTTACTAATTTAAATAAATTTTTAAATTAATTTATGTGCTAAAAAGATAAAAAAAAAATCAGAAGTTAAAAATACACCTCATGTGCCAAACAAGAAACGGTGCCGTTGAGTACAAAATTGGACCTAAATAGCGCCGTTTAAGTCCACTGGGGATCAAAATTGAAATTGGGTTGCGTGAAACGGCGTTGTTTCATGCAACTCAGTTTTTTTTTTTTTTTTAAAACTAAACCGTGTGTTGAAACGGTGCCGTTTGGGTCCAATTTCAATCCAAACGGCACCATTTCGTTCCCCCTCCCTCGAATCTCAAAAAAGTTGAAACCCTAGCACACCCCCCTCTCTAGCGGCCCAGCCCCTCCGTCACATCCCCTCCCGCCTCTCCAACCCTTCGTTGCACATTCTCTCTCACCCCTGCGCTGTCCAGCCCCTCCATCGCACGGTACTCTCTCTCTCTCTCTCTCTCTCTCTCTCATCTTTTGCTTTGTTTTTCTTGATTTTATTAGATCTGTAATGCTCCTGTAGATTTAATTGATTTTCTTGATTTAATTGATTAGAAATTTCGTGTGTATCCCGCTTAATTTTGAGGTATTATATATATGATCACTAGCAAATGAATGTGTGTACTGTCATCTTTTGTTGATCTCATAAGGAACCTGTCATTAGGGGTGATTTTAACATCAGGCAACACAAAGTATTGGGGTAAAATACCCATATAAATATATCGGCACATAGTACAGTTATAAAATTGCATAAAGGGGAAATGAATAGAATTTTAATTGTCCAAAAGTTATATAGAATAAATTTCTTTTTCTTTTTAATGGGAAGCCACTAAAGCGTAAAAGGTAGCACATAATCCTCATGTGTTCTTAATTGCTCATTACAACACTTGTAAGAGATTGATGGAAGGGTTCAATGTTTCATATACAAGTGGCAAAGACCAAAAAATATAAGCAAAGAGGAAAGGCATAAAGGATGGAGACTTAAAAAATACAACTGGCAAAGACAAAAAAACACATTTGTTCAATGTTTCATTTGTGGGTGCGCATAATTCACTAAGATGAGAGCCTGACGAGTGAAGAGTACCAATAAGTTAGACAAACCCAAATGTATTTTTCACTGTAACCAAACAAAAGTATTCCATGTCTTGCATGCATGGTGTCACTTGCATCCAAAGAGCATAGATGTCAGCCTTGAAAACATCTTAGATGATTGAGGAACAGCTTAGACGATTGAAAAAATCCATATGAGACCTACTATTCACAAATCTCAACTCACAAATTTAACTACTATTCACAAACCATTTCAACTCATCTCTTAATCCAAACGAGGGCTAAAGCAATTGAGAGGTGCTTTCCACTAAATTAATCAAGAAGCTGAAGTTTACACTCTAAACAACCTCTGGGAAGGTAGCTTTTGGTAAACGAGTTTAAACCTTGATCTAAAACCTCTTCATCTGTTAGATTTTTATTGTGAAGCTCTTACTCTCTAATACATATATACTCTGTTATTGCAAAGCGGTTAGATTTTTAGGACATATAAGAAGATCAATAGTCTAGTGCAGACTTGGGGCATTATTTTCCACTTATAGAATTTGTTGGTCATCTAAGCCATTATATGACATTTAGGGTGTCAAATCGTGTTAACGAGTCGTGTTCGTGTTGTGTCAAGACATATACATTATATTTAATGGGTCAACCCAAACACGACCCATTAAGGATTTCATATCAAAATCTCTAATCCTAACATGACCAATTAAGATTAGGGTTGACACGACACAACCTGTTTTGACCCATTACTAATTATGAAATAGATTGACACGATATGACACAACCTGACTCATTTCAACCCGTTTAAGTTAATGGGTTGAACAGACCCGTTTCAACCCATTTGACCTGATTGATTTTATATAAATATTAAAATATAAAAATATCTATAAAAAATAAAAATAAAACTAAGTACAAGTCTAAAATTACAATTCAAATAATAAAAAAAACTGACATTACAATTCCAACAGTACCAAATATGATAAACACACAATTACACAAATATGATAAACACACATTGTAATTGTATTAAAGTTACAATCCCAACGATGATAAACACATATTGTACAATATTAATGTTACAAGGGTTACTGGTTTAAGGGGGTGGCATGAGACTTGGTCACTTGAGTAGTTGAGAAGTTGAGATTTGAGAAAACTAAGGGACTCGAGGGCTGTAGGGTTACTGGGTTAGGGTTTTTTTAATTTTTTTCAATTTTAGGTCTAAGGGTATAAATGTAAATTTAAATTTCTTAACGGGTTGACCCGTTAGTGACTCATTAAGCAATCGTGTCTTAACGGGTCAACATGTTTTGACCCGAACCCGTTAAGGTCAAACTCAAATCCGCTTTTATCGTGTTGTGTTCATATCACATATTGCCACCTCTAATGACATCTTACTTAACTTATATGACATCCCTCCATTTTGTTATAACATATAGTTGATTTTTGTTACTATTGATATTAATATTTTATAATTTTATTTTTGTTACTACAGATGGATTCTTCAAATGAAACAGAAACTCACGATGATGTTCAACCTTTAATGGAAAGGACCATGGAATCAACGACGACTAATGATCCACCTTCTCCCAAATGTAATGTAAGTAAATCATCTATTAGTCCTATTAGTGGTAGCACTGGTAGGAAAATATCTATAGTTTGGTAGTATTTTATAAAGATTAAAACTGAAGATAATTTGAGACCTAGGGTTGCATGTAACTTTTGTGGGACTACTTATGCTTGTGATCCTAATATAAATGGCACAAAATCAATGTTGCAGCACTAGAAAAAATATGTAAGAAGTCTCCACTTAAGAATATGGATAGAAACCAATCTATATTAGGTTTCAAGCTTGGAGAAACCAGTGGGGGGCTTGTACTTATTGCTTTTAGTGTTGAGGCTTGTAGAGAAGTCTTAGCAGAAATGTTGGTTGTTAATGAGCTTCCTTTTAGATTTGTGTAAGGGCAGGGGTTTAAGAAATTTATGCTTGTTGTCCAACATAGATGGAATGAGATTCCATCACGTGTAACAGTTGCAAAAGATATTTTTAAGTTTTATTTGAGAGAGAGACAAGTTGAAAAGTGCTCTAAGGGGCAACGCATTTGTCTAACTACGGATACATGGACATCTATGCAAAATTTTAACTACATGTGTTTTTCCGCACATTTTTTTTTATGAAGATTGGGTAATGTGCAAAAGAAATTTAGTTTTTGTAAGGTGGAAAACCATTAGGGTGAGACACTAGGTAAAAAATTTGAAATGTGTTTGCTTGAATAGGAGAGGCCCAAGATATTTACAATTACACTCGATAATGCAAGTTCAGATAATAGGGCAATTCCGTATATCAAAAGAAAGACAAGGAATAAAAAGGATACGATTTTGGAATATGAGTTCTTGCATTAAGATGTTGTGCTCATATCTTGAACTCGATTGTTAGGGAGGCGTTGAAAGAATTTGATCAATCAATTACACGAATTGATTGAACTGTAAAGTATGTGAAATTTTCACCACAAGGGTGGAACACATTTAAGAAATATTGTGATAGTGAGGATATTACTTGTAAAAGTGGTATATTCTTAGATGTAGTGACTCGTTGGAACTCTACCTATATGATGTTGGATAGGGCTGAAAAATTTTAAAAATCATTTCAATGGCTAGAAGATGAAGATTCGGGATAAGTTAACAGTGTTGGGGAGGATGATAGTGAGGATGATGATGGTGTTAATGAGTTGAGTAAAGGAAAGGCATCTAAGTTAAGGCCTCCAACCAAGGATGAGAGTAGGTTGTTTTTAAAGTTTCTTACACTTTTTTATGATGCAACCTTGCATTTCTCGGGGGCTAATTATGTCACTTATAACTGTTTTGTATTTGATTTAGCGACAATTCAAGATGCAATTAATTTGGAGTGTGTGGAAGGGTCTCATAATTTGAGGACAATGGCATTTAACATGAAATCTAAATTTGAGAAATATTGGGAAAATCTTGAAAAAATGAATCTTTTGTTGTATGTTGGGTTCTTGATCCTCGATATAAAATGTGTTGTCTAACATCTTGTTTTGAAGGAATATATGATGATAATAGTTCGAAAGTTCTTATGTTAATGGATCGGGTTAAAGATGCCTTGACTAGTTTATACGATAGTTATTGTGAAAATGACGGAGGTGATATTGTGACACAAGATCAAACTATCAGCCAATCAAGTGAGGGAGTGGCTAGTACTACAAGTTCAACTAGTCGGGTAGAAGATATGAGGTCATTTAAATTGGCTCAATTTAAGAAATGTTTGGAGTCAAAAAAACTCTTTGGAGAGTAAATATGAAGTGGAGAGGTATTTGTTTAAAAAATGTGAAGAAGATGATGCTAAATTCGACTTGTTGACTTGGTGGAAGGTTAACTCAATTAGATACCGTGTGCTTTCAAGAGTTGTGCAGGATGTTCTTACAATTCTAATATCTACAGTTGCCTCTAAGTCGGCTTTTAGCACAACAGGTCGAGTACTTGATCATTTTTGTAGTAGCCTATCTCCACTTATGGTAAAAGCCCTTATTTGTATAGAAAATTGGCTCCATTCCTCTTCTGCCTCGATTAACATTCGCAATTTAATGGATGATATTGAGGAGTTTGAACAATTTCAGATATGTATGTAGCATCATTCACCTTTTCTTTTAATGTCTCTAAAGTGTATATCATATTTTGATTTGTTTTAATTATTATGCTTTTTATTTTTTATTTTTTCCTTTTGAGTAGAGCTCAAGGAAGACCTAGGGAGTTCTTCAAGACCTACTTCTTTGGTTGGAGATAATTAAATTTAAGATAGGTTATCTTTTTACATCTTTTCTCAAGTTTTCTTTTTTTCATTTAATTAACTTTTTATTGGAATTAAGTGCTTGATTTATTTTTATACAATTGCAATGTTTGTTGAATGAACTATTGGAGTTGGTGGCAATTGGCATGGTGCATAGCTATTTGGACTTGTAATTTGGATTTGTAATTTGGACTTTTAATTTGGATTTATAATTTGTTGGACTTTTAGACTTGTAATTTAGACTTTTGGGATTTGGACTTGTAAATTGTTGGGCTTTTGGACTTGTAAATTGTTGGGCTTTTGGACTTGTAATTTAGACTTTTAGACTTATTTTATTTCATAGCAGAATTTTCTTTTTATTGCAAATTTTTTGTTTTCAGTTTTTGTAGCAGTTATATTTATAGCCTTATAGATGATATATATATATTTTTTTTGCAATAGATCTTTTGTTTCAGTTTTTGTTTTATAGTAGTTTTTTTTTATATAACTGATTTTTTTTATAAAGCAGATTTTTTATAGCATAATTTTTTTTACATAGCAGATTTTTTTTTATAAAGCAGACTTTTGTAAATAGTAACAGATTTTGAATAAAACAATTTTTTTTAAAGCAGTTTTTTTATAAACAGATTTTTTTTAACAAATTTGCATTTATTAAAACCGAAAAACCGGATCGAAAACGGGTAAAATTGGAGCTACCGGTTTAGGAGGGTAACCAGTGGATATTGCTGGTTTGATTCTAAATTTTGTCTAAAATCAGACCGGACCAGACTGTTACACCCCAATATATCACGACAATATTGGCTCTGAAAGCCTTATTCGACTTTCGAAGAACTCTGAAAAGTTCCACGTTGGTCCAAATCAACATTCACTTTTCATTTTTCATGACCATTCTAAAGTTTTAGATGGAGTATTTGTCTCATAATTGTAAGCAACTCGGTCTCTTATGAGGCTGATTTAATTATAGTTGGGAGATAATATAATATTTTAGAAACTAACGTGGCTATTAGCTTCTTTGTATTGATTCCTTCTCCTGTAGCCAACTTAATTTGTTCTTTTCACTAATAATCAAATAATAGATGCCATGGTGTGTAAATATAATTGAAAAATTATTTATTATGTTTCGTTTCTCCGCCAATCATTTGATGTCTGGTGAAGGAATATTGAGATAATGATGGTTAAAAGTAAAGTAAGGGCTGCCTATGGCGAAAATTGAAGATGATGTCTTTTTATCTTTAATATAATAATAAAAATTAAATAATTATATTAAATACCGGGAAGGTAATAGTGAAGCGAATTTCCTTGCTAGAGAAGGTGAAAAGGAGATGAATGTCACGTATGATGGTACCCAAGACTTTTCCCGTTTATTAAAGGGTATTGTGTGGTTAGATTTATTGGGTCTCCCGTATTTCCGTCGTTAGTTTGGCTGTTTTTGTTTTGTGAACTAGGCTTGTTTAGTTTTTCTTCCATGTCTTGGTTTAGGCCTGTTAGATTTATTTGTGGTATTTTTTATAAGCTTGTTTAGTTTCTTTTTTTTTTTCTTTTTTCTTTTTTCTTTTTTTTTTTTTTTTTTTTT
>QEOT01004776.1:5269-17284 GCA_003123785.1 Pterocarya stenoptera | reverse complement strand
AAAGGAGAAAACCAAAAAATCTAAGCGGCAAAAAGAGTGAAAGATGAAATGTGGAAGACAACTTAGTTAAGGTTATAAATCTAAATTCATATGTCAAGTCAGAATTTGTTTTTACATATATTCTTTCTATTTCTTAAGCTAATTTTTTAATTTCCCTCTCGTTGCATCATTTTTTATTTTTATTTGCTCATATTTTTAATTTTAACTTTCAAGATTTTGGGGCCTTGTACCAGGAGGCCAGGGACCTTAGGAGGTAGCCTCGGCTGCTTAGTCCTTCAGCTGGTCTTGGTTAAAATGATGATGAATAACATTCTTCATATGTACAAATTTGCAGGGAAAGACAATTAATTCAGACAAGCAAAATTAACAAATACCTTCTTTTGGCAGCTTTGTCCTAATGGCTTTAGATCTCGGCTTGTTGTGAAAAATGATGAAAAAAAAAAGAAGGAAATTAATGACACATCACAAAGATTTACATAGTTTAGTTACGTACCTACATATGATATTATTCTCTTGAGGAATGTCAAAGTACACTGGTGGATGAAACAACAATGCTCAAAACATTCATATTGTTCATAATAAACATATATAGGGTTGTACGGTGGAAATCCTAAATTTTCAATTATTGTGTTATTTGCCCGAGTGAGTCTCAACTCTCAAGCGAACTCTCTGTCTGATCTTCATATGAGCAACATATCGACCGAGCTCTTTAAATTTTTTGTCTCACGATTCTTGAGTCAAAAATCAGGTCAAAATTTTTTTTCAGAGGGCTTGCCCCCAAAACCCTGGCATGAGACTTAGCTATGCAATCTCATTGAAACTCCACAAAAAAATCATGACAAATCCTTCTCAGATTAGGTTATCAAATCAGACCAATAAATTAACTAGGAGAAACGATAGTTGTAGTCGTAAATGTGCAAGCGCCGTGCAATCACTTTGAAAAAGTGAATAAATACCGGACCCACATGAAAAAATAATAATTTTTTAATTATGGATTCTATTCTTTTTGAAAGCAACTGCACGGCACTTGCGCACTCCATGACTGCATGTAGCATTACTCATTAAGTAAACTCCACACACAGACCCAATAGGGCTAGCCATGTCAATCTTCTTATGTACAACAGTTGCAACTTCCTCTCTTATCGGATCTGTGAGTACTTCTAGCTCCTATCATATCATATCAGTAAAAGGTTAAAATAAATTAACAACATGATCTGTCAAGAATTAAGAACAATTTTGCTTAACTCATCATCGAGATATCCTTTTATTTCTTCCTTTCCGTGAATAAGTCAGAACTTTGTAATAGCGTGAGATTCGATGAGCACATGACCATGAGTTTTCGAGGGGAAAGAATAAAATGTGGAAGCTTATTTTATGAGTTTGTTTAACATTAATCATAATTTTCTTTTGAGTTATATATGACAAAGTGCGACAGAAAGCAGACAATATTCTACATGAGTTATTTTCTTGACGTACCTCCCAAATATGTGCTAAACGCCTAGGTAGATTCTTCTTCAGCCTTAACCTCCATCTTCTACCTCTCAATTTCTTCTTCTCTGGCTTGGAATGTAGATTGTTAATTTTCTGATGAAGACTTGAATATAAAACTCGATGAATACAAAACAGAAACAGAGAAGATGAAAAAGAAAACTTTTATGTAATTGACTTGATGAATTGATAAAATTACAGAATGTATTTATAGAGATAAAATACAATAACAGAAAATAACTAAACATCTTTTCCTACTTTGACACGTGCTTCTTTAGACTTTAACTCAATTTTCTCAATTTGTGAGGCTATACTCCAACACCCCCCCTCAAGATGAACATGTATATTAAGAATGTTCATCTTGCGAAGAGTGTGATGAAAAGGGAGGGAGCCTAAAGGCTTTGTGAATATATCTGCCAACTGCAATCTTGAAGGAATGTGAAAACGTTTAATGATGTTTTGCTGCAGCTTCTCTCGAACAAGATGGCAGTCAATTTGTATGTGCTTTGTCCTCTCATGCTGAACTGGATTGATAGCAATGGATAATGCTGATTTGCTGTCTGTATAGAGTAGTGTTGGCCGTTGGTGGCTGATGTTTAAGTCTTGCAAGGCACAGAGGAGCCATTGGATCTCACATGTTGTTGAAACAAGGGCTCTGTATTCTGCTTCTGCAGAAGATCTGCTAATGGTAGCCTGCTTTTGACTTTTCCATGAGATTAAAGAGTTGCCTAGAAAAATAGCAAAACCTGTTACACTCATTTTAGTATCAACACAACCTGCCCAGTCACTATCTGAGAATGCCTTTAGCTGCAATTCTGATGAAAAGGAAAAGAATAGACCTTGTCCTGGTGTAGCTTTTAAATATCTGAGTACTCTAATAGCTGCTTGGTAATGACTAACAGCTGGTTTTGCAATAAATTGACTCAGAACTTGAACTGAATATGCAAGGTCAGGTCTAGTGATTGTTAGGTACAATAATCTTCTAACCATCCTTCTATAAACTGAAGGATCTTCACAGAGATCAGAATCTGTTGCAGTAAGTTTAATATTCGACTCCATTGGGAAGGCAACAGGCTTAGCACCAAGAATTCCTGTGTCTTCAAGTATGTCTAAGGCATACTTTCTTTGACAGATGGATATGCCATTTTTAGACCTCGCCACTTCCAAGCCAAGGAAGTATTTAAGTTCCCCCAAATCTTTAATTGTGAACTTGTCATGTAAGAAATTTTTGAGCAATTCAATCTCTAATAAACTGTCACTAGTCAGTAGAACATCATCTACATAGATTAGAAGTGCTATAAAAGAGGATTCAGATTTCTTAATGAACAAAGAGCAATCTGAATTTCCTTGAGTGAAGCCATAATCAAGTAAAGCAGTTGACAGTTTTGCAAACCATTGTCTAGAGGCCTGTTTTAGACCATAAAGGCTCTTGAGAAGTTTACAAACTTTGTTTTCTCCTTTGGCAGCCAATCCAGGGGGCAATTCCATATAGACCTCTTCATGTAAGTCACCATGTAAAAAAGTATTGTTCACATCTAGTTGGTGAATATGCCAATTTTTAATTGCTGCTATAGTTAGAATTAACCTTATAGATGTGATCTTGGCTACTGGAGAAAAAGTGTCAAAGAAGTTTAAGCCTTCTTGTTGATTATAGCCTTTAGCTACTAATCTAGCCTTGTGCCTTTCTATAGTGCCATCTGATTTGTATTTAATTCGAAATACCCATTTGCAACCTATGGTCTGTTTGTTTTTAGGAAGAGTAACAATTTCCCAAGTTTTATTTAACTCTTAAGGCCTTTATTTCATTTTGCATAGCAAGTTGCCATTCAGCTACTTTGACAGCTTGTTTGTAGGTTTTGGGTTCTTGGGAGGTTGAAATGGATGCTAGAAAGGCTTTATGAGATACGGATAGTCGATTGATAGAAAGAAAATCAGAAATAGGATGGAGATTGCCTGAATTAACAGAACAACCAGTAGAAGCAGATGATTGATTTGCACTTGAAATAGTAGAAACATTACCACAATAATAGTCCTGCAAGAAAATTGGTGATTGTCTAATTCTTGAAGATTTCCTGAGTTGCTGTGTGTTTAAGTCAGATTGGTAGGATTGAATGTTAATGGAAAAATCCTGAGCATTAGGAAAAGAAGATGAATCAGTATGTAAAATTGGTTCATTAGAAGATAGAGGCTGATCTGTCTGAATAAGAGAAGGAGAATTTTGATCTTTTCTGATTTGATCATAAGAGAAATCTGAAGTAGAGTTGGTTGGAGGAAAAAGAAATGAGCGTGTCTCAGAATATGAAATAGGTGGAAGAGCTTTAAAGGGGAAACTGTTTTTATGGAAAACTACATTTCTCGAGATGAATATCTTGTTTGTATTGAGGTCTATCGGCTTATAGCCTTTTATATCAGAAGGATAACCTAAGAAAAGGCATTTGGTAGCTCTTGGATCAAATTTATGTCTGTGATTCATAAGTGTTGAGGCAAAACAAAGACAATCAAAAACTTTTAGATGGGAGAGATTAGGTGTTTTGTTAAAAAGCATTTCAAATGGTGTTTTATTTTTTAGAAGAGGCGTGGGAATTCTGTTTATGATATGTGCAGCAGTCAACACACAATCACTCCAAAAAGTTAAAGGTATGTTTGCTTGAAACATTAATGCTCTGGCAGTATTTAACAAGTGTTGATGCTTCCTCTCCACAACTCCATTTTGTTGTGGAGTTTCCACACAACTTCTTTGATGTATAATGCCATTATCATTGTAGAATTGAGTTAAAAGAAATTCTGGTCCATTGTCTGACCTTAATATTTTGATAGGAACCCCAAATTGTGTTTCTACCATTTTATAGAAACTTTTAAGTATATAAGGGACTTCAAATTTTGCTTTGAGCATATAAACCCAAGTGCATCGTGTGAAGTCATCAACTATAGTGAGAAAGAATTTGTAACCAGAGTATGAAATAATACCAAAGGGACCCCATATGTCACAATGGATCAAATCGAACATTTTATTTGAAGTAGAGCTGGATATAGGAAAAGAAAGCTTTCTTTGCTTTGCTAAATGACATATATCACAAACATTTGTGGAATTAAGAGTTATGGATGATTCTAATTTTCTAAGATAAGGTAATCTTGAATTAGAAACATGACCTAATCTATAGTACCAAAGATCTAATTGATTTTGAGTAATGGCTGAAACAAATGGTGAAGAATTAAAATGGGGTTGATTGCAGGTAGCTTCTTTTGAAGTACTTTGAGATAAGTGGTAAAGTCTATGCTTCTCAAATGCAATCCCAATCATCTTCTTTGCTAATTGGTCCTGTAAAAGGCAGTAAGAATCAAAGAAAGATACAGAAAAATTAGATTCTTTTGTTAGTTTGGAGACAGATAGCAAATTGAAGGAAAAACTTGGAACACACAGCACAGTGTGCAGAAATAATGTGTTCGAAAGACAAACAGTACCAATATGAGTGGCTGGGACAGAGTTGCCATTAGGTAGATTAATCAAAGTGTTAATTTGCTTAGGTGTAGAAGAATATATGAGAGGTGAACATATCATGTGATCTGTTGCACCAGTATCCAAGATCCAAGAAAAGCTATGCTATGAATTTGAAGAAACTAAATAACAAGAATGTGGTAGTTTACCAGAAAATTGAGAAGTAACAAGATTCACAGCTGGTGTAGGTGATGGATTTGAATTTGCAAGTGCTAGTAATTTAGTAAATTCCTCAGAAGTTAAAGAGAACTTTTGATTCTCATTACTATTTTGAATGTAGACCTCTCCAGTTGAAATGGCAGCATGGGTAGTAGGTTGATTTCGCTTTCCTTTAGGTCCAGTCCAACCAGGAGGATATCCATGAAGTTGGAAGCATTTTTCTACTGTATGTCCATTATATCCACAGTGAGTGCAGTACAAAGAAGACTTCTTCTGCTTGTCTTTGGAGAACTTTGACTGAACAAATGGTTGAGTATTCTGTTTGACTAATAAGGCATGGGTTTCATGGCAGACAGAATTTGTTAGCTGTCTTTGACTTTCCTCTTGAAGCAATAAAGAAAAGACTTTAGCCATGCTTGGTAATGGGAAAACAAGAAGTAATTGACTCCTAACTGAAGCAAAGGAATCATTTAACCCAACCAAGAACTTTAACACATAGTCAGATTGCTGTCGAAGTAGTAAGAAATCAAAAAGATTGCATGTGCATGATGCCATCTTTCCACAGGTGCAAGTTGGGAATGGCCTGTAGCTAACATACTCATCCCATAAGGTTTTGAAAGCACTGAAGTATTCCGTAATGGATGAAGAACCTTGAGTTATGGAACTTAGAGATTTTTCAAGATGAAAAACTCTTGGACCATCGCTTCTCAAATATCTTGTTTTAATTCATTCCAAAAATCTACAGCAGATGCTACATAAAGCAAACTATTTCTAATATCTTTAGAAATAGAATTCATGAGCCAAGAAAGTACCAAATTATTGGCACGAAACCAAGCGGTATGATTAATACGCTAGTTAGTAGGAGGAGCAGTAATTGAACCATCAATGAGGCTACCTTGTTCTTGACAGTTAGAGCCATAGTGATCAATCGACTCCAAGCAATGTAATTGTCTCCTACAAAGACTTATGAGACCAAGAGAGAACCCGGATTATCACTAGGATGAAGAGAATATGGGCTAGAAGAATCATCTGAGGGATTAGGGGATTAGAGGAACGAGAAGATTTTGAAGATTCTGGCATTTTACCAAAAAAATGCAAGAATTGAAATGGGAGTCTCAAGAAAAATCCTGAGCAGAATTTGCAGTGTAGATTGTAAAAGTTAGAGAAGAAAATATGCGGAAGCAAGTATGGTTTTCAATC
Source organism: Pterocarya stenoptera (assembly GCA_003123785.1). Classification (NCBI taxonomy): domain Eukaryota; kingdom Viridiplantae; phylum Streptophyta; class Magnoliopsida; order Fagales; family Juglandaceae; genus Pterocarya; species Pterocarya stenoptera. The sequence goes on along the minus strand of QEOT01004776.1, from coordinate 10,941 downwards.
TGATACCATGTTAATTTTCTGATGAAGACTTGAATATAAAACTCGATGAATACAAAACAGAAACAGAGAAGATGAAAAAGAAAACTTTTATGTAATTGACTTGATGAATTGACACAATTACAGAATGTATTTATAGAGAAAAAATACAATAACAGAAAATAACTAACTTTCTACATCTTTTCCTACTTTGACACATGCTTCTTTAGACTTTAACTCCATTTTCTTAATTTGTGAGGCCATACTCCAACATAGATCAATATGGCCAACCTTGACATCTCCTCCTCATCATTCTCTCTCTTTCAAATATGGTTGCTTTGTATAGAAAACATTAATTCAAAGAAAGCAAGAACACGTACGTTATATATATATTTTTATATATATATATATTTATATATATTCTTGGAGCTAGCCACCATTGATAGACAGGCCTACACAACAGGATTGAGAGATTTATGTTTCTATCATGAAACATTATATTGGAAACCGATTATGCACGCCAAATCTACATTGGAGTGGTGAACACCATTAAAATAATTGCTTGAAGCAAAATACAGGGATCGAGTGTCGCATGAAATTAGTCAACTTGAGCAAAATTTACTAGGTTTTTCATCATTAACACAAACGAGCTAGTGAGAGTACAGGCCACGAAAGAACCGACTTTTTAATTATTTTATTATTGTATAATGACTAGAGATATTTTAACTAATTAGTTACCTATAATATACATATATATTTATTTAATATATTTCGTTATTTCTACACATTTCGCAAATATGTTGTTGGAACTGGACAAAACTGAACGAGGATCAATTAATATCAATTTCCTAGCTCTATATATGCATGCACGTACTGTCGGAACTACTAGGAAATTTTAATGCCCAAGTTAGATAATGTGTGTATTAATGCAAATCCTGACATCCAGTCATGTGTTTGATGACTTGGCAGGATTTGATCCAAGCTAGAGGTAATGAGAATTTGTCCGACAAGAATTTCAGTTTCTGGAAATATAATTGAAAAGAAAGATTAAATAACAATAAATGACAACACCCTAAAAATAAAATGGTAATAGGGTTCAAATTCACTCATACACAATCTTGCATATTGCAAAATCTCATGACTGTTGTTGAAACTTCTGATCTCTCTTTTTATCTCCTTTGGAAGTTGAGGAACTTGATGCCATAGGCAAAGACAAAGAAGAAAAGGAGAGAAAAGCCAATATGGGCAGCAGCAACCGCTCCAAGGAAGTCATAATTAAAACCCAAGTGCTTCTTTAGGTACTCCTTTACTTCCATATTAAGCTCTCCAGGTACCTCAATCATATCTGTCTTGTCACCCACCTGAGAAGTTACAAGGCCGTATAGTGTCCAAGACACTGGAGAAGCCCAGTAATACCACCTCCACCATATTGGAATTTGCTGCAGATGTAAAGCCTTTTGATTTCAGTCTTCTTTTTATGCAAAGCACTTGAAATCATATCATGATCATGAATGGCGCATGAGGAACAAGATTGAGAATTTTAAACACAGATTCCCATACCATGTGGAATATATATGTATGTTTTTTTCCCTTGCGTTTGAATAAGCAGGTTGTTCTTCATATGGATCTCGATTAACTAGTGTTTTGGGCAATTTTTTATGTCTCTATCTCAATCAGTTAGTTTTATGTTTTGATAAGTAAATAAATCAAATATCATGCAAATCAAATCCTATCGTGTCAGCCTTGTGTGGTCTATACTCCTTTAAGTCGATATATCATACTTACCGTCCTTGGGATGAGGAAACCAGAGAACAGATTCCAGAAGCTTAGGAAGAAGGACATAACAATGGCAGCAATTTGGTAGCTGGGAGTGAGAGCTAGAAGCATCATCCCGTACAAGGTGAAGTATACAAAGCACATTAATATGAAGAAGTAAAACCAAAGGAATTTCTCTGCTTTCCAATCGAATCCGATCATCGAGTAAAGGATAATACTGTAGATAAAAGTTTGGACAATAACATATATTGTCTCCACAGCCACCTGTTGGAAATCAGATATAAATGATGATTATTTTTACTGCAAATCAGAATCTTGCACAGTTTTTTGTTTCATTTGGTTGGGGTTGTAAACTCATTCTTCTTTACATGATAAAACGACTTTCTTTTACCTGACCAAATGCATAAGGCAAGGCCGAGTACATTCCTGCTGCTCTTTCACGGTAGAAGACTGTCCTTTCAATTGCCACCACAGACTGCACTGCAGAAGTGTTTGTGCCACCAAGGAAAAGAACTGCTGCATACATTGCTCCCAGCAGATTCAGCAGGTCTTGTTCTCTTTTGCTGTTCACATAATAGTTTACAATATAACTCAATAAGAGATAAAAACCTCCCTGAAAAAGCACATAAATAGTTCACTGATGGCTTATTCTTCCAACTAAGAAAAATGTACTTGTTGATGTTTATGTAACTGTGTAAAATCCGAAAATACGGCTAGCTTTGATCTCAGTTAGTAACTTTCTTGGACCATTATAAGAACTTTTAAGACTTACGTCTGTTGTCCTTTGTTCCAGAATATAAGTCCAAATAAAATGCCAATAACTATGGTCATTAAGAAACGGATTGTGTTGTATTGAGGGTTCCTCCAATAGGACCAATATTGCTTCCAGAAACAAGCATTGCATTGAGAAGTAAAGGATTGGGAATATTTGGTGGGGAAGTAAAGTTCCGTGGATCCCGGTGGTGGAGTACTTAGCTCTTTGATGAGTTCTTGATTCCTTCTGCATAAGTGAATAAATAGATGAAAACTTAGTATGGTTGAAAGATAAACTTTCAAATTGAAATAGGTGAAGAGGGGCAGTTATCCATGCGAAATTTGGATCTTTTCCTTACTTGTACAGGTCAGAGTTGGCATAGATTTCTGCAAAATCCACATCATGTTGAACCTCCACAGCAGGAGAACTGACTTCTAGCATCCACGTAGCAGGATTATAGCCCTCTTTGATCTTAGGAACATTTGGGACAGCCTACAATGGTAATAGATATTAGTTTGTGACTAGGATTCCTAAGAGTGATAATTTTGATAGCCTAAGATTTACGTTTATAGACTGCTACCATTTTATAAACGAGTGTAGGATGAGATAATCACCTCAAAGTATTCTACAAGCTTGTGAGACTGGCGACCAAGGGGTCCAGCATAAATGACTTGTCCACCCCTCTTCATCAACAAAAGCTGTGCACAGGTTTATTTAAAATTGAGAAGTGTTAAGAGGATTTATAACAATCAAACAAACAGGTTGAAGTGCAAAATGTTGATATTATCCCAAATACCTCATCGAAAGCTTCAAAAATGTCAATGCTTGGCTGGTGAATTGTGCAGACAACTGTTCGCCCTGTATCCACTGTATTTCTCACTGTACGCATAACAATTGCTGCAGCTCTAGCATCAAGGCCTGATGTCGGCTCATCCATGAAGATGATGGAAGGATTGGCAACCAATTCCACGGCTATGGTGAGTCTCTTTCTCTGTTCAGTGGACAGACCATCTACTCCTGGGAGGCCAACTAAAGAATTCCTCAATGGGTTTAGCTCAACCAAATCCATAACTTCCTCAACAAACATCTACAGCACAAAAGATAGAAACTGCGGTCAGTAACAACATTGGTGAAACTTTGAGTTGCTAGACATATAGTGAATGCAAGGTAAATTGACCTATCAAATTGTGCAGAAAAGAAAACGAGTTGTTGAAGATGAATTAGACAGAACAGCTTACAAAATGAATGAAATTAGATGTAGGACAAAGCAAACTTGCCTTTCTTGTTTCCTTGTCAACTTCCTTGGCAAGACGCAGCCAGGCAGAGTACACAAGAGATTCATAGACAGTAACATGGGGTGAATGGATATCGTTCTGTTCACAATAACCGCTGACCCGAGCAAAAGTTGCTTGGTTCTTTGGATAACCAGATATGCTGATACTTCCTTCAATGTACCCTCCAGTTTTTCTCCCTGCTAGCACATCCATCAATGTGGTCTTTCCAGCACCACTTACACCAACCAATGCTGTTAGAACACCAGGCCTGAAAGCACCACAAACATCTCGTAACAGCTGGAGACGAGTCTCTTCAACTCCTTCATTCTTCATTTCCTGTTGAAAACATGGGAAAGGTTCAACAGTTTATGAATTTCTCTTATATTTCAAGATGCTACCCTGATATTATGCGTGAATTATTAAGGTAACAGTCACAATGGAATTGTTCATCTCTTTAACAGAATCACAATATCTTGACAAGGTAAGAAGTTGAGAATTTTATTGATTTTTAGCTTTTATAATTTATTTTCCCTCACTTTATCTTCCTCCCCTATAAGGTGATCCTGCAAGATGGAAAGAGAGATGTAGGAAAAGGGACTTACAGCAGGCATATCGACATAGTAGTTTACAAGATTAAATGCAAGTGACAAGGGCTGGAAAGGCAACACCATTCCCCTTCTAACGGGTGCTGGAGTGTTATTCCCCGCCATTTCAATACCTGTACTCATTCAAATTGTTATCATCATTAAAAGTAGTTACAAGTTTTTCTCCCTTTTAACTATTTTCATGATTTTACGAGTAGAACTGTAAGTTCTGGTACCTTCAAACAGTGGAGCAGTTGAAGCTGTACTCATTTCCGTGGTCTTTATTCTATGCTGGCCATTAGATGGCTGCTTTCCACTCTTCCTCTTATCATCCTCCTCGACAATGACAGATTTAGAATCTCCTAAAGCTGCATTTGATTTTCAAAGCAATGTCAGGTCCATATTTCATTGCAATTCTAAATGGAGATTAGCACGAGAAGTGATCTCTTACGACTTAAAAATGTGAGTGCTAGAATAAAACAGATGTTGAATAGCAGAGAAAACCCAAGGAGTGCCCCAACACAGATCCAGAACCAATAGTCATCTATAAACATGCCCCTGGCCTTGAGAAGAACCTTTCCTACAGTAGGTTCACTAGAATGTGGGTCGGGATTGGGCTGTAAAAAAGAAAAGTGTAAGATAATAAATGAAGGTAGTTTTAATGGAAAAAATCATTATTTTGCAAATCCTTTTGGAGATCTTACCGCACTCCATCTTTCATCTAGAAACTCATTCATGACTATGGCATTCTGTCCATACATCATGGGAGAAACATAGTAGCCCCATATCATCCAAGGTTGAATGTCATCTAAACAAAGAGTAGGAGTTAGTTGTTTCTTTATCTCAAATATAAAGCCCATGCATGAGGATCTGAGTTAAGAAATAAAGACACAGAGATAACTAAAAGATTAAAATACAGACCTTTTGCAACAATAAATCCCCCGAGGACAAAAACCAATAGCAACGTGAAGGTGCCAAGCGTATTTGCCACAACTTGTGTTCTTCCTAGTGCTGCAATAAAGCGGAAGAGTGATAGGGCCATCTGATGGACGCTGAAGAATGCCAACAACTGGCGGAAAAACCTATAAAATTTCAACATGTTAGTGAACATAAACCATAAATTTACATAGCTCCGGGAAGGCAACAAGTAACCAGGTAAGCAATTCTATGCAGGTGAACTCTACTCATTTATCTCAAAGAATGTAAGTGTATGCACGTACCTACTAGCAGAAGGAGCAAACCCAACAGTGTAATATGTGAGGCAGATCCATATTCCTGACTCCATCAATGAGAGGGGAATCCTGAGGA
>QEOT01004773.1:0-11457 GCA_003123785.1 Pterocarya stenoptera | reverse complement strand
AAAAAAAAAAAAAAAAAAAACCAAGGCACAATGGACCTTAATTAGCACTGGCAGTTTGAGTTGTTCTTGCACATAAATAGAACCATTTCTCGTCATTTAATGGCTCATTAAGACGGACACAAAACATCCCCTCCCAACAAAATGGGTGAACTTCACTCCCTGGCTTACACTCATGCAGCTGGCAGCCTCCATAGCTCTTCCCTAGGTTGGGATTTTCACAACCTTGGAGTTCTCAACCAAGACACAATGTGTTTAGGTACCCACTTTTCTTTCCTCCAGTACTATCTTTGTCTGCAATTAATTCTTCTTGGAGTACCCAAATTCTTATATATAAATACAAAATGACTTTTGATTCTGAATATTAACTATTTATGTTGTCATGGATGGAAATGCTGCTGCACCATTCACTTCGCCTCCGACTTACGAGTCTGATTTTTCGAGCGGCTATTTGGAAGACTCTTTGGTTGAATTTAGGGACCGAACCAAACGAAGACGCATGCTGTCATATACAGATGATGATCGTACTGATGATGGTTTCAAAGATCTTGAGCAGGTATATATTTCTTCTTTCTATATTTCCCCACTGGTTTTTCACTAATTCACAGAGATTAAGGATTAGTACTGTTTTTGAACCACATGCAGAGCCACTGGAATTCAAACGCTCAAGCACAGTGTTGGAATATACAAACTCAGATTGAAGCTTTGGAGTTGAAGTCAAGGGAAGCAAACAGAAAAGACTAAAAGAGGTTTCTAATGACAGTTAAATTTAATCCAAATTCAAATGAGATAAATTAGTTAAAGTGCCATGTAAATGACAACTGTATAGTCAAGTTAGTTACCATACATGTCTATAAATAGAAATCATGTAAATGTAACTCACCACTCAATTCCAGTTAAATGAGAAGTTCACATTGAATTTTCTCTAGATCCTACGTTTACATATTTCAAGTTCTCTGTTCTTCATTCTGCAAAATACAGAATTTTACATGGTATCATCATCCATAAACATTCCGTTGCCTTCTTGATTCTTTCATACAATTTCTTGCTCTCTTTTTTCTGCTTCTATGGCAGAATCTTCTAATGGTTCTTCTTCTAATAATTCTTCTCCTCCTTTGGGTAATCCATCTGATGACTCCTCAAGTTACTACTTTCTACATCCATCTGATTATCCTGGAGCTCTTCTTGTATCTGAGATCTTTTCTGGTGATAACTACGTGGCTTGGAGTCGGTCCATCACAATTGCTCTCACAGTCAAGAACAAAGTTGCTTTCATTGATCGTAGTTTGCCTCAACCTGATCCTACTAATGCTCGACTCAAGACTGCCTGGTTGAGGGCAAACAACCTTGTGCTTTCTTGGTTAATGAATTCCATTGCAAAAGAGATTCGAGGGAGTCTTCTTTACTTCAACAGTGCTGCTGACATCTGGAATGAATTAAAGATTCGATACCTGCCCAGTGATGGTCCAAGAGTCTTTGCCTTAGAAAAGTCCTTAAGTTCTATTTCCCAAGGCTCGAGTTAAATCACTGAGTATTTTAGTGTTTTCAAAGCACTATGGGATGAATACATTAGTTATCGTCCCCTTCCAACTTGCAATTGTGGATTTATGGAAAAGTGTACCTGTGCAATATTAAAGAACCTTGCTAATCAACAACAAGCTGACTATCTCATGAAATTCTTGATTGGTCTACATGATTCTTTTTCAGCAGTTCGAAGCCAACTCTTGCTTCTTTCTCCATTGCCATCAATGGGTAAGGTTTTCTCCTTATTGATACAAGAAGAGAGCCAACGTTCCTTAACTAATGCTGTCCATATCCCTCATGATTCTCATGCTATGGTCGTTGCACAACCATCCTCACAAACTTCTTCAAATGCTGTTAAGTTCAGTAAAGTCAGAGGCAAGTCAGATGTCATCTGTTCCCATTGTGGATTCTCTAGACATCTTGTAGATAAGTGTTTCCAGCTTATAGGCTATCCACCAGGATGGAAAGGGCCTCGAGGAAAAAGAATCAACTCTACACGATTGCCCAATGCAAACATTGCATCTTCTATGGAGCAAAACCTAAACAACCCAAATATATTTTTTTCTCAAGAGCAAATACAGAATTTGATTACTCTTGCCAATAGCCTATCCACTTCTTCTATCAATCCTCATTCTGCAGTTAACACTGCCTCTACATCAGGTAATAATCCTATTCTTTGTTTAGCAAATACCTCCTCAAATCATGCTTCTCCTTGGATATTAGATACTGGAGCAACAGATCACATGATCTGTTCAAATCTATAAAAATCCCAACCAAACCCTCTTCAGTCCATTTACCAAATGGTCACTCAGTGCCTATAACTTTCACTGGTACTATTAAAATCTCCTCTGATTTGATTTTACATAATGCTCTCTATGTTCCATCTTTCCATGTCAATCTTATTTCTGCTTCCAAGTTGACTAAAGAAAATTCTGTTGCTTTGTTTTTCTTTCAATCTAAATGTGTATTGCAGGACCTCAGCACATGGAGGATGATTGGGCTTGCTGAAGTCAGAAATGGTCTATACGACCTTATCAATTTTTCTGCTGCTACACAGAAGGAAATTCTTGATTCAAACAGATCTTTTTTGGCTAACACTTCTACCATTAGTCCTGACATGTGGCATTTTTGATTGGGACATCTATCTCCTGCCAAACTAAAACTCATTAGTTCCATTGACTCTTCTGTAAAAATATCTCACAAATATGTTTGTGAAATCTGTCCTCTAGCTAAACAAAAAAAATTATCTTTCCCTGTATCACAAAGCAGTTCAAATAAAGCTTTTCAATTAGTACATTGTGATATCTGGGGTCCATTTTCCACTATCTCTCATTCTGGATATAAATTCTTTCTTACCATTGTGGATGATCATACACGTTTTACTTGGCTTTTCCTTATGAAAGCTAAATCAGAAACTCGAGGTCTACTTGCCAGATTCATTGCATATGCTCAAACTCAGTTTGATTCTCAAATACAAACACTGAGAACAAATAATGGCCAAAAATTCAATATGCCTTCTTTTTATCAAGAAAATGGTACATAATACATCAGCTATCTTGTGTAGAAACTCCTGAGCAAAATGGTAGAGTGGAAAGAAAGCATCAGCATCTGTTAAATGTTGCTAGAGCTCTTCTTTTTCAATCTAAACTGCCATTAACATACTGGACTGAATGTGTATTGACAGCTACACATCTTATAAATCGAATTCCCTCTTCTGTGCTACATAGTAATACACCATATGCTCTCATTTTCCACAAATCTCCTGCATATAACTATTTGAAAGCTTTCGGTTGTTTATGTTTTGCCAGCACAATACACAACAGTCGAGGCAAATTTCATCCAAGAGCCTCAAGATGCTTGTTTCTTGGTTACCCACCAAATATCAAGGGATACAAAGTGCTTGATCTTCTTACCCTTAAAACCTCTGTTTCCAGAAATGTCATATTTCATGAGAATATTTTTCCTTCTATTCCAAACACTACTCACACTCCTTTTGTATTTCCTGATTTTCCTCCAATGCATGACTTCACAGTACCCATTACTTCACATAGTTTACCTTCTGCATTACCTGAATCGATCACTTCACAAGATCAATCCTCTAAAGTTCCAGAATCTATAATCTCACAAAATCCTTCTTCCACTATTCCAACATCTGACTCTTCACAGATTGCTTCTATTCCTCCACAAAATCCATCCTTTGAAATTTCAGCACCTGTTACTTCACAAATTAATCCTGAAAATGTAAGCCTTCGAAGATCTGAAAGAATAAGGAATCCTCCTTCATATTTATAGCACTTTCATTGTGGTAATATGGCTCAATCTACTTCAACATCTCAAAAATCCTTCAGTTGCTGCATTCCTTCTTCTGGTAAGCAATACTCTCTTGCTCATTTCCTTTCAACACATAAACTGTCACCTAGACATGCTGCTTTTACTACTGCTGTGTCATCTACTTTTGAACCCAAGTCTTTCAAGCAAGCAAATTCTTATCCACAATGGCAAGCAGCCATGTTAAATGAGATCAAAGCTCTTGAATTAAATAAAACATGGGAACTTGCAATATTACCTCCAAATAAAATAGCAATTGGATGTAAGTGGGTATATCGTGTTAAGTTCAAAGCTGATGGCACAATTGATAGATACAAGGCTAGATTAGTAGCAAAAGGCTACACCCAGTAGGAGGGCCTTGATTATTTTGACACATTCTCACCTGTGGCTAAAATGACAACAGCGAGAACATTGTTATCCATTGCTGCCATCAAGCATTGGCATTTACATCAACTTGATGTAAACAATGCTTTCCTCCATGGAGATTTAAATGAAGAGGTCTATATGCAGCTACCACCAGGGTATTCTTCACCAACTGATCCGAGAGTTTGCAAACTCAAAAAGAGCTTATATGGTCTAAAGCAGGCATCACGACATTGGTTCTCCAAGCTGTCATCCTCTCTACTTCAGTTTGGGTTTATTCAAGGAAAGTCTGATTCCTCTCTATTCATCAAGCATAATTCAAATAGTTTCATAGCACTCTTGATTTATGTTGATGATGTGATTCTTGCTTCAAACAATCTTGATGATATAGTTATTGTCAAAAAGTTCTTACATGATTCTTTCACTGTCAAAGACTTGGGAGAACTAAAGTATTTTTTGGGGATAGAAGTGGCTCGATCAACCAAAGGCATAACTTTATGCCAACGAAAGTATGCATTAGATATCTTGCAAGATAGTGGTTTTTCAGGTTGTAAACCTGTGGCATTTCCTATGGAATCTACACTAAAGCTGAGTGCAAATGACTCATCTCCTCCCTTGTCCGATCCTGCACAATACAGAAGATTAGTGGGTCGATTATTATACCTCACTATAACTAGACCTGACCTGTCCTACTCAGTACAAGCACTAAGCCAGTTCATGGCTAATCCTAGTAGTAATCATTTACAAGCTGCTGAAAGGGTCCTCAGGTATATCAAAGCAACACCTGGGCAAGGTATTTTTCTATCTGCTCATTCTTCTCTTCATTTAAAAGCCTACTCAGATAGTGATTGGGGTGGCTGCATTGACACCAGAAGAAGCATTACTGGTTTCACAGTATTCCTTGGTGACTCTCATATCTCATGGAAATCAAAGAAACAGCCAACAGTTAGCCGATCCTCAGCTGAGTCTGAATATAGAGCTTTAGCCTCTACTACATGTGAACTGCAATGGTTGATCTACTTGCTAGCTGATTTAAAAATTCCCCATCCACAAGCTATTCTGCTTTATACAGATAGCAAACCAGCTTCTGATATTGCATCAAACCCTGTCCAACATGAAAGAACAAAGCACATTCAACTAGATTGCCATTTGGTCTGAGAGAAATTGCAAGAAGGTTTGATCAAGATCATTCATATTCCCTCCAAACATCAGCTGGCAGACATTCTGACTAAACCACTTGGTTCCCTCAATTTCCATCATTTGATCCGCAAAATGGGAATGCTCAATATACATTCACATCTTGAAGGGGGTGGTTGGAATATACAAACTCAGATTGAAGCTTTGAAGTTGAAGTCAAGGGAAGCCAAACAGAAAAGACTAAAAGAGGTTTCTAATGACAGTTAAATTTAATCCAAATTCAAATGAGATAAATTAGTTAAAGTGCCGTGTAAATGACAACTGTATAGTCAAGTTAGTTACCATACATGTCTATAAATAGAAATGATGTAAATGTAACTCACCACTCAATTCTAGTTAAATGAGAAGTTCACATTGAATTTTCTCTAAATCTTACGTTTACATATTTCAAGTTCTCTGTTCTTCATTCTGCAAAATACAAAATTTTACACACAGAATGAAGGTACTTTTCTCATGCTACACTGATCTTGGGCATCTGTTTAATTTTCTGTGGATATATTTTGTTGTTTTCAGAATGCGCTTTCTTCGCTGTCGTAGTACTTCAGAATTGCGCTGTTTTTGTGTTTTGTATATACGCCCCTTTTTTCCGTTCTGTGAAAGCAGTCTCTGAGATTTTTGTTTCATTTCCGAAATTCAGGACAACTTTCACGATGAATCTAGTGAAACTATGCCTTTTCCGCTGTTTGCGTGCCAGTTGCTCCCTGAAGTTCCAGTTTTTCTTCTTCTTCTTCTTCTTTTTCTTCTTCTTCCTTTTTATTTTATTTTTTTATTTTTTTTAATTATTTTGAATTATTCTTCCGCGATAGACCCATCCGCATGAATAGCGAGAAACACAGAACAATATGCATGCATGTGATATGGGTCCACGTCAGCCTCTGTAGTGACGGCCGATCGAGTTGATACATTTCATTACTTACGTGTACTATTGATTGAGGTTTTTTTTTTAGACTAAAATAACTATTAATTGAGGTTCATTGTACGTGATCGAACTTGAGTTCACATATAAAAAAGTTATATATGTTATTGCTAAAATGATTGGAATTCATTTATATAAGAAGTTTATAATTAATATTCTTTTTATAAAACTAAACTTTTATTATAAATTAAATATTATCATGCCAATGTTATACTGAATGTATTCTTTACTTGTCGTTTTCTAATTTTGAAAACATTTATATATATTTAATCATGTAAATTAAGTGCAAAAAATGGTTTTATTATTGAATGTTGAACTATAATTAGTAGTTGTCCAATCGAGGGCAACTTGTGCTAATTTGGTTCAATTTCAGCAACTTAAAACAAAGAAAAAAAAAAAAGAAAAAAGAAAAAAGTAGAGGCCGTAGTTGATTATGTCATCTAGCAATAATAGAGGTACCGACAGGTCTTATCATCGATCACATGCAGGCTGCGGAAAAAGTTTCAGTCAATTTTTTTTTTTTATAAAAGGATAATATATAATAGATTTAATATATATATATATATATATATTTTATCAAAGAGTCAGGTCACCTGTCTAAAAGTGACTCATCTTTAATTTTATTAATAATCTTCATTTGTGATGAAGAAAAATCGTAATCACAACTCAAGCATCTAAGGTACAAAATAAAACCCAGCATGCAGAAAAAAAAACAAGCTAGAAAAATAAAAAACCAAAGAAAAACCACAAAAAAAACTCCAAACAACAAGCACATAAAATTAACTAAATCGAAGCGAAGGCAAAGCAGAATAATCCATGCGGATAAGACCATGCAACGCTCGGGGAGTCTCCGTCAATTGTGAAAAATTAAAGCACTACTAGAAGCCCCATGTTTGGCTAACCAATCTGCAACTTTATTTCCATCTCGAAGGACATGATGAATCGAGCACGTCATGGAGTTCATAGTGTCCATTATTTCCTCCCAGAAGTCCTCCAAGTACCACACCCCACATCTTTTACTTCTCCACCAGGAAATAACAGTCATAGAGTCAAGTTTAATATCCACATAATTTAAAAATAAGGATTTACAAACTTGGAGCCCATGAAGAAGAGTTAACAACTCAGCCTGATTATTAGAACATGTACCAATGAACGAAGAAAAAGCATGAATTAGTTGACCTTGATTATCTCTAATAATCCCACCTATACCTAAGGCACCCGGATTACCCAAACTATTGCCATTTGTGTTCAGCTTAACCCATTCCACTGAAGACTATTGCCAAACAATAACTTTGCAAAGCTGGATTGGGGGGAAAATCGGTTGGACATTCAAACCTTCAAGTACCTGCAAATCAAGGCTAGATATGTGAGAACTAGCATGCATATCACGACAAATAATACTAATCCACCGACGAACAGAGTGAATGATGTCAGAGGCAGATTTAAAGCGACCCTCTATACGCGCCAAACAGCGCCGCCGCCAGATTCTCCAAGTTATAATCACCGGGAGAATTCCCATAATAATGCCAACTTGAGACGATACTTTCGCACGGCGAAACCAAATCTTCACCGAGTCTTTCCAATTCCGGCCAATCGGGATCCCAAGGTTAGCCCCAAAATAACGTCAAATGGTTTTCGCAATATCACCTGCAAAAAGAACATGATTTTGGTCCTCATAATGACCGTTAGCACAACAATCACAACGGGAGGTAATAGGAATAACAATATGTCAAAGGTGGTGATCGACATTAAGGGCCATAAACCAAGCTTTCCACATGTGGGTAGACATTTTAAGAGGAAGACTCTTATGCCACATCCAAGAGTGCCCCTCAATAGTATCACCCCTAATATGGACACAATCCTAAGTTGACTTAGTGGAAAACAAACCATTATCATTATTGGTCCAAATCAACAAATCTATACCCGGTTTAGCCTTACCAATATCCTCTAAAATACCATCAAAGTGATCCGGCCCCACTAATTGAAGGATAAAATCCATATCCTAGTCATTATTTAATTTGCAATCCTTCACCTGAAGATGAGGATGACCCACAATATGCATATCATTAACTAAAGGGCCGCTGTCCCGCCATTTATCATACCTGAAAGAAACCAAACCATCTTTAAGGCGCCACTTAGAATTATCCAAGACCAAAGGGAGGGAATTAGCAAACATTTTCCAGAACCTCGTACCCTTAGTTGGGTCAACTAGGGCCTAAGGTTTAGAACCCACATACTTTTAAAAAAATTTGCCCATAAAGAATTACCTTGAATGAGATTCCAAGCAAATCTAGCATGAAGGGCTTGTTGCTCAAGGTTCCTAAGAGCCAAACCACCTTCCTCCACGGGACGACATATAGAATTCCAGGCCACCCATTTTTTCTTACCTTTACCATTATCCTCTCCCCAGAAGAAAGTACTCATCATACGATGAATGGCATTAATAGTGGATTGCGGGACCTGAAGAACGGCAAAGAGATGGAGAGCCATACTAGAGAGTACACGACGAAGTAAAATAAGACGGCCACCAGCCGAAAGAAATCTCATCTTCCATTCCAATATTTTCTTTTGAATATTAGACACCATATCTTCCAGATGTACCTGTTTAAGCTGACCCAAAATAATAGGCACTCCAAGATATTTGAAAGGGAATGATCCTTCTGAAAATCCAGTCTTCCATAATAATAAGCTTTTACACGTTAAAGAAATATTTTTTGAGCAGTAAATGGCAGATTTAGAGTGATTGATACACTGACCCGACCAACGCTCATACTTACGAAGCACAGATAAAATCTCCCTTAGGGTTTTAGAGTTACCATTAGAAAAAAGCACAACATCATCAGCATACATAAGATAAGAAATTATGGGCATACCTCGGGCTTGAGAGAATTGACCAAATTTCTGAGCCTGTACACTTTGCTTGATCAATCTAGAGAGAATTTCTTGAAGGATAATAAAAAGATAAGGAGAAAGGNTGGGCATACCTCGGGCTTGAGAGAATTGACCAAATTTCTGAGCCTGTACACTTTGCTTGATCAATCTAGAGAGAATTTCTTGAAGGATAATAAAAAGATAAGGAGAAAGGGGATCACCCTGACGCAATCCCCGGCCACTATGAAAAAAACCTTTAATAGTGCCATTCATCATAATCAAATACCAAGGAGTCGAGATGCAAGTTTTGATAAGAGCACAAAAGTCAGATGAAAACCCAAAACAGCGAAGAACCTCCAGAAGAAAAAACCAATCCACTCTATCGTAAGCTTTAGCCATATTTAGTTTAATCATGATATTACCACCATGGGCCTTCTTTTTAATGGAGTGGACCATTTCCTATGTGATACTAATGTTTTCAAAGATGCTTCGCCCCGGAATGAAAGCACCTTGTTCCCATGATATCATTCGTGAGAGGAGACTTGTCAAACGATTAACAACGATTTTGGAGCACATTTTATAGAAAACCGAGTAGAGGCTTATAGGCCTAAAATTATCAAACCCAAAAAGTGTATCAACCTTTGGAATTAAGGCAAATAAAGATGCAGTAAAAAATCTTGGAATCTGCTTAGAATTAAAAATTTTAGATATGTCTTCCAAGCCATCCTCTTTCACAATCTCCCAACAGCTTTTGAAAAAACCAGAACCAAAACCATCAGGTCCCGGGGAACTATTAGAAGGAATAGAGGATAGAGCAGAGAAAGCTTCATTCATAGAAGGCACCGCACATATCATCGAGTTATCAGAATCAGAAATAATAGGAGAGATAAGAGCTGATAAATCAGGTAAAAAACTAGCCGGCATGCCCTGCAGAAGATTAGAAAAGAAATCCACAGCCCCTTGATGAATACTCTCTGGCGAATTGAACGCCATACCATTCGAAGATCTCATTTCCACCACTCTTTTATGACATTTATTAGCAAGGCAGGCATGAAAAAACTTCGTATTACGATCACCATCCATGTGCCATTTTAATTTAGACATTTGAGCCAATCTAGTATCTTCACAATGAAGCCAATCCTCTAATTCCGCAGAAGAGACCAAAAGCTCCCTCTCTGTATCTTCATCCCAGTTTTGCTGAAGCTTCTTTTCAAGCTCCTCAATTTGCTGCTCAAGAGAAGTAATATGCATATTAGTAAAACCGAAGACCTTTTTATTCCATTCACACAAGGCGACCTTAGTGTTCTTCAATTTAAATACCAATTTAGTAAGACCCTGACCACCAACAGGAGCAGACCACGCCTGGCCAACACACAACAAAAATTGCGGATGATCCACCCACATTTGTTGAAAACAAAATGGCGAAGGGCCATAAGAGAACAGATCCATCTTGAATTCTATAACCATAGGAGAGTGATCAGACATGGTGCGCGGAAGATAAGAACAAACTGCATGAGAGAAATCCATAAAAACCCGATCTAACTTCACCCAAGACCGAGCAAGACCCAATTGCCCATTACACCAAGAAAAATTTATGCCCTTAGATTTCATTTCAACCAAACCACCTTGATGGATGCAGGTATTGAAATCCTCCATCCCTACATTTGAACGAAGTGCACCACCCCTCCGTTCTGAATTGTTCCTGATTATATTAAAATCCCTAGCAAAAAGACAAGGTTTCGATCCCATAGCCTGGGAACTAAGATCCTCCCATAACATTTTCCTCTTATACATACTGCACTTAGCATAGATAATATTACACAAAAATTTATAGGACCCCATGTTAACACGAAGAGAAACAAACTACAAATTAGTCTGCATCACTTGAATATCAAGAGTATTGTCCCAAAAAATCCAGATTTTACCACCATCAGCTACATTCGAAATAAAAGAATCAAAGTGTAAATAATGTTGCAAATGGATGGCTTTGTCTAGTGCTTGAAACGGTTCCAACCCCACAACCATCTTAGGCTCAAACTTACAAACTAAATTCTTCAGTCTACGACGAGAGGTACCGATACCACAGGCATTCCAAACAATAATGTTACTCATAAAGACAAATTAGAGGGACGGGTAATAATGGACCGCCTCTCTCCTGAAGATGGGGCTTCTCTCTCTATGCTCCTAAGGAACATAGAGACCTGTCTCTTGGTTCGTCACCGTCCCATAGAGTTCGCATATTTTCTTACACAAGACCTGAT
>QEOT01004772.1:22823-37857 GCA_003123785.1 Pterocarya stenoptera | reverse complement strand
CCTAAACCCTAAACCCTAAACCCTAAACCCTAAAACCCTAAACCCTAAACCCTAAACCCTAAACCCTAAACCCTAAACCCTTAAACCCTTAAACCCTAAACCCTAAAACCCTCAACCCTAAACCCTAAACCCTAAACCCTAAAACCCTAAACCCTAAAACCCTAAAACCCTAAACCCTAAACCCTAAACCCTAAACCCTAAACCCTAAACCCTAAAACCCTAAACCCTTAAACCCTAAACCCTAAAACCATAAACCCTAAACCCATAAACCCTAAACCCTTAACCCTAAACCCTTAAACCCTAAACCCTAAACCCCTAAACCCTAAACCCTAAACCCTAAACCCTAAAACCCTAAAACCCTAAACCCTAAAACCCTAAACCCTTAAACCCTAAACCCTAAACCCAAAACCCTAAAACCCTAAACCCTATGTAATTCATATGTTGAGTGGTCAAGATATTTGGCATATTATTGATATATGGGAATCGGTGCAAAATATGAATTACATGTACATTACATTACATCACATTTTATTGTTCGCAATTGGAATTGTAAAATAAAGTCCTTAAGTTTTATCAAACTCCTAACCTTAAGGGTCATATATTGGAAGGGTGTTGACTCAATATTGAAGTAATGGGAGAATAATAAAATTTTAACAATCAAAGTTGATGTTGCATCCTCTAATGATATTTTACATGAAATATGGACCACACAATTCATTTGTCAACTTCTATAAACTAAACTCTGATGCAACTACTTGAGGAGTTCTATATTATTTTAGTTCTTTGGGTTGAAATTCAGTTTATGAGATTTGATTGATTGCTTCTTATAGAGTTTGAAAACCAGTTATTTTCTAGTAAATATGGGAATCTTTAATTGCCACCATGGAATTAAAAAAAATAGTGCTGATTTTAAACTTGGGATAATTAAAGTATTTTACCATTAAGTAAAAAATAATGTGACCCATTGTCTTTGTTCAATGTGTCGATTCGTTGGTCAATATTTTAAAATGAAAATATTTCATTGTGACTTGAACCAATACATGCCTCTTAGGGATAGGAGTCTTATCTGCTTGGCCACCAAACTGGGGTCATCCCACTTGGTGAATTATTAGCGTTTTAAATATATTCACTACGAATTGAAAAGTTATGACTTTTCATAATAGATCTTTCATTTTAGTTGTGACTTTTTAGAAGTGCTCCTTTATTTTTAACTGTGACTTTTCGCAAGTACCCTTTCATTCTCTATAAATAGAGAACCCCACCCACAAACTTACACACTCTAAATCCTCTAGAAAATTAGGAAAACACTTCCTTCATCATTTTGTATCTTTCTTTCTTTGGGTTTTCGCTATTTTATATTGACTTTGTGAAACTTCTTTTGTGTACATTGTAAAGGAGATTAACAGGAACCGAAGTTGTTATATCTCATAAGTAGATTGTCAAGAAGCCTAGTGCATCTCAAGTTTGGAAGTAGTGGAATCTACTCCAAGAAAGCGTCAACCACAATTTACCTCAACACCAGGTTCTCTCTTTCTAAATTGTTCTCGTTATTTTTTTTTTTATTCTCTAGTTTACAAAGCGTATGCATATGTATTTCTTATAGCCATAATTTCCCAACAATATTAAAGTAGATCTTATCTCACATTGTTAAACTAGAGTTGTATTGTTAATTAATTGGTTATCATCATCACTTCTAATGAACCTATTGCATCCAAGAAATTTGGTGAAGTCAGTTTTATGCGTTGGCAAAAAAATATAAAAATCTTTCTTACCATGCTTAGATTACATATTGTTATTGAAAATGATCCTCCTTCTAATGATTTACATGAACTTGCATGTATCGTTGTTTTGCAAACCTACACAATAAAAGATCATTTGTGTAGATGATGGATTTAAGTCATTTAAGTGATGCACTTTTTTATGTTTACCTATACATTAAATCTGTCAAAAATATTTGGAATGCTCTTGACAAGAAATATGGTGTACAAAATGTCAGAATTGATAATTATACCACAAGCCAATTTCTTGGTTTTAATATTCCAAATCCATAGTAGAGCAAGCCTATGAGTTAACTATCATTTACCATGAACTGGGCCAATGAGGGATGGGTACTACTAAGCATCTCCAAATTGCTTGCATAATAAACAAGTTGTCTCCTTCATGGAAAGGTTTTGGCCTATCTCTCCAAGATAAGACTAAAGATATGACAATGGAAACATTGATCTCCGACGTTAGGATCCAAGAACAATACTTAGGAAATTATTCTATCCATTATTGGTTTCTGATTTCTAGTTTTAGGCAAATATTGTAGAAAACCAAAGAATACATAGAAACCCATAACACCAAAAGCCTAAATTCAATGAAGGTAAAATTAGTTATGGGCAAGATTTGAAACCAAAGTCATATATCAACAAAGGTGATAAGAGACCCATTGTTTTAACTATCACAAACTGGGTAACTTGGCTAAAAATTGTCACTGCAAGTAAAGGGAAAATTAAGGCTCATATGATGCTTTTTGTGACCAACTCCGTTGGAACCAATGAACGGTATGTAATCAGAAGTCCCAAAGTTTATTTGACTTTTAGTATTATTGATTGGATATTAAACATAGAAGCCAACGTACAAGTCACTTCTAACCGCAATATTGTTTCAACGTATCAAGATACAAGTTGGATAAAAGTGACGATGGGTAACTCCACATTTGCACAAGTACTTAAGAGTTTGAAATGTTAATTCAAACTAACATCTGGAAACATCCTTCCATTAAAAGAAGTGTTTTTCCTAGAGGCAATGAGGAACCTAATTAGCGGCTCTTTACTTTGTGGGGCAAGCTACACATTGTTATTTCAATATAATAAAATTATTGTAACTAAATATAGTTCATTTGTGGGGAAAGATTATATGAGTGATTGTGTGTTTATAATAATTGTTCAAAACAATATTTTAGAAATTTTTTATTTTAATAATAATATACATTTTCTACACGTTCCTCTTCAAAATAGCATGCTAGATTAGGCCGTTTAATTATCATAATGTTAAATTAATGATTGATTTAAATATTATTCCTAAAGTTCATGTTGATTTGGATGTAGAATTTTATATGTATTTAATCAAAATAGCCTAGAAAACCTTTTAAATAAATATGTTGAATTAAATCATAGTGATAGTTGCTATTTAAATAGTGTCTCTTCAAAAAGTGATTGGAGAGGATGTTTCCACCCCCTCATCTGGGATGGGCCTGACCGGATATTAAAGCCCATCCCAGCCTAAGTTACATCCCTCAGATGCACCCAGGACCCATAAGTTCTCGAGCCTAAAGGCCCACGTCGATTTGGACAAACAAGACCCACCCACTCTGACACTTTTCTGCAGGAATGCCTCACATTTAAGGATTGTATCCGTCAAACGGATGAGAATGGAGGACAACATCCTTGCCTCTAGAGAAGCGCAAGAGAAGTAATTGCTCTGCCCATCTGACGTCAAAGCATAGCCGAGGAGGCCACGCTGCATTAAAAGCTATGGTCTGGTACTTGTGCTCAAGATGATGACCCTTGCCATGGGATACCAATGGTCCCCCCCTCCCCCGGCGGGGTGATCTCTAGTTTAAAAGGCAGATTCCTAGTAATGATATATCTCTCCGGTTCTTGAAAGAAAAGATATTAAGGAGAAAATACTAAATTTGGAATCAAAAGCTTCCCGAAACACTCTGAGCCCACCATTTTCTCTATCTTGTAGGCAACTGGACCAAGTACCTGGTGTGCGAAACACATCATCAATAGTGACGCTATATGTGGGATCTTCATAGACACAACATGTCCTTTCTATGACAGCTACAACGCGTTCACAATCAACACGCAGACAGGAAGAAACATCAACAAACATGGAGGGACGTTTGTAGAGATGGAAGAAAGCATGAGGAAGATGGCAGGAGAAGTAGAGAATCTCTGTTGAGAAAACGAAGCCTTGAAGAGAAACAACAAGAAGCTGCAAGATGAGGGGGGATGAGTAGGAATAAGCAAGAAGAATCCCGAAGTGTAGGCGAGGTAGATGCCAACAAGGAAGAAAGAAAGAAGATGCATCATGCGCTATGTAGCCTCATGGTCAAGTAAAAGGAAGAAAGAAAGAAGATGCATCATGGCTGAACCGTTACTGCCAAAGTTCAGGGTACCTAAAATAAACATGTACAATGGGTTCAAAGGTCCCCTTGAGCACCTAGAGACCTTCAAGGCTCATATGAACCTACAACTGGACTGAACCTCAAGGACAGTGCCATGGCAAAGGCCATCAGAACGCCCAAGGGAGATGAGGTTGCAGGTAGTTGGGACGAGTAGGATTACGCCGCAGTCCTCTGCCTAAGAGGCCCGATGACTCCCCCTTTCAGGAAGCCTTCTCCCTTCTAGCAGTTGTCACCCTCGAGGATGAAAGGATGGCTGACAGATGCGCTCGAGTGAGGGAACACACTGCCCATGGGTGCTTCTTCCCCAGTGACGGAAGGCTCTATGCCCTCTTCAACGTTCTTGCCGGCCTTAGGGGAGGGGATCATCTTTAGGTCAACCTCTGGCAGCGACACAACGACCTCGGATTCCCTAGGGGAAGGCTCCAAGAAGGCCCAGAAGTAATGCGACTCGAGTTCTTCCTCTCCTCGCACAAGGATCTCAGTCTTCCCCGCGTTGCCCGATGAGGTAGGAGATGTCATTACCTAAGGAATAAGGGAGGGCATAACGGCCTAGGGAACTTCAGTTGTATCGGGCATGATGCAAACCTCTTGAGGTACCACCACAGTGCCCGTGTTGTTTGGCGGGATCGAAAAGCGCACAACTCGAGGAGCAGGAGTTGGTGGGGTTGACATGGCAGCCCCGCAAGGGCAAGAGATGATCCCAGTTGAGAAACAAAAATCAAAGCGCCAGAAGGGCCCCTCTACGGGCTTGAAGTATGTCGCCCAACCCGGGAGGATTGTCCAAGGGAGGTGGTGGAGCCGAGTCGCAGCTATTGTCACTAGATTCCTAGGCCCAAGGCTTCTTCCCCTTCCCCTCCAGCGAAAGGCTAGGAGGCCTCTTACGATCCTGGCATGCTGGGAACCACAATGGAACGCGGTTGTCCTCAAAAGGAGTGCGCGCGCCAAGGGGCCACAAATCGACCTATATTGGCGTCAGTCACCAGAGCGTCGGTGTAAACATCATGCATGTGCGACTTCAACCAGGCTCGAATAGGCCCAAACAGGGAACTCCTATTCACCAACTTAGGGGCAAGGAACTCCCATCCCCTGCCAGACAAAAAGAAATTGAAAGATAATGTCTAGATTTTCTTATGTTTACTTGATGAAATTGAAAGATCAATCGTCAATAAATTTGTCATATATAAAACTGAAGTTGAAAATCAATTAGAGAGAAAAATTAAGATTATCAGGTATGATAGATGAGATGAATACGCCTCTAATCAATTGGTACATATTGTGAGGAGAATAGCATTAAATTAGGAAACTCATCCATATTCTCTTCAATCCAATGGTGTTGCTAAAAGAAAAAATAGAAATTTAGTAGATATGGTCAAATGCATGCTCCTTAGTTCCGACCTACCAGAGTAATGGTATGTGAAAGCAATATTCGAATCTTG
Source organism: Pterocarya stenoptera (assembly GCA_003123785.1). Taxonomy (NCBI): domain Eukaryota; kingdom Viridiplantae; phylum Streptophyta; class Magnoliopsida; order Fagales; family Juglandaceae; genus Pterocarya; species Pterocarya stenoptera. The sequence continues at coordinate 32,244 of QEOT01004772.1, read as the reverse complement.
TTTTATCTAAAATAGAGTACCATTTAAGAGATCTGCCAATACATCCAATGAACTCTGGAATGATAGAATGCTTAACATTAATTTCCTAGAGTTTGAGATGATCTTGTGAAGGTTAATGCTCCAAAAGTCAAGAAAAGGAAACTAAGTCTCATTATAGTAGATGCTGAAATTATTTGGATATTCTAAACATAATTCTGCATATAGGTTTTTAATTATCAAATCATAAGTTCAAGGTATTGATCCCAATACCATCATAGAGTCTAAGGATGCAACATTCTTTAAAGATTTATTTTCTTTCAAAAATAAAATAGAAAGATCTTTACCTACATTGAGTCTTCCTTCCACCAGTAGTCAACCTACCATTTTAACTGATCCTGAGAACTCATTTGGATTTGAAAACGAACTAGGAAGATGAAAAAGAGTGACAAAGGAAAAGGACTTTGTACATAATTTTTATACTTATTTTGTGGAGGAAGACCCTCTGACTTTTAAGAATGTCATGCTTTCCATTGATTATGCTTTCTGGAAAGAAGTGGTAAATAATGAGATGAAATCTCTTAAGACTAATATTACTTGGAACTTATGTGATCTTCCTCCTGGATGTGAAGCTGTTTGATGCAAATGGATTTTTAAAAATAAATGGCGACCTGATCGTACCATTGATAAATTTAAAACTAGGTTGTATGCAAATGACTTTACACAAATAGATAGTATCAATTATTTTGAGATGTATTCTCATGTTACTAGAATAACTACAATTTGTATTCTAATTGCTCTAGTTGTGATCCATAAACTTGAGATCTACCAAATAGATGTAAAGACTGCATTTCTTAATGATGATCTAGAAGAAGAGATATACATGAATCAACTAGAGGGTCTTGTTGTTCAAGGACAGAAAAAAGAAAAGTTTGTAAACTTATTAAATCTCTCTATAGTTTAAAGCAAGACCCTAAATAACGACACCAAAATTTTGATGAAATAATTTTATCTTATGATTTTAAGATAAATGAATGTGATAAGTGTTTATACACTAAAATAGTTGATTGTGCATGTGTAATGCTATGTCTTTGCGTTGATGATATTCTCATCTTTGGTACCAATTTAGATATTGTTCTTGATATTAAAATCTTTTTATCTAAGAACCTTGATGTGAAAGACATGGGAGAAGCACAGGTAATTCTTGATATTAAGTTAATGAGATCTAATGACGGTATTAGCATAATCAATCTCATTATATTGAAAAATATTTTTAAGAAGTTTGAGATATTCAAATGAAAGCTTGTTAGCACTCCTTTCGATCCTTGATTGCATTTAAGTAGGAATCTTTGAAATCCTGTGTCACAAGTGACATATTAGTAGATTTACTAGTAAACCTGATGATTCTCATTAGAAGGTATTGGAAATAATTCTTAGTTATTTGAAAGGAACCATAACATATGGTATCCATTATTCTAGATATCTAAAAAGAATGTTCAATGAGAAGAATAAACTACTTGAGTGACTGTAGAGCATTATTAAAATATAACTCTTGGTCCATCCCTAGGGTGTGAGTGCTACAAATGTAATGGCTAAGGAAAAGTTAAATGTTTTACATGAGTCCAAGACTAAGGCAACGTATTGAATTGCTTGTACCCTTGGAGGACTCATCTATGTGAGTTTGACTGTGGGGCCGCAGTATATTATAATTGGGTTATTCCCTAGATCACTCATGAATCCAAGATATAGTGCACGACCTTTATGTACCACTTTGATAGGAAGTTGATATATGTCGTACTATGTGTTTGGTGTCACAAAGCCTGAGTTAAAATATTCCAGTTTAAAACTTGGTTCACTATGGATCTTTCAAATGAAAACACACTAACACTAGGTAGACGTTCAAAGCCGCAATCTATCTCTATTGATGCATAGTACTTAGCCCAAAGAAATTTCTTCTATTCTATCATTCAAAATATTTTAATCAGGTTGGAGATTGTTGGTTTTAAACTTAGGATGATTATAATATTTTATCCTTATGTGAGAAATAATGTAAATCTTCAATATATCGATTCAATGGTGAAGATTGTAAATGAAAATGTGTCATGGATCATGGTGACTTGAAACAATGTAGGCATGGGTGGCTGGTCCCCGCCACCCATCATCCAACCTCCGCCAAGGCGGGGCGGGGGCTTGGTTCATTGGATGCGGGCGGTAGGGCATCCGCCCACATCTTGGAGTCCAGCTGGGGGGAGGCTAGGCCCATGCCCGCCCGTTAAATCCCTCGTTTGTCTGCTCTCTCTGTGTGTCTAATGAAACACCATCGTTTCGTTAAGGTTAATGTCTTCACTTTTCCCCATGTCTCACATGTCTCAAATCACCTCTGGCTCTCTCTCAAATTGAATCTCACTCTCTTAGACCCCTCTGTCTCTCTCCCTTGCCTCACCAATAGTACAGAATGATTTGTTGAGAAACCAATTGAGGAGTCAAAGAGTTTGCCTCACCACTGGTACATGGACATTAGTCCAAAACTTAGACTATATATCTTAGACTGTCTATTTTGTAGATTTTATTTGGCAATTAAAAAAAATTATAAAGTTTTATTTAATTTTCAATCACAAAAGTCAGACCATTGGGAAGGAATTGAACGCTGCAATGAAGGAGTGGGATTTGGAGCGGGTTGTGGCTAACGATTGACAATATCTCATCTAACGATACTACACGAGTATCTTAAAATTAAGCTTAGAGAAGACAATATGTCAATATTGGGTGGTGGCTTCTTGAATGTTTAATGTGCTGCACATGTCCTCAATCTTGTTGTGACTAACAGCTTGAAAGATGTTCATGAGTTGGTTGTAAGAGTTAAAAGTGCAGTGAGGTTTGTGAGATCTTCATCAACTAGGCTTGAGGAATTCAAGATGTTTGTTCATGTTATGGGTATTCAATACAAGAAGGGGTTGTGTCTTGATGTTCCTACAAGATGAAACTCAACCTTCTTGATGTTGAAGATGGTCAAGCAGTATAGATTCACCTTTGATGCCATGGGTGGGGAGAACATGCAATATGTTTGCCACTTTGAGGATGATAGGAGAATGGGGTAGCGAGAATGGGGTAGCCCACGGATGATGATTGGGATAATGTTTGGGTTTTTATAGAATTTTTGAGACTTTTTTCCAAGGTGACATTCACCATTTTCAAGTCTTTCTACGTTTTACATTCAATGAATACTATCAACAAATTTCTCATGTGAAAGATCAATTGGATGAAATGTGCGAGAGTATTGATCCTACTTTGCAGCAGGGTTTCGTCATAGTAGACGAGGTTTTGTAAAGGCAGGGTTACTCCACACCCCTCTTCAGATACGTCTCATTCGAAAAAGCGCAATACATACTGGCAGAGATACGTGAAGGGGGTGTGTGGGAACCATTCTAGAGGGAAGGTGTTGGCAGGAAAAGTGATGAGAACAGGATACTATTGGCCGCACGATCTCAAATGGAAGCTAATTTATAGTCAGATTTGGTAGACTTTAAGGAGGTCTACAAGGAGGAAGATGGTGATCAGTCTGGATCCGATAATCACCCTTAATTCATTATTTTGCTTTTTTTATAATATATTGTGTTATATTTATTTGAAAGATTTAATTTCAAATTCAATTATTGTAAGAACAACTTCAAAAAATAAAGCTACATCTTAATCTACATTGACCGCAATATGACCTTGATCCACCATTGCCCTTTTTTTTATACAATGGGGCAGGGGAGTTTCGAAACCATATTCTCCATTCGGAGAAGGGGGCCGTGTGCGATCAGGTCATCAAACTCTAGACATCCACCATTATCATTTGTTTGTTAACTTTGTCACCTAATTATTTATAGTTTTTTACATACATATATAATGTTTGTAATTCTAGTTTTATTTTATTTTTATTTTTTTTCAGGTTTTATAATCTCACTTGTCAATCACAAAGTAATCATCTCGATGTTCTCATCTTGCCACAAGCCTACAACTACAAGCTTATGGTTTCATTATTGTTTACTTTTTTTAAGATATATTTCAATTCTAGAAATTTAGAATTATTTTTTAAACATTGATATTCATTCAATTTTTTTTATAATTTTTTATATTTTTAGATTAATTTGTAATAGTTTTAGATTAATGTGCAATAGTCTATACTACTTGTAATAACTTTTAGAATTATTAGTTACAACTTATAAGTTAGAACGTAGTAATTTTATTAGATATTTTTATGTATTATACATTTAAGTTTCAAGTTTAATTTTTTGTATTTTGTATTTAATTATATTTGTTGAATTTGGCAAATAAAAAAAGAATGGTATGTGGCCTAAAATCCATAAACAAGTTTTTAGTCATATTTAGGCCGAGAAACAGGTCTCTCTCTTTTTAAATTGTTCTTATTTTTTATTTTATTCTCTAATTTACATCGTGCATGCACATATCTCTTAGAAAAATGCTCAAGCCACCGACACATTCTCCGGATAAATTCTACCGATTTGGCTTTTTTCTTTTTTCTTTTTTTTACTTGATGGTTAAAAAATTTTAACGAGTTTGTATTTTTTTTAAATGATTAAAGTGATTTAAAAAATGAAAAAAAGTACACAAAATAAAAAAGTGTATTTTACACTTATCGGTGGAACTGTCTCGGTGGCCTGGCAGTTCCCTATCTCTTATAGCCATAATTTCCCAACAAACAGTACCATGATTATGAATTAGTATAGTAAACAAAAACTCCTGGGTTGTCTTGTTGTATGGGGGTATTCAGATCCTCTCTAAGTAAATTTCGAGTATAATAGGAGTATCAACGTCGTATTCTTCTGCAGTACAAAAATTTGCAGCAACTGCATCCAACTTTTCTTACAATAACTCATTTTCCAGCTCTAGAGGCAGATACTCAACATTTGAACCTAAATGTAACTGCCATCGTTCACAATTCGTCGTGAACCTCGGGCTCGGGGTCAACTTTCACATTTGATGAGCCATCTGTATCCCTAGCTGATCGTTGACTTTGGTTGAAATTCTCCCCAGACGTCGAGTTAGGATTAGTCACATTCTCCCTGGTACTCTCCGTTTCGTTTTTTATAGCTTTCTCAATTTTAGGCTTTGGCTTGGGAATTCTATTAATCCCAGAAACCTTCAAAAATATTAATTACATATCAAAGGAAGTCCGTATTAGAGACAAACAAATCAGTTATAAGCTATTTCTCCTCTACCTTATTAATAAGAAGGGAATCAGAACAATACCTTGTCTTGCAGATTGAGAACCTTAGTAAATACTTCTTCAGATGTGAAAGCCGGAGTACTGAATCCAGGAGTCCTTTGGGAATGAAAGAGGAAAAACTTGTCAGTACATGGAGGAGAAATTAAAAGGTTCAGACTGATGTGGAAAAACAAAATCAAAACTTGTGAAACAACGGATTGGTTCCTTCCATCATCAAAGAAGGTCCAGTGACACTGTATATAATACAAGATGTTAGGAATCTTCCTATTCTTTTTTTTTATAAGTAGGAATCTTCCTATTCTTTACTGTTTGTAACAAGGAAATGATATGTAAATGGATTATGGCTGCTGCTATCAGTAAGGATAATGCCTGTAAACTATTTGATGAAATGATGAAGAGATACAGAGATGAAGAGGAAGACTGAATTCATAAACATAAATCACGCTGGAATTAGTTCGAGACAATTCCTTTCTCCTGCTACAACTACTAACAACTTTTGATTCCACATTTCAGATGCCCACCAACAATGACTACCTCCAGTATATATACTGGGAGGGCCCCTAATTGGACAGCCACGACTAAGGCCCTGGGCCAATTCAGAACTAAGGTCCTAATGCAATTAACTAAAGCTGATAAACTATGGGTCAACATCACAAATCCAGCCCACTAAAACAAACTCAGTAACTCAGCCCAAACAATAAAGAAGACATTAGCTAGAGGCCCATCAAGTCCGGCCCAATTAAATTGGGTTCATAACAATTTCTCCCCCTTTAAAGAACCTTGTCCTCAAGGTTCATTTTCACTAGCATTTTTGCACTCCCACAACCGCAACACGTCTGATGCCTACAGCCAAAAGCCATGGCCTTGGAGTTATTGAGCCTGCTGTCTACATAGTAATGAAGAAAACTCAATTCAAAACTTGAAGGATGAGGGGTTCTCAAGCTGCTGGAAAATGCTGCACCATAGAGAGGCATATTGTCTTCAAGTTTCTTCATCATACTCTGGGTCCATCTCCAATGTGATGCAAACTCCGCCTATTAATTGACTCTGCACCTGTCCACTCATTGCTCTTCGTGAAACCCATACCAACAATAAAATTATTGTTGTTGTTGCCAGTATTAACAAAAAATTTGGAAGACTCAAGGTCAGCACGTGCACAAGCTTCAGTCTCATATTCAACTAAGCACACAGGGACAAGGTTGAAATCACTACTGCTGCTCCTTGGATTGCAGCCACTAAACACAGCAGTCATGTTTGCCCATTTCCTGAACTTGGTTGTGTTCAAACTTGTACAAGCCAAGTAACTAGGGTCACATCCGGTGGGGCTATCTCCCTTTTTTGCATTCTGATTTCCAGCATGTTTCTTGTGGTTCAATGGACAACAAATACCACTACATTCCAAGGTAGCCCAGCTAACTTTGTATGAATCTGGACTTGGGACATGACGCATCTCTCTCATTTTCCTTTGGACATCACTTCTAATTGTCCTTTCCACAAACAGCTCTCTCGCATCAAATAAACACCCAACGATTATTCTATGCACAAAATTCATCCATGGGCTCCACTGAATGGGAAGAGACCCACTATCCAGGACACATACTTCTAACAATGAACAACTCAAGGAAACGTAAATGACTGCAACATAAGCACCAAAATGATAGCAGCACACCATCACAGCGACGATGTTAAAAACCAGACAAAGAACTACACCAAGCCAACTTGCAAAACTGAACAATTGAAAATATAATGCATCACTAACTCATTTGTAACCAAGAACAACTTTTGTGATGTAAGCAGGCTCAAATGCAGACTTCCAATCTCTCATAATTATCTCTCCACCCTGAATAGCAACAACGAGATTTATAGCATCTGGAAGTGCAAGCTGCACGATACAGATAATTCCATGGTGACCCAGGTCAACACCCGCACCCTTGTATGTTAGAGTCTCACTGGAACTATTATTTTGCATCGAAATTACACGTTGGCTCTTAACGGCAACAGTAAAGAGGGAAATAAATTCTGATGGCAAGGGTGGTTTATAAAACCCATTTAACATTGGACCAGGTTTTGGCTCAACAGTATGAGCAACTTCCATGGTAGTGCACCAGCCTTGCATGGAGAATAACCCAATTTTGTCACTGCCGAGAGCCTTCATGCCTGCCATTTCCTCAATGGCAGTCACTCTCTTTGAAATATCATCCTGTTGAGAGAACCTGCGGAAGCCAACATCCATCGTGATAGAAAAAATAATAGGCATGGCAATCAAAATTCCCCCGATCAAGAGAACTAGCAGATTTCCAATTCCATATGTATAAGTGCGATGATGTATTGGGTGGAAGACTATAACCTCAACGATAATCCCGATAGCAACCAAACAAATACAGAAATTACCACTTCTAATGGGCATTTTCACAAACAACTGAGGCCCTTCTATCCTTGTGAACACTACACGAAGAGAAAAGGAAAGGAAGGATTTCTTCAGGAAGGATTTCTTCAGATTACCTCCCTTTTCACCTTCACGTTCCGAGTTGATGACCCACTTGGTTGCCGCAACAAAGTTCCTCATGAGGTCACAGAAAGGGCCACCATTGAGATCAGGCTTAAGGTCACCATGCATCACACCCTTAACGTGACAATATGCACCACATGAACAATTGCACTACATATCAAAGCAGTAGTCCTCTCCGAATAATGCCCCTTCGCAATAATTCTGTCAAACAACTCAGTGGCGGCTACCAATTGCTCCTCCATGTACTGCTGTACCACGGCTCAGGAACTGCCTTCCCTTGAAGACCCAATCCAGAAACCAACATTAGTAGCTCTGTAAGCATGGAGATGACTCTGAACTTCCCGCATAGGCCCAAAAAGTGGTTGAGGGAACAAAAAACAGAGACAACGGAAATAGATTCCGCCTGGGTCAATCGCCCACCTGGTTTTGCCATCCATTCCAAATGTTGGTTTCCCTCCCATCAGATTTTCAGCCTGTTGCAGGTAGGCAGTGAGCTTTGCCCACGTTTCGGACTCAAGGAAGGCATCACCGAAGAGATTTTTGGAAGATGAAGAGGGTTCGGTTTGTAATTTTTTGGGATGGTGGATGCGAGTGAATTTTGGATTTGGATTAGTAAGAATAGATGGAGTGATTTCTCCACTATGATGAGAATCGACGCCCTTAGAGACCAGAAATAAACCCCTTGTTTCCTTTGAAGTTCCTGATATTTCACCATCTCCGAGATCTGCAAGATGACTCCAGTGTTGGCATTTGAGCTTGGCAAGAGGAAAAATGGGTTTCGAGACTGATACGGTGGGCATTGCCACTATCTCCTCCACTCCAACTGCGTTTTTCTTTTCTTCTTGCATGATTTCATCTTCAGCTATCGGTCCATTTTCTTCCTCCTCTTCTTCTAGCCAGTCCCGTAGAGTCTGTTTCAACAACCAAATTCTGCTGCATTCTCGCACAATGTTCTTGCGTTCCTTTCATTATTTCTTTCACCTCCAACAATTTATCTAAAATTTTTTTAAGCAACTTTGTTTGCTCTTCGTTGAATCTTACACCGTCCATGAGGATCGACTGCTAGCTGATACCACTTGTTAGGAATCTTCCTATTCTTTACTGTTTGTTACAAGGAAATGATATGTAAATGGATTATGGCTGCTGCTATCAGTAAGGATAATGCCTGTAAACTATTTGATGAAATGATGAAGAGATACAGAGATGAAGATGAAGACTGAATTCATAAACATAAATCACGCTAAAATTAGTTCGAGACAATTCCTTTCTCCTGCTACGACTACTAACAACTTTTGATTCCGCATTTCAGATGCCCACCAACAATGACTACCTCCAGTATATATACTGGGAGGGCCCCTAATTGGACAGCCACGACTAAGGCCCTGGGCCAATTCAGAACTAAGGTCCTAATGTAATTAACTAAAGCTGATAAACTATGGGCCAACATCACAAATCCAGCCCACTAAAACAAACTCAGTAACTCAGCCCAAACAATAAAGAAGACAAATTAGCTAGAGGCCCATCAAGTCCGGCCCAATTAAATTGGGTTCATAACACGAGCTTTGCTTTCAGTTCAAAGAATAAAGATTAACCATCTAGAAAACGATTCTATATTTATATTAGCGATTTCTATATTTATATTTCTCCAATTTGTCCAAATGGTTGGAAATGATTCTGCACTGCCAATAAAAAAAAAAAAAAAA
>QEOT01004772.1:7728-22572 GCA_003123785.1 Pterocarya stenoptera | reverse complement strand
AAAAAAAAAAAAAAAAAAAGGGAGTCTGAAACGAGTGATTTTTGCTACAATAGAAATCGCAAAATAAAAAGTACTGAAAGGTCCTTCATATTTTTATTGAACATTCCTATGCCAATTCAAACTTTCCAACTCGGAAATATCCTAGAAATTCTCTAACCCCTTATGGCTTACCACATGTCGTTTACACTGAAATCATGGAATCCTCTTGTCTTGAATTGACCGAAGGAATTTTGTATAAATACTCACATAAACTAGATTCAAATCACATTCAAACACTCAACTAAACCTACAACACTATGACTACCACAACCCTTGGACTCTGCACCCTCCAAACTCTATATAATAGACCCCATATGAGAGCCTACCTACTATTACATGAGCCCCAAGCATAGCCCCCTCCAAGGCCACCAAATTCTCTTATATCTTGTGCTAAAACCAAAATCCCTAAGCCCCGTAACCCTTGCTACAACACTCACACTCTAAGCAAGAAGATCAAGATCCAAACCACCTAGCCAAACCGTGGACTCCAACCCAATCTTTAGGTCAAGCTCTCCCTCTAGGTAACTCTCTCCCCTCTTTTATGATATGTTAGACTAATGCCATGAGATCATAACCCCTAGGAGTTGGCTCAAGTGGTAAAGGCCTTGGGTTTGGGGGTATGCTCCTCCTAGGTCTAAGGTTCAAATCCCTTTAGGTGCAAACAATCTCAAAGAGTCATCGGACTAGGGGATTTTCCCATTGAACTACCCAAGGTGCACTTGTGGGAAACTCCTTGCCGAGGGCTTGTGCACCCCCAAGATTAGTCGGGACACTGTTCCGGACACCCTGATTATTTTCAATGTGAGAATGTTGCTACATAACGAGCCTTGGCTCAGGAAGATGAGATAGAGGCCTAGAAAGATCAACAGGATGTATAGTTATTAATAAGTTCTTTTGTTAAGCACATGAGACTTGAATTATTTTCAATAAGTGCTTCCACAAACTCTTTTAAATTTTCACGAAGTATGTTTTATTTTAAATTATAAAATATTTTATATTGGGCTTCTAAGGAAATGATTTTAAAGGTCAGTAACATTCTAAGTCCCCTAGATTTCTAAACTTTGCATTAGTCTTAATCATAGGGGGACAAGTTGTTAACACAATTGGGCCTTGGACTTTTCCCTTTCGGCAAAACCTCCTTAGGTTTCAAGGAGACATCAAAATAGATGACTATTAACGGTGTGCCACATCAACACCAATAGAATCACAGCACATGTATTGAATTGTCACATCAAATTAAAAGTCTTAAATAAAAATGAAATAAAATAAAATAATTGTAAACCACCAAAACTGAAATTAAAAAGATCACTACAAAAAAAATAAAACTAAAACAAAAATTTAAAGAAAAAACTAAATCAAACAAATAAATAAATGAGAGGGCGGAACCCCTCCGCCAAAAGCGAGGATTTCGAAATAAAATCAGAGTATCATCCTCTATGACAGAAAAGTGAGGGCGGAGAGGGTGGGCCCCTCTGCTAACCTAGGTAACTGCTGCACACCCTAGGAGATACCTTGCTGTACCGCCACCCTACAGCTCTTACTCTTGGAGAACCTTTCACCCAAGTCTTTAAAGAAAAGGCTGGAAGATAACCCAAGTCTTGCTGCATCATCAGCTAACGTAAATTCCAGAAAATTTTCTTTCTTCCTTCCTTAGGTACATGTATCAATGACCTCCTAAAGTGCACAGAATTGCAGCTGCCAAGTTAAGAGCAAGCTGCAGTCTTCTCTAAGCTTCGCCTTGTGCTGCAAACCTGGGTAACATCCTCATAAAAAAATCATGCCTTCCTCTATGGAACTTATGTTATAACATTATTTTCCCTCCTTAATGCATTGCTGCCTATATTCTACAGCACCAAGAAAAACAAAACTGGGGAGATTAGTGGCTGCCCATGTGTAGCTAAGCGTTATAGCTATGAATCCTTTTTTTGATAAGTTTATAGGTATGAATCCTTCTCATAGAATTTTACCACAAACCCTAGAAAATCCTTCCTTGTTCCCTACATAAGAACTTCCTACATTGTAGGAGTTCTATGAGGACTACAGGCTAAATTTCTAAACTCCATTGAAAATCCATAAGAAAGGGCTGCGGCCCAGCCCTAACAGCCCTATAAACCTATGTTTCCCTTCTAGTAATGTAGTTCGAGCAAGTTGTTGACTTGTAAACCGTAGTCTTCAAAGATACAATCCATGAGCCTAAAAACCCTAGATATCACCTAAACATGAAAGTATAAGGAAAACCCTTGCTGCCAGAGGCTGGACATACCAGCAAATCATCATCATAGAGTTATCCAAGATATGGGACTACAGAATTTATCTTCACAACTGCCATTAAGGCATGTATGCGTATTGATTAAGTCACACGTTGTTGAATAGGTTGCTAGTGATGTGACTTTCATTTTTTGAAGCTAAGAAGGTTAAGTAGCATGATCATAAGCTTAATGGTGCGTGGTAAACATTCCGTACTTGCTTGAAAGTGTTGTTAAATTATTATACTGCATACGGCCCTTCATTGAAGGCCCCTTTGTATGTATCTATGCTATGATGAATTGTAATTTCTATGTTATGATGAATGTTATCACATAATGCGTGTAATGATTATCATGTCATGTTTGAGTTTGTATCGTGCAAATGTTAGTTATTAATGCCATGTGCTATGATATAAAACATGCAATGCAATATTTGCTATGCCATGTACAGGATTACTATGAATGTCATAGTAGTTCATGTGTTATGAATTATCAAAAATGAATGAAGCATTAAGGGTGCATGATACCGATTGCAAAGTTAAGGGTGGATATGCAAGTCACACTGAAGGATGTTTACATGAAGTTATGGTCCACGTTAAGTTATCAGAATGTTACAAGAATGTTAAGCGGTCGCCCCTGCGGCCACAGGCTACGAGACTAGTGCACAACCCTTGGTCCCTTACACAAGGGGGTAATAGTGTGCTGGCTGTAAAGCAAGCAAAGACAAGTTTAATGATTTATGCAAAGAACATGTTGGTTGTTTCTTCGCCGTTAGATATGTCATGTAAATGATTCATGCAGTAGCCATGTTGTTTGTCTCTTCATTCTTAGATATACCGAGTATTTCATTGTTTGCTCTTTGTAAGATATGATGAATAAGTTATTTGTTTTTTTTTTTTTTAAGTTGTTTGTTTATTAATAATACTCATTATTGGATATAATGAATATGTTATTGCATAGTCATTATCATCAGTTATGCCACATGTTGAAGGATGTATGTGCTATGTAAGTATTATGCAAGTATTTACAAGTACTAATGTCTTCCAAGTAAAACCTACACCAATGCTTACTGTATGATGTGTTATTTATTCAATCTTTGATTCACTTTTGTGTGTCTGTATGTTTCCAAGTGATGGGGATGATGTTGATAGGCGTCTGGGCCAGATTTGCGTAACAAGTAGACAAAGTTTCTAGTTACTGATAATAAGTGTTTTACGCATGGGGTTAGTTTTAAGTTTTCATGTTGAAAACTTACTATTTAAGATGGTTCATGTGCTGTAATTTTTGTGATTTCAATAAAATGAGGTAAAGTTTTTGTCATGTTGGATCTCTTCCTGGTTCGAAGTTAGGCATGAGTCGCATTCCTAACTAACAGGAAGGAGTGTTACGGGGTGGCCTGTTAACCCCGAATGGGAGTGGAAACCGCCTAGTGCTAGTGAAGCATCAAGCACACATAAGCCAAATGCCACCTAGAGCCTAGGTGCAAAGCACCTGATTGAAGTAAACCGCACATTCTACACGTATGCCTGCAGCCGTTTCCATAAGAAAAAAGATACCACGAGAAAGATGATAGAAATTTAAAAAAAAAAAAACAAAACAAAACAAAACACACATAGAACAAGACCATAAACAACTTACTTCTTCTGCTCAGCCTCTTTTTCATCCAACCAAATCCTGAGCATGTCAGCATCACTCACAACCTAGATTTACCAAACATATTAACTCCCATAATAAAGCAGCGCATGACAACTCAAATCATTTCAAGTTGAAGATATTTGTAAAGAGTATGAATTTAAGTAAACATTTCGAACACACCTCATTTATTTTATCTTCAGGAAGCCAAGATTTATTTGTCTTCCAGCCCAGTAAAATCTGCAGAAGCTCAGGAAAGAAAATCATCAATCCATCAGGGACATAATCTCATAGCTAATTAATGCAACATAGGAAATCGAAAAGTTGCAAAAGAAAGATGCAAAGTTCACTTTATCAAAGAAAAATAAATATAGTTATTCCATCTAATACCATTTCTAACTCCCCAAGCGAGGCCCAAGCCATGTCTAGGCTCTATTCTAAAAGGAATAGTCAATGATACAATTGGAACCCCATTAGATTAATTATAAAGAGAGACTGTAAAACAAGAATATTATAGTGGATTCTCCCCTTCAAGCAACCCGTGGACATAGGCATTATGCTGAACCACGTAAATTTATGTCTCCCTCTCTTTACTTTCCTTGTGTTTATTTCCTGTTCATTGTCATGGATGTACACACGGCACCATACAGCCGCACCAGACCACTGTCGGGGGCTCTACACCACACCAATCGAGGCCCAGATTGCCATACCGGGCTGAGAATGACTTTCTCCTCTTCCGACCTGTTGTGCCGTTTTTAGGCGTTAACAGTTAGCGTCGTCTTTGGGATCCCAGTTACTTTCTACACCGGGAGCGGGAGAAGGACGACTTTCCAGCGCGTTGAATAATCACCGAACGAATAGATGAAATCCTCCCAGATAAATGTTCTCAACCTTTTATCTTTTATTTTTACCAACACTGTCGCAAAAATTGGGCAACTAAGCACTCCCTCACCCATGTGCTTAACGCCACGGTGCACTTTAGAACACTGTGCGCAAAACACACACCCAAAAAGCCGGGAAAATGAGCTGCCAGTGCCCAGTGCATTGTGCAAAAATAGGGGGAAAACACAGGCAACTACTATACACCATACACATGCACCTACACTTATTAAGCATGACACTATGTACTTAAGTGCACAGTGTCATGCACGTCCAACCATGGATGGCACGCACAGTGCCATGCACGGGAACACCACTGGCACACATCATGCGCCCAAGAGAGCCACGACCCCATCGTGGCACAGCCAAAGGGCGGCACCGGCTGGGGAACAGGGTGCGGGGCCCCACTACCCAACCCAATCGCACATGGTAAAAGCCGCTGCCCCATCCTGCCATGGCACGGTAGGGCCGCCAGCGGCCACCTAGTGGCCTGACGGCGTTGTCTGCCCCCCAGAGGTGGTTCCCGGCCAACAAACGGTGGCCCTCGGCCACGCACATAGTGCGTGAAACGTTGCACCAGCATGCACGGCAAGCTCACGGCATTGTCATGAGCCCCATGTCCCCACCAGCAGTCACCACCTGGACCGCCGGCATCTTCGGCTGCCTTTGAGGTGGTCCCCAACCACCATGACGGGCAGAGGTGGCCCCCAGCCACGCCAACAATCTCCACTTGGAATGCCTGCATCTTCTGCCGACTCAGAGGTGGTCCCCGACCACCACAGCGGGCACACGATGGCCCTCGGCCAAGCACCCTGTGCATGCATCATGCACGGCAAGCTCAAGGTAAACTGTCGTGAGCCCCCAGTCCCACCAACGGTGGCCACATGGACGGTCGGCATCGTCTGCCTTCTCCAGGTGGTCATCGGCCACCCTGCCTTACACAAACATCTCAACTGAGCAACACGAAACAGAGCTCCTCAGCCAAGAACAGCCAACTCCTCGACCAACCGTTGGTGAGCAACCACCTCCTCAGACAGACACTCCAAGGCCACTAGGCTCCTCGGCCACCACTGACTTCTCAACCCTGCACTCCTAGGCCAGAATTGTCACGACCTCCCCCTCGCCCATGATGTGCTCCTCGCCCGCGGGCTCCCCTCCCTCGGCCTGGTGCATAACTCGACTCGGCCAGCAAGCGACGAACTCCCCTTACTCGGCCCACGATCTGTCACAGCTTCCCACTAGGCCATGCACTCGTCCAGGCCTCTACACGAGCATCACGACTACGTGCAAGCGACCACCTCAACCACATGCACCAATGCCATGCATCTCGGCCACCCACCACTACCATGCACGGCCACCACCAGACCGAGCTACCTGACCTGACGCAAATTGCCTCCAAGGCACGTTGCATGGCCCATGCAACGTGCTGCACTAGCCTCCTGCTTGCCACGGAGCGCCCTCTCTTATAGTGGGCAAACCTCACGATGTGAGAAAGTGAACCTTGGCCGAACCCAACGAGGCGCAGGAACCTTCCCATGCAAGTCTTTCCAACGGGCAACCACCACACAGTATGTTGCATAGCACCCACAACATACTCCACCAACCACCACCCTCCCGATCAGCAGGCATACCCTCGGACACAGTTGGCCCGACAATAGTGCTTCACCCGAACACAGTGAGTCTCCCTCGGTAAAAAAGTAAAAAAGGAGGAGAAATGAGGAAGGAAAAAAAAGGCAAGAAAGAGAAGAAACAACAACCAGGATTGGGCAATTTCGAGCAAGCAAGAATTGGCTAAAGCGGCTAAAACACATCTGTTTGTCTCCTTCAAAAATTGTGTGCATTTGCCAAGAGCCTAATGGCATAAAGCCCGGTTCTCTAAATGAAAACCTGGGTTCAAAACCCCACCCCCGTTGTGTCAAAAACAAACTTGTGTATTTTATTTTTACTATCGTAATTTATTCTTGTAGCGCGAAACACCGACTACACAGCCACACTTGGACATCATTCAAATGTCTTGATATGTCTCCATTGAAATAAATTGCTTGTCACTCACATGGACACGGACAAGCGTCTTTTCTGCTTACCCTACAAGTGAGGGTCAATAGGCGGGTCAAGCCCCACCGGCAGCCTGACCTCTCTCACGACGAGGTGGGGTCCAACTCCAGCCTGCCCCGACATTTATCTTCTCTATGGAGTTAACTGGCGGGTGCGGGTCCAGTCTCAAGCTACCCGACTTACCTCCTATGAAGCTCAAAGAGGTGAGTCTAGTCTTCAGGTAGCTCAACCTCTCTCACGGCAGAGTGCGGTTCTAGGCAATCGACTGCCCGACGACTTACCCCAACCTCGGTCATGGCGGAGTGCGGGTCCAACTAATCGGCTGGGGCTCAAAGAGGCGAGTTTAGTCTTCAGGCTGCTTGGCCTCTCACACGACAGAGTGTGGGTCAAGCCCTTGGCTGCCATACAACTTACCTTTCTAGTAGGCATCAACAAGGGGCTCCAATTCCCCCCCCCCCAAACCAAAACAGGCCCCAACCTCCATCACGGGGAAGTGCAGGACCAGCTCCAACTTACCCTAACACTTACCTTCCTTGTGGCGTCAACAGGCAGGTGCAAGTTCAGTCTCAAACTTCTCGTCTTACCACCCAGTGAGACACAAAAGGGTGAGCTTAGCCTCCGGGCAATCAATCTCTCTAATGGAGGAGTGTGAGTCCAGCCTATTGGTTGCCCAGCAAGTTACCCCGACCTCCGTCAGAGGGAAGTGTGAATCCAACTTCATAGCCGCCCGACAACTTTCCTCCTCATGAGGATCAAAGAGGCGAATTTGGCCTAAGGTGGCTCGACCTCTCTCACGGAGGAGTGCAAGTCCAGTCATCAGACTGCCCGACAATTTCTCCTGCAACAGAACGCCAAACGGATAACACCTTAGACCCTCGCCACACTCTATCTCCATCGAACGAAATGCCAAATGAGTAACACCTCAGACCTTCGCCGCACTCCAACAAGACAATTCAGGTTTGAAAATTTCGCACTCATGATTGAAGATTGTTTACACTAATCAATTTGACTTTTGCAACAATGCCAAGCATCTCTTATTTACCTCCCTGTGAGACTCAAAGAGGCGGGTTTGGTCTCCATGTTGTCCGACTTCTCACACAACAGATTGCAGGTTCAGTCTTTCGACTACTCGAGGTTACTCCAGGGACCGCATCTCCTCTAGCAAACACCGAGCCCCTGACCTTCGCCACACTTTAGGATAGTGATTCAGGTTTGCGACCTTCACACTCGTGATTGAGGATTATTTACACTAACCGATTTGACTTTTGCAACACTATCAAGCATCTCCTAAGTACCTCCCTATGAGACTCAAAAAAGAAGGGTTTGGTCTCCAGGTTGTCCAACCTCTCTCACGGCAGAGTGCAGCATCTCCTTAAGTAAATGCCGAGTGTTTACACCCTTGACACAAACACCTCGCTCAAGTTATCTTCGAGAATGAGTAAACAGGCGGGAAATATTAGGTTCCACCTGGTCCCCCCAAGTGCCCAACTGGTGGGCAAGACACCTGATTGTGCGACATTCGCACTCTAAAACGAGCTCTATGCTGGCACCTAATGCGGTCAAGCTAGCCTCCCGCTCATCTCACTAAGACAAACCCCGCACTCGCACCTAACGAGGTTGAGCTAGACTCTCGATTATCTCACGAAGACGAGCTCCACGCTCACACCTAACTCGGTCGAGCTAGTCTCCTGCTTATCTCGCGAAAACAAGTTCCGCACTCGCACCTAACGCAATCGAGCCTATCTCCTGCTTATCTCGCAAAGACGAGCTCCACAGTCGAGCCTGTCTTTTGCTTAGCCTATCCTGCTTATCTCGTGAAGACGAGCTCCACGCTCACACCTAACACTGTCGAGCCTATCTCCCGCTTAGCCTCCTTCTTATCTCGCCAAGACGAGCTCCGGCTCGCATTTAACACCATCGACCCCATCTCCCACTCAGCCTCGAGCTCGAAAATCTTCATCACTTAACGCAAGCAAAACGGATAGCGAAGGACCTACGCCCAGAATTTATTTCTCTACGAACTTTGACGGATTATTTAGATTGCATATTTTATATTTAAAGATTCTCAAGATCTTTTTGGAGCAAATTGCCCTTAAGAATCGCGGGCAACTGGAAGGGATAAAATATATCACGCCCATAGTGTTTTCTAGGCCCAGCCCAAGGTGAGAGGTCTCATCAAGAGAGAAGAAAGAGAGCAGTAAGAAGGGGATAAAAGGCTGAGAGAGGACAGGGTGTCAAAAGGAAAATAGGAGATGTGACATAAAGGAGAGGTAATGAGACATAAAGGAATGAGGGACAAAAGGATAAAAGGGAGGGAACAAGACAACTTCGGGGACTTTTGGCCAGGCTTCTCCTCCGGGGATTCGGGGGGACGACGACTTCAATCTTTCCTTCAGCTTCTTCAACCTCACGACAGGAGCTCCAGCAACAATATCTCCACCAGAAGATAAGACCCTTCAATATCCATTATACAGTGAGGATGAGTGACTATCTAAAATTGTAAAACAAGCATATTATATTGGATTTTCCCCCTCAAACGACCCATGGACGTAGTCATTATGCCGAACCACGTGAATTTCTGTATCGCTCTCTTTACTTTCCCTGTATTTATTTCTTGTTCACTACCATGGATGTACGCACGGCACCATATGGCCACGGTGCCCACCGAACCACTACCGGGGGCTCCACACCACACCAATTGAGACCCAAATTGCCATAGCAGGCCAGAAATGACTATTTCTCCCCTTTCGACCTGTTGTGCCATTTTTAGACGCTAACAGAGACATTAATGGTTGATGAAGTGGCTTCTTCCAACCAAACCCAGATCATAGATCATATTGTCAACTATTACAAGAATTTGCTTTCAAAACAATTCTCTTCGAAATCTATTTGAGATGATATACTAGAAAAAATAGAGCAGAAATTGGCTAGTTAGAAGATGTATTTATCCAGAGGTGGTAGGGTCACTTTAATCAAAAGTACCATTTACAACTTGCCAACCTACTTCCTATCACTATTTTCACTTCCCACCAAGGTGGCTCATCGCATGTAAAAACTCCAACGGGATTTCTTATGGGGGGGATGAACAATGTAAATTCCACTAGGTAAAATGGGCCACGGTGTGCTCCCCTATCTCGAAAGGGAGATTGGGTATTCGAAACTTCCCATCTTTTAACAAAGCTTTGCTTGGCAAATGGCTATGGAGACACCACAATGAACGGGGAGCATTATGGAGAGTCGACATAGAATCAAAGTATGGTGAACCATGGGGTGTTCGAATGAGGTAAGTGGGCCATATGGGGTGGGATTATGGAAACACATGAAGAGGATGGGACACATATTCAAGAAAGAATAATTCTACTCTTAAGCCTTTTTTTTCTCCAACACCACACACCCGAATGAGGTAGACTTTTTTTTATTATTTTTTTCANCCCCCCCCCCCCCCAAGGTGACCCATTCAAATTTGTTCTTCACCCGCATCCTTCACAGTCCAAGGTTCTCTCTCTCTCACACACAAAATCGTAGCTTTTTATAGAGGGATTTGATTTTTTTTTCTCTACAATGTGGAAGTTAGAAGTGGATTAAAATGAAATGTTGATGCTTGAGATATAATCAGACCCATATTTTGGGTTTTCCTTCATAGATTTTTTTTCTCTACAACAAGTAATGCGGATGTCTAACCCAAAAAAAATAAATAAATAATATGGGTTAAATATTCAAAATCTGAGAATTGTATTTGAGGAAAACCCAAAGATATAAATTTGTACAGTGCGAGAGAGAACTTCGGAGTCGCTGTGAATGATGCGGGTGATGAAAAAATTTAAAAAGGTTGATTCGGGATTTTGGGTGAGCCTGGGTAAAATGAAGAGGAGGGTGATGATTTGGGGTTTTTTTTTTGTTTTGGGGGGGGGGGGGTAAACGCAGAAGGGAGGGGAGAGTAAAACGAAAGTTTTGAAAAAAATAATAAAAGAAGTTCAACTCACCGGGTGTGTGGTGTTGGAGAAATAAGAGGCCTAGGAGTAGAATTACTCATTCAAGAATATCCGTTTTGAGGTGGGTGATAGGTCCAAAATCAAATTTGGCACAATGTATGGTGTCACAATAGGCCACACATGGAAGCTTATCCAAAATTCTATGGCATGGCAAGAATGAAAGAAGCCTCAATTGCAGACCTATTGATCCTATCCAATGGTATTCCCCAATTTTTTTGTACAGACGGCTCCTTAGGGAAGATCCTCACAATAGACAACCTACGAAAACACCACATCATAGTCACTCATTGGTGGTGTATGTGCAAAAAGAGCGAAGAGTCAGTAGATCATCTATTACATCCTTGTGAGATCGCTACGACCTTGTGGAATAACTTCTTCGCTCAGATGGGATTAGCTTGGATGATGCCGAAAAGGGTAATCGACCTCCTACCTTCTTGGTGAGGCATCAAAGACAACTTTCATATTACAATATTATCCAAGATGGTTCTAATTTGTCTATGGTGGTGTACTTGGAGGGTTTAGGGTATCCCAAGATTTACATATTCAATTAGCTGCAGAAGGAAAATTACTTAACTAGCACAATAAAAAAATAAACAAAATAAAAGAGCTATCCCTCTTCCCAACCTTCAGTTTCTAAATAAAAGATATATATACGAAAATGTTGTGAGAAAAAGAGAAACCAGTGAGATAAAAAATAAAGTGATAAAAAATTACTAAAGATTATTTCTGTCCGATGCAAAAGAGGTTTTTATAATATGTTTGAAACTTATTTTCATGACTTTGGCAGCAACAGCTTCAGTAAATGTGATTATCAGGTGGTCAAGCCACAATTTTTTTTTTAAAAATAAGTCACAACAACATCAAACGAATCAAGTTTATAGTTGAAGAGAATGGCATCTATGTATAATCTATAAGTAGAGCTATTCTTTCATACAATCAGCTAACCATCATATACATTCTTACACAAAGATAAAATACTCCCATTTCTCAGGAGTCTAGAATTGGTTCCCAAAATAAAGACTTCTTATCTTCTTTAGTTCCATTTGACTGCAATTCAAGTACTCCAATAAAAACCGAAAGGTTTAATTCTTTCACCAACTTTTTACTTCCTACCAACTGCAAACAAAAGTATCTAACTAGTATATCTTGCTTGGCCTCCTCTCACCTGTTTGACTAACACCATCTATGACACTTGAGCACCATATTAGTCCTCCTCCTGAAGCAGATTGACAGAAATATACCAAAAAGAACTTCTCTTATTAAATTGCATTACAAGTAAACCGGCCAGGTATCTAACCATGAGAGATTGGTATAGTGGTTCTTCAAACGCACGACTTCTCANTTTTTTTTTTGTTTTGGGGGGGGGGGGGTAAACGCAGAAGGGAGGGGAGAGTAAAACGAAAGTTTTGAAAAAAATAATAAAAGAAGTTCAACTCACCGGGTGTGTGGTGTTGGAGAAATAAGAGGCCTAGGAGTAGAATTACTCATTCAAGAATATCCGTTTTGAGGTGGGTGATAGGTCCAAAATCAAATTTGGCACAATGTATGGTGTCACAATAGGCCACACATGGAAGCTTATCCAAAATTCTATGGCATGGCAAGAATGAAAGAAGCCTCAATTGCAGACCTATTGATCCTATCCAATGGTATTCCCCAATTTTTTTGTACAGACGGCTCCTTAGGGAAGATCCTCACAATAGACAACCTACGAAAACACCACATCATAGTCACTCATTGGTGGTGTATGTGCAAAAAGAGCGAAGAGTCAGTAGATCATCTATTACATCCTTGTGAGATCGCTACGACCTTGTGGAATAACTTCTTCGCTCAGATGGGATTAGCTTGGATGATGCCGAAAAGGGTAATCGACCTCCTACCTTCTTGGTGAGGCATCAAAGACAACTTTCATATTACAATATTATCCAAGATGGTTCTAATTTGTCTATGGTGGTGTACTTGGAGGGTTTAGGGTATCCCAAGATTTACATATTCAATTAGCTGCAGAAGGAAAATTACTTAACTAGCACAATAAAAAAATAAACAAAATAAAAGAGCTATCCCTCTTCCCAACCTTCAGTTTCTAAATAAAAGATATATATACGAAAATGTTGTGAGAAAAAGAGAAACCAGTGAGATAAAAAATAAAGTGATAAAAAATTACTAAAGATTATTTCTGTCCGATGCAAAAGAGGTTTTTATAATATGTTTGAAACTTATTTTCATGACTTTGGCAGCAACAGCTTCAGTAAATGTGATTATCAGGTGGTCAAGCCACAATTTTTTTTTTAAAAATAAGTCACAACAACATCAAACGAATCAAGTTTATAGTTGAAGAGAATGGCATCTATGTATAATCTATAAGTAGAGCTATTCTTTCATACAATCAGCTAACCATCATATACATTCTTACACAAAGATAAAATACTCCCATTTCTCAGGAGTCTAGAATTGGTTCCCAAAATAAAGACTTCTTATCTTCTTTAGTTCCATTTGACTGCAATTCAAGTACTCCAATAAAAACCGAAAGGTTTAATTCTTTCACCAACTTTTTACTTCCTACCAACTGCAAACAAAAGTATCTAAGTAGTATATCTTGCTTGGCCTCCTCTCACCTGTTTGACTAACACCATCTATGACACTTGAGCACCATATTAGTCCTCCTCCTGAAGCAGATTGACAGAAATATACCAAAAAGAACTTCTCTTATTAAATTGCATTACAAGTAAACCGGCCAGGTATCTAACCATGAGAGATTGGTATAGTGGTTCTTCAAACGCACGACTTCTCAATATGGAGTACAGAGTTCAACTCTTCCTAGATTCAGCTGGCTCTTTGAGGCCACCTAGGACTTAATCCCAGTAGTTTCCTGGTGTGACTGGGACCAGGAAAGTAAGGTCTTGCTTGGGTACTTTCCATTTTCTATCCAAGCATTACCTGAGCAGCCCAAAAAAGTCATATCTTTTTTAGCCTCAGTTTTCAGTGAAAATTTTTTATTTTCTGTCCACCATTCTTTAAGCACCAAAAAATTGCACCTCTTTTTTAGCCTCAGTGTTCCTGAAAAAAAAAAAACTTTAATTTTCCATCCAAACATCCTTTTGTCCAGAACAAAAAAAGTTTTAGCCACATTTTACGTGACAAAAAGAAACAAACAAACCAAACCACTTCCAAAAAATCCAAAAAAAGGTACATCTAAAAAAAACTCTTCTGAAACATATTTTTAATGGACCCTACGACTTTCACAAACACCAATAAATTTCAAGAAATTCTCATATCCAAAGAAGCTAAACATTCCAGTGGGCTAACTACATGACGAAATGAGTTTTGAATGCCTTAGCCAAAAACAAGGAAGGAACAAAGAAAGGTACCAGTTGCAGCTCAGCAAGATATCTTCGAGCATGTTCAACTGCAGCTGGCTGTGCAGTTAGCTCTTTCAGTCTACAATCAAAAGTTCATCAGTTCAAACATCGTGTTAAGCCTCTCTAGATTTGTTATTATTGGCAGCAAACATGCAAAACTCGGTTCAAGTCAAGAATGCCATAATTTCAATTAAATGAATTATACGACATATCACATACCTAAAGAACATGGAACCACCAACATCTTTTAACATATCTAAGCGTTGCTGAAACTCTGTAGCCGTAGCATCTTCACCGTCTATATACAACCATTCTTGCACCTAGGGAAATACAAATTGTTCAAATAAAAAAGTTCCAAGTGAGAGCTTAGTCAACAATAAGTTTTCAGAGTTTGCCCAAAACTAAAAGCCAACCTCATCAAGCTTGTGATTAAATGATTGGCGCTCCTCATCAGTAGAAATTTGATCCAACTCCTCAGATGATTCAAGCTGAAAGAAATTAATGAAAAACAAATGTCATACATTAGGGATATGCCGAAGGTAAGCAGATCATCGCATAATATAATGTAAGCCTCTTCTACAAGTCCAGCAGAGTCCTTGCCAATAAATGAATATAAATTATCTTTAATAAGTGAAATAAATCAAT
>QEOT01004771.1:0-19457 GCA_003123785.1 Pterocarya stenoptera | reverse complement strand
TTAACTCTTGACACCTTTTGCAATGCCCTAGCCATAAACCTGGGTTCTCTATATTTAATAGTTTTTATGTTTGATGAGGCTGATTTTTATTGATAAGCGTAAATTAGTTTGCAGAGAATACCTTAGAATATTGAGCTATAAGTGCTAATGAGATTTAGTTCCTGACCTTGTATGATGGACCTTTATTTAAGATTTGGTTTATTTCCCAGTTTCTGCCTTTATTACGTCAAATAGTCCCTCTTCATGGAAAGATTATGTTCTGATTAGTTCCTGTTTTGGTTATGATGGTTATGCTGGAGGCATAATCCTTGATGGTGCAAGACATTCCAGTCATCAGGCTTGACTAATATCTCGGTCATGACTGATTCATTCTTTGGAGTCAGCATGCTTAGTGCTATCCTTTGCTTCCATTTATTTCTTAATATGATTTCTGCCAAAACCTTTGTTTCATTATGTTTTCGAACTATTGATTTCTGGAACTTAGCACCATATTTTCATAGATAGTATGCTGTATTTGATAAGTGTTTATGTAAATCATTCCATCTTTTGTCATCAAGTTATTTTTTTGATAAGTAAACAAATTTTATTGATCAATGAATGGGCATAGCCCAGTACAATACACAAGAAGAAAACAACTGTATGCCCTAACTAAGAAGATCTTTTGTCATCAATTTATGAAATATTTAACTGTAAATATTGCACATTCAATTATTATTATTTGCCTTCATCTTCGACATGGTTTAGTAAAGTTTTCACTGATCACTTTGCGCTCTCGTCACTTTTTTCCAGCGATGGTGAAACTTTTATATCTGCGGATGATCTTCGAATAAATCTTTGGAACTTGGAAATCAGCAGTCAGAGTTTCAATATTGTGGATGTGAAGCCTGCAAATATGGAGGATCTGACTGGTAAGCTTCTTATCTAGTATTTAGGGTCGAATTGAGAATTTTAAAGCTAGTTTACGTTACTGAGTTATGGACTGTTAGCAGATACACGCACTTAGAATGTTTTTAGGTGTTCTTTTGTATACATCCTGTGTACATGGGCTATGCCTATTCCATTCATATATATATTTTTTTTATCAGTAAAAGATAGGTATTATATATATGAATGAAATAGGCATAGCCTTTGTACACAGGAAGTATACATAATAACTCCTAATTACATTCTAAGAACAATAAATTAAAGACAAGAAATCCTGAACACTATCCCCATGTAATACAATAGTGGAAAACCAACACATTAGAGTGTGGAGAAAAAATTTCTTCAGCTCGGACATTGTGCGTTCCTTTTCTTCGAAGCAACTCGCATTCCTTTCCGTCCAAGTGCACCACATAATACACAACGGAATCATCTTTCACACTGCTGTCACTTGATGGCAGCCTTGCATCTTTGACCAACAACCCAACAAATCCACCAACCTCATAGGCATAACCCAAGCAACATCAACCCTTAGAAAGATCTCATTCTACAACACTCTTGTTACCTCACAGTGTAATAAGAAATGGTCCACAAATTCTCCATTTTTTTTTGCACATGTAGCACCAATCCAACAGTACACATCCTCTCTTTCTCAAGTTGTCGGTGGTCAATATCTTCCCTAGAGCAACACTCTAAACAAAAAAAGCTACTTTAGAAGGCACACAAGACCTCCAAATATTCTTCCAGGGGAACGGCGTAATATCAAGTTGTGTTGTCAAGATGCCATAATACGCCTTAACTGTACATATCTTGTGGTTATTAGACCTCCACTTCAAACTATCTTTTTGTGCCATAGGAAACTTCTTGGAATATAGTAAGCTGTAAAATTCTGACACAATAGGTAATTCCCAATCATGCAAATCCCTATTAAAAAGAATATTCCATTGGTGCACACCATGAGAAAATAATCGCACGTCTGCCACTGAAGCCTCCCTATTCACTGCAATACATTTTAAGGCCAGAAAAACCCTTTCCAATGTGTGGTCTCCACACCACACGTCCCTCCAAAATCTGATTTGATTGCCCTCACCAACTACAAAACGAATTTGATTTGCAAAACATGGCCATCCCTTCCTAATATACTTCCATAAACCCACACCATACCCTCCTCTCACTTCTTTAGAGCACCAACCACCCCAAGCAACACCATATCTAGCGTCAATAATATCCTTCCACAATGAACCCCCCTCCAAATGATATCTCCAAAGCCATTTACCCAATAACGCTTTATTAAAGGTTCTCAAGTTACACACTCCCAACCCCCCGTTCACAATTGAGGCACAAACAGTCTTCCATCTAACCAAATGGAATTTCTTCTCCTTCCTTATACCTCCCCATAAGAACGCCCTAAAAAGTTTCTCCATTCTGTTCAACACCCCTACAGGCATAGGAAATAAAGATAAAAAATAAGTGGGAAGGTTAGTGAGAGTACTCTTGATTAGAGTGAGGCGGCTCCCTTTTGATAGATACATTCATTTCCAGCCAGCTAACCTTTCTCTATCTTCTCCACTACCCCATCCCATATAGCTCTATTCTTGAAGGTTGCTCCCAGCGGAAGGCCCAGATATTTCATAGGGAAAGAGGACACCTTACAATCCAGAAGGCTTGGCTAAGCTGAGGATATTAGAGACCGCACCCACATATATATAATATTTATCTCTTACTTATTAAAAAAAAAAAAAAAAACTGTTAGCAGAAACTGTTTTATTTTCATGTATCCCTTTTGATGCATGGTTCTGGGAAAAAAGTTATTATGTACGAGTATGTTTGTGTAAGTGTGCAAACATGCATTACAAGCTCACGCATGTTTTTAAAGCTCAGTCTGGCTGTTTGATTTGTGGGATAACTTGCATTAGTTTGGGTAGTGGCAGGAAAAATGGGAAGATTTGTGGGAAAACTTGGATTATTTTTCCTTGTATGACATTTTCCCTTTTGATTGCTTGTTTTTCTGTTTTTTGTGGTAAGCTTTTGTTAGATGATACAATTTGTCCACCTTTGAAGATTATATTTATTCTTTCAGAGGTGATAACATCAGCAGAATTCCACCCTACTCATTGTAATACATTAGCATATAGCAGTTCAAAAGGCTCCATCCGCCTCATTGATTTGCGGCAATCAGCTTTATGTGATTCTCATGCCAAATTGTAAGTGTTTAACTTGTTTTTATACTATTATGGTCATGGTACAGCTGCCACGTAAGTTTGTTTGGCTTGCAAATTGTTAGATGGGGAAACAGTATAAATAAAACACTTTTTGGGCCTCGGCATATAGATTAAAATAAATTCTTCCAAAACCCTCATGGACTCACCCATGATACCCTTTGGATACAGGTTTGAGGAACAGGAGGCACCTGGTTCAAGATCATTTTTCACAGAGATAATTGCTTCAATCTCAGATATTAAATTTGGACAGGATGGCAGATATATACTTAGTCGTGATTACATGACCCTTAAGGTTTGGTTTTCTATACTGGCCTTTTAATTTGTTTCATGTATGGTATGGAATTTTGAAGTAATATAAATTATCACTCTTAGATAGGAGTGCTATACACGATTCTGTATAAGCTCTTTTAAGGATGCCATGACAAGTTTATGTGGCTCCATTTGACCTGGGAAAGAATAATCCATCCGTAAGTCCCATAAGGTGCTGAAAGGGTATGATTGCCATGAAAATGTTCTGTATCTTCGAAAAAGCATAAATTCTTTAGAGATATACGCCATGGCGTATCAGAGACCTGATACTTGCCTGCCTTTATAATGGGATCTTGGTTACCCTAACCTTCCTCAAGTTAGGTGTTCCCCTTTGTATACCCCCAGTGTACTTGGATTGTGCCCCTAGCACTTTTTGAATAATGCATGGTATTGTTACTTATCGAAAAAAACAAGAAATGTCAGTCCAAGAATTTCCCCAGCTTAGGAGAACCATAACAAACTCCAAGGTTACAAATTACGGACTGCATGTAGAAAGATGCTACATTTAAAGCTTTCAAGATGTGTGTGTGTGTGTGTGAGAGAGAGAGAGAGAGATTGGGTATGTTTGGCAGGCAGAATCTGTCAGCGCCAAAAGGGTTGGCTTGTTGATGCTTAGGAGGAGGTACAACCTGAGTGACAGTGGAGATTGTGGGTCCAAGGCCCAGGGTGCATGACTTACCAGTTAAAAAAAAGGAAATTAGGTAACATAGCTTATACTTTAATTTTTTTTTATAAGTAAAAATATATTAATATCAATAGGCGTAACCAAGTACACTGAGTATATACAAGAGAGAACACCTAGCCCATAATAGAGAGCCCCTAAATGAACATCACCCAAAGAGGGAGAAATTAGAAACCTATCCAATATACACTAAGCCCTATTGGGACAAAACACGCCTTCCCAAAACAAAGCAAGTCACTGTAACTACCCCAACCCTTTGTCTTTCAATTTCAGTACAACTGCTATGATTTTTTAACTCACAAACACCTAGAATGGTAACGAGGTTCTATTCCTTTTTCTTCTGTATCCACTTCGTTTTTTAACAGTTTTGGCAAAAACATGGATAAAGGTGCTATGTTAGAGATGAAATAGGACTAGTGCACTTGATATGTTAATTTAGGTTTGCTGCTATTGTATTAAAGGGATGGAATGTCCATGAGTTCTTGCTTTCTTTTCAGCTTTCTAGAATGTAATTAGGTGTCTCTTTTGTATACTTCTTGTGTACATGGGCTGTGCCTAGTTTCATTCAATCAATAAAGTTTCTTACTTATCAAAAAGATGTTAAATTATACGTGTTGATGAATAATCAGGCTAGCTAGCAATTCTATATGTGACAACTATCAAATCATATGTTTTCTCAATTCAATGGTTTGTTGCGTCATCTTATTACAATTCTGCATGCTAGGGAAAGTAATGGATGCAAAATAGATCCAGTTGAAGAGTTGATGTCAATAGTCTCAACTTACATTGACCATCCCTTAATGTCTATTCTTGTCCTGTTAATTTTAGTATCACCAATGAGCTCTCTAGCTCAAAAGGGATAAGAATAAGGAAGAAACTGTTGTTACTCTTACCATAAAGGGCGAAGGGGTTATGGTGTGCATAGTTTACTCATAAAACATGTTACCTATATTGAGAGAGGGAGGAAGAGACAACGGAAATTTCTTCTAGTCTTCTCACTTAGCCTTTTAGGTCTGTTATCTCCCTGCCAAAAACAAACAAAAAAGATACACCAGAAGGAAAACATGGGTTAGGCTGGAATTAGTTGCAAAAGTATTCCCCCTGGGAGAAAACAGTTGGAATTATTATCTTCATCTAACTGGCTTAAGTCTAACAGATGTTATTTACAATAGTGAATGATGCCATTGCAAATTTATAAGGGCTACTTCTGATGGGTTTTTGTTCATGAGAGCATAAAGCATCTGACTGGGGGTGTGCTCCCCCAGGTCTAAGGTTCAAATCCCCTTGGGTGCAAACAATCTCTAGGGGCCATCGGATTGGGAGATTTTCCCCTTGAATTATCCGAGGTGCACTTGTGGAAAACTCCTTGGCAAGGGCCTTTGCACCCCCGGAATTAGGCGGGATGCTGATCCTGGACAACTGGTGCCCAAAAAAAAATATTATCTTTACACTTCTTGAATGCTAATTCTCATGCTTTTTATTTACTGCTATTGATTATTCTTTTTTCCTCTCTCTCTCTCTCTCTCTCTCTCTCTCTCTCTCTCTCTCTCTCTCTCTCTCTCTCTCTCTCTCTCTCTCTCTCTCTCTCTCTCTCTCTCTCTCTCTCTCTCTCTCTCTTTCTCTCTCTCTCTCTCTCTCCCCCCCCCCCCAAATTTTTTGTGATGAGTATTTGCTTTGAAGTTTTAGCATAATTTTGCTTTTGCTATAGAATTTGATGTTTTTATTTTTTATATATTTATGTTACTTACCATTTTTTTATTTATATATATTTATGTTGCTCCCTGTTTCATAACTCAACTATGTGCTACTTATTTGCCAGTTATGGGACATCAATATGGATTCAGGTCCAGTTTCGACCTTCCAGGTTCATGAATATTTAAGACCGAAGGTGAGGTTCCCACTTTTTTCACTATGCCGAACCTAAGATTTCTGCTGCTGTATTTGCTTCATGCTGATCACCCGTTATTGAATGCATCCAGCTTTGTGATTTATATGAAAATGATTCTATCTTTGATAAATTCGAGTGTTGTCTGAGTGGTGATGGATTACGAGTCGCCACAGGCTCTTACAGGTCTGTGTTTTTTTTCTACATCTCCATTTGTAACCTCATTGTTATTCACTTTGGCATCTCATGTATCAATGTTATCCCAGCAATCTATTTCGTGTGTTTGGTTGTGCACCGGGAACTACTGAGGCAACAACTTTGGAAGCCAGCAAAAACCCGATGAGGTAATTTTAAATGAAGATATTGATCAGAGTGGCTTGAAGGATGGTTTATCTAACCGTATATATAAACTTTGATGTCTAGGCGCCAAGTTCAGACCCCTTCAAGGCCTTCCAGATCCCTGGGCAGTAGTATAACACGGGTTGTCAGACGAGGTTGCCACCGCTGCTGTCTGTTTATTTATTCCCGTCCTTTCTAATTTTTTACAAAGTTTTTATTTTGTCCAGAGAAGAGTTTCTTGTATTCTCAACCTCATTGTTAAATTACTTACATATGTCATTTTCCCTGTTGGGGAACAGGAGCAGAAAGCCCTGGGGTTGATGCAAATGGAAATTCTTTCGATTTTACAACGAAGTTGCTGCACCTAGCATGGCACCCAACTGAACACTCAATTGCCTGTGCTGCTGCAAATAGCTTGTACATGTACTATGCATAAAGAAAATCCAGGAAGAAATGTATTTGCTGTGGGAGAAGGCTTTTCTGCCTTTGCCGCCGACCAGTGACTAGGAGGCTACATCAGATTCTCGCATTTCAACTGCCCCTTGAAATCTGTTGCATGTGCTTTTGGTATCAAGGTTCAGATGTGGCTGCTGGTGCATCCACGAGGAAGCAACCTGATTTTGTTCCTGGGTGGGCAGCGGCTCTTTTTACTTCCTCACCTCCCTTAACAATCACCAAAATTTCTTTGCTTTTCTTTGTCCTATCTTGTTTCCGTATCTTTTTCTGAAAGGGAAGATGCAGTTATGTTCTACATTTGTGTTGGGTCGAAGTCGGGGAAAACAAAGGATGATTGTAGCTCTTCTACAACAAAACACTGAAGGATGTTCAATATATGCCACTAGTTTCAAGATAAAATGTAGCTTTTTCTTTTTTTCTTTTTTACTCAGAAATCTTGCTGGGATGGAGATGTTGAAACTTGCAGTGCATCAATTTCTTTTATTGATTCTTTGTCATGGTTGTCTACATTAACCGATCGAGGATGTTTTAGTCTAATATTTCTTGTACTTTCCAATTTGATCATCAGTAAAGAAAATAAACATTGTATGTAGGTTTGACACCAGATTGGACTTTTATTTGAGTTATAAGCAACAAGGTTAAAAAAAAAAAAAAAAACTATGCAATGAGTAAGTGTCCACACTCGCACCATAAAATTGCAAAACTATATGGTTTGAGAGCTTGAGATGCATGCTTAGAACTGTTGAAGCTTGGGACTTTGTGGGCTATATGATGATAGGATAGAAAAAGCATGTGGTCTGACTACCATCACTTGCGAAAAAAGTTTCTGGACCTGCTTGTACGTTCATTGATCCATATCTCCTCCCGAGTCCAGTTTAGTCGGAGTTTCAAACAATAACGAGGCCAAGGCCAGGGGTACTTAATTGCAATACTTAATTAAAAACATTTTAAATATATATGTTACTGCTATAAATTATTATCCAGTGAAATATAAAATTTAGTTTATAATTTACATATATTATCTCTTTTTTATAATTCGTATATAGATCGTCTCTATCGTTCAATCTCACCTTTTAAATTGCAATATATGAAAAGTTTAGATGTAAAATCATCAGCATTTATGAAAAAATATAAGAATTTTTTTTATTTCTTATTTTTTGTTACTTTGTTAAAGATATTCGTAAAAAACTACTCAGCACCTCCAAATAGGGGTGATAAATTGTGTTTTTGTGTCATGTCAAGTCATAAATATTTGATTATATAGGTCAATCCAAATCCAACCCGTTAAGCTAAATGTGTTAAACTTCCAAATCCTAACTCAACCCATTTAGATAATGAGCTGGTCGTGTCGTGTAACCCGATTTGACTCGTTTAATAATTAATTAAAAATATGTTAACACGACATGATTCATTTAAACACGTTTGTTTCATGTAAATGAGTTGAACTAAAACACATAATTTATTTGACATGATTAACATAATTTCATATAAAAGTTAAAATTTATATTTATTAATAACCACAATATTTTAAAATATATATCAATATTTTTTAAATTTGAACATATAATAAAACTAATATTAAAAACCATACAAAAACAAATATGAACATAAATCTAAAATTACAATCCTAACAATAAAAACATAAGCATGTTGAGAAATATCAATATTACAACTTAACAATAATAAAATTTTAATTTTGAAATAAATTCTAAACGGGTTAATTTTGTTTTAAGTATGTTGACCCGTTTATAAATCGAGTCTTAACGGTTCAACCCGTTTTGTATTGAACCCATTAACATCAAACTCAAACCCGCTAATTTCGTATCTTGTTCGTATTGAATTAACGGATCATGTCACATATTATCAACTCCAAACTTATAATCTAACTTGCCGTCCCTTATTTGCAAAAACATCACAATCATGAATTACCCGTTTATGCATGTGAAAGCAAATGGAATTTGCGTCAAGCGAATATAGATATTGGAGTTCGAAGCAACGCATAATAAAAGAGGACAAGATCAATACGAACCTTCCTTAGTATCTCACATCGATCATCTTAATTGTCATCTTCAATTTTCAACGTGAACCCAGTAGTACTCATGAAGATCGAAGAACCAACGACCTCTAGCATTTTAATTTCTGATATATTCTTACTTGGTTTTAGACAACCCAATACGGAATTTCAAATGCAAATTGCCGGTCAGTAGTATTTGCACGAGAATTAAAAATATATATATGATATACATCAAACGTACACTACTCTTTGATCGATAGGGAACATGAGTTGGTCAAGATTTACCATAGATCGTATACTTGGTGGACGGTCTTCTTCAAATTATTCTCCATTTGAAAAAAAAAAAAAAAAATGGTTGCAGAAAAAAGAAAAGGATTCGGATGTGGGCAAAATGTCATGAATATGTTAATGTCGGCAAGGGTTGTTGTGAAACTAATAGGGTTTAATCTGATGTAAGCTAGGTAGCATGATATATATAAGATGGGTTCCTGGCCAGGGTCCATGCATGCATGCAGATTGCAGACACGTACGTACCAAAAACAAATAGAGGTCGTGGGCGGCTGAGGCGGTCAATCCCGATTCCCGACCGGGGCTGGGGCAGGCAGAGCCATAGCGTTACGTTGCAAGCGGGAACTGGGCGGAATCAAAGGGTACAGACACATACGTCATTTCCTTGTACGTACGTTTCCATTAAAATATCTGGCCTTTTTTTTTATTTAAAATGAGATAAATTGAAATTAAAGTTAAAAATTAAATAAAATATTATTAAAATAATTATTTTTATTTTAAAATTTTAAAATATTAATCAAATTATTTATTTTATTTTATATAAAAATTTAAAAAAATTATAATAATTAGATAAAATAAGATAAAATTAATTAAAATTAATTATAAAAATAAACGAGACAATACCATCTTTAATTATGATCTAGCAGTGGAATCATAATCAGATACCAAAATCTTTCTTTTTGATTAAATTATAATGGAGTATTAATTCAGAAAATATCAAGCCACGTCCTTCCATAACTTATTGTGAGTTCATTATAAAAATGGAAAGAAAATGAAAGAGATGTTGCATGTATATATAATGGGGTGTCAAATCGTGTTAACGGATTATATTTGTGTCATGTTAAAATATGTATATTATATTATATGAGTTAACCTAAACACGAATCGTTAAGTTTATTGTGTTAAAATTTCAAATCCTAACACGACCTATTAACATAATGGATTGACATGACATGACCCATTTTGACCCATTAGTAAATATTACGAAATAGGTTAACACGACATAACCTGTTTTAACCCATTTATGTAATTAAGTTGAACAGATCCGAAATTAACCTATTTGACTTGATTAAGTTTAGCATAATTTTATATAAGTGTTAAAATCACAATATCTATAAAAAAATATATATATATAAAACTAATTACAAGTCTAATTTTAACTTTCTTAACAGGTGATAACTGGTTGACCATTTATCAACCCACTAGTAAATTATGTCTGAACGGGTCAACCAGTTTGACCCGAACCTGTTAAAACTAAATCCAAACCCACTATTATCATGTCGTGTTCGTATTGGATTAATGGGTTGCGTCACATATTAATTATCACTTCTAATATATATATATATTGAGAGAGAGATTTTTTATTTATATATTAGAAACCGATTACAAAACCAAATAATTTTGTTTCATATGTTAAAAAGATAAATAGAGTTAGTGATGAAATTATTGCAAAAATGAAAAAAATGGAAGAAAAAAGCATTAGCATTTCAATTTATTTATTTAGACTCTGTACCCATTAAAGACAGATTAATCATGCATGACAGTAGTACTGAAACTCCTTATGAGAACAAAAACACTTAAATTTTTTTGTAAAAAGATCTCAAAGGCTTTTAATAATTTAGAGAGATTATAAACGTAATATATATAACTCATATTGTTCAATTAAAGACATTAAAAATTTTAATTTTTGAGCATGGATGCATGGTTGTTTGTTTTCTGATTCTTTTTCAAAAAAGTTCCATTAACACTCGTGCATGGAAGTGGGTCCAATTAATCCCACCGTTTGCCACTTACTTGACCCGAATCTCCCATCATGCCTCCTCGTGCTGTGTCTCCACATGCATTCCACGAGTACTTTTGCCTTTTCTCTTCCCGCACTACTTCATCCTTCCTCCTTCATTGATCTCCGTTATGCCAACCATGATTCATGCTAATATTACTATAAAAAAATAAAAAAACAAGTGTATTGGCTCTCTTCTCATCATTTCGAAATATTTCAAAAAATAAGTTGTACTATTGATGCAATTTTCCGACAGTCGAATGACCCACGATGATGGCTTAAGCGTTGACACAATGCTTGGAAGATGCTCATACATGAGTTAAATAATAAATAAAATATATATAATATGAATACAAAGATAAACACATAGATTTACGTATATAGTTCGACATCAAAGCATCCATGGGTTCTCTCGGGGCAAAATCTACAATGTTTGATATTTTAACAATTTCTCGTAGAATCACGTAGCTCAAAATACAATGGATAAAATAGAGTTGAAGGGAGATTGAAAAAAATGATGTCCTTATTAGATAGAATCCCACGACTTTGTAGATAAGTGTGCCATGTTTGTATATATAGATCTGGTCCCCTTCATTTATAGAGATCTTATTTATTATTTAGAATACTTGAGTTATATTTGTTTTATATTAATTTTATCTTTTTGTATATTAGTATAAATGTAATCGGTCTAGTCAGTCCAAATTTAAATATTTTAGAACCAAACTAGTATATATCGATTTTGAGATTTGAAAAACTGGTACGATACCAGTTACATCTCTAAACTGGTACTTTCAATTTTATCGGTTCTGGTCCGATTTTTTTAGTATGTTATATAGTATATTATAATTTTTTTTGATACATTTGGAGAGAGGGGATTGCAAACCTAGCCAAGACCTTCATTTTGAAAGTTGGAGGTTTATGCTAATCAGGCTACAAGTCTTTGACATAGTATATTATAATATTAATGACTTCAGTATCTCTTACATATCTCATACCTTCATTTTATTTATGTAATAAGCTTTTAATGGGCTGAATTCTAGTTATTTTATATTCAACAAGGACCATTTTGTGTGAAGCCATAACGCGGTATAAACATAATTTAAAAGATGTGCACCTTACACTTTTTATGGTTTAATGTACGAACTTACTCGAAATCATATCATATTCATATATTTATATTATTAGTAGTTTACAAACTTAGGACTGGTTTAAGAAAGTAAAATGAGATGAAAATTTTATGAATAGTGATAAAATAATTTGTAAATAGTAGTAAAATAGTTTGAGTTGGATATTTTTTGAGTTTTGAAAAATGAGAAAAAAATTGTATAAAAAATATTATAAAATTAAAATATTGTAAGAATATAATTTTATAATATAATTTTTGTTTAGAGATTTGAAAAAATTAGAATTATTTTTTATTTTTTATAATTTAAAATTTTAAAAAAATTATAATGATTAGTTTAAAAATTTTATATTTAAATTATATTTAAAAATAAAATAAAATGAGATAAGATGTGGGTCTCATTTGAGGCCCTTAAACCTGCTCAAATCTATTATCCTTCTTAAAATAAAGGATTTTGTTAGAACATCGATTCTCGTACTCACAACCATCTATTTCATGATTTAGAGAATTAGTAATAGTTTCTTTATATGCATTTTTTAAAATTATCTCTTTTGAAGAATGATTTTGTATTTAAAAAATGATTTTCACATTTGTTTATGTAAAATTTGAACCAAATAATAATAAAATATTATTATTATTTTATTTTTTATTTTTTTTCTAAAATTATTTTTTATATATATTTTATAATTAGCATCCATTTTATATTATCAACTTAATATAAATTTTATGTATTAAAATTATTTTAATAGAAATTTTACAAAATTAATTTTAATGTGTATGAGAGAGAAAAAATAATAAAATAATATTTAAAAGATAAAAAGTACTTCTTCATATTTGAAGAATGACTGTTTATAATTATGTAAAAATATAAAGATGAAGAAGTTAATGCAGAATTTTTTAAAGATAAATTTTTTAAATTTAAAGATGAAGATGAAGATTTAGGTATTTACCCACGGTTTTGATTTATTTCCAGGCATGATATATTTGATCATCGACGTTCATATTATATCCAATGATCCCAGCCGTCTATTAATATATCTACAGCGTTGTGGGGCCTTTAAACGATAGCGAGTCAAAGACGTAAGCAAATAAGACGGACAGCATGTCCACTTAAATACACACCAGTGGAACCCACAGTCTGTGATGACACGTATAATTTCACGATCATCTCATAGATGTAGATGTAGCTGTCACTCTAGCACTCACAGTAGTGCTTATAGCACTCAGGGGTGGGGCTCTGCCACGTGTTGACGGTAACTTAACGCGACGATTTCTGTACACTCATCAATCGTCTAGGTGGACACTCCGGCGGCTCTGATTTGTCTAGTTTAGAATTTCACGGTCTTGATTTGCTGCTGAAAAAACCAAATGTGAAATGATGCTGGCGCTGCCTTATGCTTCGTTTGCACGCAAGCTTGTTTTTCGGCTTCGGCTAACAGCTTCTGGCTTGAGCTGGGTAAAGACTTTCGAACCAATAA
This sequence comes from Pterocarya stenoptera, assembly GCA_003123785.1. Taxonomy (NCBI): domain Eukaryota; kingdom Viridiplantae; phylum Streptophyta; class Magnoliopsida; order Fagales; family Juglandaceae; genus Pterocarya; species Pterocarya stenoptera. Next base: position 5,960 of record QEOT01004771.1, on the reverse strand, counting down.
TTAGAAGCGTAATCAGCGAGAATTATGCTTTGGCTCAAACTTCCAGTTCACCATCTTCTTTCACTCTGTTATTAATGTTCATGTCATGACATTATTGACATATGTTTTTTTTTTATAAGTAAATTATTGACATATGAGCTAAGGAACCTTTTTTTTTTTTTTAAAAAAACATTTGTTTAAATAGTAATTTAAGATTAGATAAATTAAAATGACGGTTAAAAGTTAAAAAAATTATTATTAAAATATTATTTCTTAATAATAATAATATTATTTAGAATTTAAAAAAATTAAATTATTTATTATATTTTATATAAGAATTTAAGAAAATTATAATGATGAAATGAAATACTTCTTGTATCGAAATGAGATTTTAGACTCATTTGGTTACACAGATAAGATAAAATGAGATGAGATAAAATTTAAAAATTGAATAAAATATTATTATAATATTATTTTTTAATATATTTTTGTTTTGAGATTTAAAATTTTTAAATTATTTTTTATATTTTATTTGAGAATTCAAGAAAAATGTAATAATTGTATGAGATGGTTTGGGAAATAAACTAGGCCTTAAGTGAAAACGTAAAAACTTAAAAAACAAGGAAATACATCTTAAAAAATTACATAAAAATAATATTTTTTAGTTTTTTTATTTTGATTTTTTTTATCAATAGTGTTTTTTAAACTATGATAACTTTTAATTTATTCCATTATTTTTCTACTTTTCTTTTCATAAATTGTTTTATTAGCTTGGTGTTACTTATTTCATGAACTTCAGTCACGTTTCTATCTTGTGCTTTTTTTTTTGTCTCTTTCTGAAATGAGAACTATTTTTAAAAGCCCTTGGTCTTGGTCCTTGGGATTTAAGATGCCTCTATAAAATTCAACAAACAGAAATGCAATTTTGCACAAAACTGACAGAGAATATAATATAATATTACTTTTGGAATGTCAACTTATGGGAATATATCCTCACCATGCACTCACTTATAAGCTAGTTGTTCATGAAGTTGATTAAAAAAAAACCTGTTCATGAAGAGTCTAGAGAGACCTGCCTTTTTTGTTTCCCAGATTTGGTATTCTGATTAAAAATGGAAGTGTCACAAATCATATCATGCCTTTCAAATTTAATATTACCATATTGTTTGTAGGTGAATATTATTTATTTTTAGGATTTATATAAAGAAAATTTTTTTTCATTAATTACTATTTACCACCTCACATCTTATAAAAAATACTCATTTATGAAAAAATATCTTTATATCTTATAAAAAAAATATAAATGTAAAAATTATATATATAGAATATTAAAATGAAGAGATAATTAATTTTTTAGTTCAGGTATTGTAAGAAGGATTTTAGTGGAGGTAGTGGCATTTTCCAGGAGGAGCTTAAGCCAATGAATTGCGAGTGACAATTGACAAAGTCGACACTAGAGAGAGAAAGAGAGAGAGAGAGAGTATAGTGCGGTTTCGGTTTCTGAAGTCCGCTCGTCATTTTCACGCTGACACAGGGTTGAGTCATCTCCATCAACATTTTTCGGACCCTTTTTATCGTGCTGTTCTACATCCTGCGGGCTCTCCAGAATTGCTAATCCTACGAAACCAAATCCCACTTGAAAATTGCTAGGATTCCCTTTTAGGTTCCTCCATAGAAGTACAGGCTCAAACTTCAAAGCCGAAAACAAAACAAAAAACAAAAAATCTCGTGGTTTGCCCATGGTTGTTTCTTCTTTCCTCCACATGCCCAAACTTCATTACTGTTACAGCTCCGAAATTTTTGCGTCACCTTCAGGACTGCCGGTCATGTGTTGTGTGGTCTCTTCCATGAACACCCACTTCTGACTCTGAGTACGAAAAGTATCCCTCCTTTTTTTTTCACCTCTATGTTTGCCACTTTGCCCTGCCTTCTTGCCAATTCGCAGCTTCAAAATCAATCGTTTGATAAATCTCTTTACGAAACCATGATTCACTAATTCCTCGAAAGTCAGTAACTTTGAGCTTAAATTTAATCGCTTTTTTTTTGTTTCTATTCTTGAATACTCAAAAATTTATTCGCACTCTGAAACTCAATCGGTTCCTCCTCCGGATCGAAAACCCAACTCGCCAAATCCTCAAAAAGCCACAACCTAGTTCCTCAAAGCAATCCTTTTTGTTTACTCCTTTTATTAGTTTTGCAACGTAAAAGGGGTTAGAAGCTCTGGTTCTTTTGGCCTCAAATTGAAAATGCAAGACCCAGCAATATTCCAACCCACCAAACCGCATTTCCCAGAGCAAGAGCAACTCAAATGCCCACGCTGTGATTCCTCAAACACCAAGTTCTGCTACTTCAACAACTATAACCTTTCACAGCCACGCCACTTTTGCAAGAACTGTAGGAGGTACTGGACCAAAGGTGGTGCTCTGAGAAACATCCCAGTGGGTGGTGGAACCCGCAAGAACACAAAGCGGGCATCAAACCCAAAGCGCTCTTCATCTTCATCGTCTTCATCATCAACAACATTAAATTCAGTGGTGCAGAACCCGGGTCCGGGGCATGACCCAAACCGGCTTTATGGTGCTACTGTAGGGGATCAGGACCGTGGGATTCTGGATATCTCAGGGAGCTTTAGTTCTCTTCTGACATCAAATGGGCAGTTTGGAAGTCTTCTGGAGGGTCTGAACCCCAATGGGTCCGGTGTGAAAATGGTATTGGGTGACTTTGCAGAGAATTTTAATTCGGGCCATGTGTTGGACACGAGTTCTGTTCGAGACCCGGGAATGGACATGAAGAGGGATAGCAATTCAGAGAGTTATGTAGGTTTGCAGAGTGGCGATTCAAGCTGTTGGACTGGTGGTAATGGATGGCCCGATCTTGCCATTTACACACCAGGTTCAAGTTTTCAGTAGAGAAAAACGAGAGTTTAGTGTCTTTTATTTAATTTATTTTTCTGATTATGCTAATTATGATAATCTCTATACTAAGAAACTAGGGATGGTTGAAGAGAGAAGCATGAATAAGGCAGGCTTATTGTAGCATTTTCTAATGCTATTGAGGGCGACATACAACACTAGCATCGTCCTTTCGTAGGGAAATGGTTCTTTTTGCTGTTTCTGTGTGGTTTTTATTTGCATGCCTTGTATGAGTGAAAAGAGACAAGAAAAAATGATAAACTACGTAGTATTATTTCTTAGGCGGTCTGAACTTTGGGAGATGCTGCATTTGTTTTACTCGAAAATCATTATCTTCATGAAAAATTGTTCCATCTTTATACATCAATGCATGTGTATAGATTTGTATGTACGTGTGTGTGTGTGTGTGTGTGATTCTTGAATTGCAAAGGTTTTAGATTTGGAATCATTTTGTTCATGCAAAAAAGTAACTTGAGGATTTGCTCAAGTTATGGGGAAATCCAGAGTCCATAGTTCTATAGTTTCTACTGTAATTGGAGGGCCTGAAAAAATTTCAACTTCCCCTCCTCTTGGATATATTATATCTTATTTATTTAAAAATAGACTGAAATTAAAATTAAAAAAAAAAACATTTTTATTTGAACTATAACTCGTCTATTCTGCATAGTATTGAAGTCCCTGGGGCTTTTGAGAGTGTGAGCTCCACCCCTCTCGTGCTTTCTTTTTTCTATATTCTTCACTGGTTCGTGTTCACTTTAGATATCGATCAGATGAAATTATGTCAGTTTGTAAAATTATTTTTATGAAATTCTATTAGTGTCAACAAAAGTATGAGAAGTTGTGCATGGAAGTCTATTGATCCCCAGGTGATCGATGGTTGGATCTAATTAATAATACCCTTCAAAACAGTTGGAAGTTTTAATTGTTCGTAGGATTTTGTTGAAATTGATTTGGTTGGTTGTGGGAATCAATTATTTTCGTGATAATAATTTGAATCGCCAATTACTGTATTTTCTGTCTCTCTCCTATCATGGGCCACACCCCATGGACCAACCTAAGGTTTTACCATTTCGATCTATAAAAATACGCATGCAGCTCCCTATGGACTTTAATTTATATCCCATTATAGAAATTGTGTCAATGTTGATGTGGGCAGGCAGTCTCATAATTAATGACTGATCAACAGTTGACTCAAGTGGGATAAGTCTTGGGTTGTGATCTTTACCCATAAATAAATTATATAAAAATAAATCTATAAACTGATATCTTCGTAACATCAAATTTTGTCGGAACCTTTTTGTGGATAAAGCATTTCTCATTTTTAGCTCTAACATTTGGAATCCTTGATCCAACTAATTTCTAGAGGCCTAGTTCATCTGTGAAAAGTCTTGATAATTTACTCGTGACGTAGATAGATTACACAACATATTCATTACACATGTTGCATTTGCACGATAATTGAGATTCATCTGAGATTCACCATCGTCATAAAAATTTAATGGCTTCATTATGTTGAATGGAACCACGTGAAGAACTGGAACCATTAAACGGTTTTCGTTCATGGGTAGTAAATGACAAATCATTCATTGAGTTTTCAACACCTTTGACTTGGACTCGCCACTTGTTTGCCAAGTTGCCAACCGAAATGGAAGACTAGACAGGCCATGCGTATGACTTTGCTTCCTACCCCCCATTAAATGTAGCCTTTGCCTATCAATAGGAAGTGTGGCACCTATGCTCATCCTCTATGTCGTCCACTTGGTTGCCTCCTCATATAGATGTGAAAATCTTTGGATTGGGAAGATCAAGATTTTTTTATGCATGTAATGAAGCTTCTCAGTTTTTGGTACAGAAGTCTGCCTAGTTTGGGTATTGAAATTACTTCATGTATTTTTAGAATATTTCAATACTATTTATTATTTTATTATTATTATTTATTTATTTTTCACTGTTATTCACTATTATTCAACATTCTATTATTACTTTTTTACTTAAATTCACAAAATACTTGAGAATACCTTACTACCTAAATGCAAAAGTTGTTGTTTTTGAGTAGTGAGGTATTTTGAGATATTTTGTAAATGGTAGTAAAAAATAATAAAAAAAATAATGTTAAGAGTATCCAAACTAGGAGTCATCTTTCCCATAAATATTTACTTCAAATTTGTTTCTCTGGAAATACCCTTTTTTTTTTTTTTTCTCCTTTTTATTGCCAGTGTCTGCACCTTTGTATGAGACTCTTAACGATAGGAACCTTGTCCTTCCTTCCAAGTTAAAACTCTTTGTTGTGTGGATCCTATTCTTGCATTTTCTGTATCCTCAACCAAAAGTTACAACTAAAATTGGAATGACTCCAAAAAGAAGAAAAAAATTTTGTGAGTGTAATGTTTTGGGGCATAAGTTAGAGGATAGTTCTCGGTCTAATTGCTGAAAAGCATTTGGCCAGCTTAACAGTCAAGATTCAGCATTTTCCACTTTTTTGGTATCCTATGAAAATACATTTGTGCCAGTTTGTTGTCTCCTAGTGATTGGTGTCTTGACTATTCAAAGGTTATAAAATGGAAAACCGCTACGACAAAACATGGTTTTTTTAGGTGAAGATACATGACGGCCAATAAGTTTGAATTGAAAAACCATCTCAACTAATTTTATCTCATCTCATTATTATAATTTTTTTCAAATTTTTAAATAAAATACAATAAACAATTCAACTTTTTCAAATCTCAAAACAATAATAATATTAAAAAATAATATTCTAATAATATTTTATTTAATTCTTTTAAAACTATATCATTTCATCTAACTTCATTATCAAATCCATCGTTGGAGGTGCAGAGAGGAGAAAAGATTGCAAGATTGATGATTAGGTCAATCCGTAGAGTAAATGTATAAAGAAAGGTCTTGTGCGGTTTTTTTTCTTTTTCTTGTGGGTCAAAGCTAATTTGAATTTCAAGATGAAAGGATATTGAATAGGCACGAGCCCAGTGGAACAACCAATAATTGGATGGCAGGTGGGGTTGAGGAGCAATCATAACTGCCTGCTTTTTTGGGTTATTGAAGATTTAACAA
>QEOT01004769.1:62113-96125 GCA_003123785.1 Pterocarya stenoptera | reverse complement strand
TTCGCATTAGGGCTACCTCGTTGACAGATCCTTTTCACTTCACTAAACCCTATGACAATAGTTATAACCCAAAAACAAAAACGAGAAAAAAAACATTCTTAACCTACTGCATTGTACTATAATTGACCATATGCACACTTGAAAGTTTTGATCAAATTTAAACAACAGATTTATTATCTTACTAAATTTTCCAAAAATATAACTAAGGCATAACATGTCGGTGTAATTTTTTTTTTTTTTTTTGGTAAGGAAAACTGTCATCATTCATTCATTAGATAAACTTATATCCATGACCGGATACATACATGGATATCCTCATATCAATTATTACCATATAAACCAATTAATGCATTTGAAGCTCCACTAGTACACTATTTCTTTTTGTGACTGGTCTGGTCTTCACTACTGTTGATACTCTCTACAGACAAATGTCCAAGAGATAGAACTCTGCATAAACAAAGACTCAACCTCACCCTTCATAAAAAGAAAGGAATCAACCTTTACAGACAAACGTCCAAGAGATGAACTCCTTTTTTTTACTAAACAATAAGATAGATGCGAAAAAGGATGGATTACAGTTTGAATCAATTTCGATAGACTTTGGAATCTGTGACGGCGCTTGAAGACATCACGCTTATCTCTTTTCAGCCACAAAAGTCAGATTTGATGGTAGAGATTCCAGTGTGTGCGGTGAGAAAAGTTGCCGGAATGCGTGGCACGTGAGGACCACGTGCAGTTGTGAGCAACGCGTGAGGACCACGCGCGGTGAGTTTCGCAAAACCATCACTATCTTCTGAACGATTTTCGACCTAGGAGTCTTCTTATGTTGCAAGTGTCTCTCGAAAGTTAACGAGAAACTATAGATCAGTCTTTTTCAGCCTTGAAGAAAATAACAAAAAACTAACAAAATAGAACTATCTTGGTAGACAAAGTAGATGGAGAAAGGAGGGAATGAGAGAGAGAAGGAAGAGGAATGCCTCCTCCAACAAAACTCAAATCTAGAGGCTTTTTAAGAGAGAGAGAGAAGGGGCAACGTTTGTTCAAATCCATAGTACCAATAATAGTCGATAAATGTAAGACTGGATAAGGTGTAATTTGATAATTAGTTGATAAATGTGAGACTAGATAATAATAATAATAATAATAATTTACATAGAAATCAATTAAATACAATCCCAATTAAGAACCGGCATGTTAGATAATTGTTTAGTGCATGCAAATAGTAGCATCAAAGAGTCCTCAGTACCATCATTAGAATGATCATGTAAGATGGAGGGGCACCCACATAGACAAACTCCTCTTATGCTATAACGGTGTGTTACATGCTTAAGAATTAAAGTGGTCATTTGCCATTTTATTCTATGGCTTAAAGGTTGGATTTTAAGGCCAACCATATGAGATGCATAGAGAGTATATAGCCTTCCCCCTCAAATGGTTTTTAGATAATTCTACAAAAAGTACATAATCTATCTCTTTTTGTTCTCTCTATTGAAAGTATTTAGATTGTAGATTTGTTGAGTATTACTCAAGTTTATTTTACGTAGTATACTTCACTACTAAGAGGATACACTTAAGGCTTGTTGAATGAGGAAGAACACCATGCGTGAAAACGTTCCCCGTCGTCGTTTTGAGATTGAATGGGAAGTTTTTATGGTAGTTCCGCAAGATAATGATGAGCATAGGACAATTAATGAGACTCTCTTGTCTTCTACTAAAGAGAAGTGGATGAAAGCATTAAATGATGAGATAGAGTCTATGAGAACTAATCAGGTATGGGATATGGTAGATTTACCATCAGGGCGCAAGGCTATTGTGAACAAATGGGTTTTGAAAATAAAGCGCAAGTCGAATAGATCAATAGAAAGGTACAAAACTCGCTTAATGGCGAAAATATATACCTAACAGGAGGGTATAGACTATAAGGAAACATTTTCACCAGTGGTGAGGTTTGCCTCTATTCGTATGATTCTAGCTATAGTAGCATACATGGATTTGGAATTAGATCAGATGGATGTTAAGACATTATTTCTTAATGGAGAACTAGATAAGAAGATCTATATAAATCAACCCACGGGCTTTGTGGTCAAATGTCAAAAGCGTAAGGTGCGTGAGCTCAAACGATCTATATATGGCTTAAAACAATCATCTAGATAATGGTATATTAGATCTCATCAAGTCATTCTCTCGAATAGGTTTACGATGATCATGAAGGACCATTGTGTCTATGTCAAAAGATCCAAGAAGAGCTTCATTATGTTGTCATTGTATGTTGATAAAATACTAATGGCTGGAAATGATAAATGGTCGATAGTCGCCACAAAAGAATGGTTATCCTTCAATTTTGAGATGTAGGATATGGGTGAGGCAGAATACATGTTGGGAGTTAAGATCTACAAAGATAGATCAAAGAAATTTTTGTGTTTATCTCAACAGACTTATATAAAGAAAATTCTCGAGCGTTTCCAAATGAGTCAATGTAAACTCATTGACACCTTTATTACTAAAGGCAAAAGCTTGTCTAAAGATATGTGTCCTAAGACTCAAAGAGAAATGGAAAAGATGGCTCGTGTCCTTTATGTTAATGTTGTGGGTAGCTTGATGTATGCAATGATGTGTACTCACCTAAACATATGTTATGCAGTTGGCTTAGTGAATAGATTCCAATCTAACCCCAGACTGGCTCATTAGAAAGTAGTCAAGAGAATTCTGAGATATCTCAAGGAAACTGCGAACAATGTGTTGTGCTATCAAGGTTTAGTTTTGCAGCTGAGAAGTTACAACGATGCTAATTGAGATAGTGACCTAAATGAGCGCAAATCAACCACTGGGTATGTTTTTCTACTCAACAATGGTACCATTACATGGAGTAGTAAGAAACAACCTTGTATAACCTTATCCACTATGGAAGTAGAATACATAGATTGTTCAGCAAAAGTTCAAGAAACCATTTGGTTACGGAGGTTCCTCAAGCATTTAGACATTGGCACAAATACTTCAGATCCAGTGGCAATATTCTACGATAGCATGGCAGCTCTCGCATATGCTAAGGACTCAAAATATTATGGAAAAATCAAACACATAGATATCAGATATCACTACATAAGAGACATGGTAACGCAAAAGGAAGTGGTCCTAAAATATATTTCTACTAGTCACATGGTTGTTGATCCCCTGACAAAGCCCATAGCAAGAAATGTTTTTGTGGCTCATGTTAGGAATCTAGGACTGTGTAGATTGTGAATGTAATTTATGTTTCAGTTGACATTGAAATGTAAACTTTCCTTTGGGATATTAATGCCTTATGATTTTATTCAGTTCTTATATTTATTGTATTGTTTTATGGATACATACACAAGTTTTGTCAATAGGCTTAGATCGGCTCACTCACATGAGCAATCGCCTCTGGTGCTTGAGTAACGAGTAGGGATGAGACATAGTGTCCCTATGTACTTATCCAAAAAGATAAATTGGTCGACACAAATATGTCGCCTTAGTGGGAGCTAAGATGAAATCTATTGTATTGAGAGGACCATGCATGGGCACCCCACAATCCATGTAGCTTGTGGTTAGCCAGATACGAGATCCTCTTTAACTCCTTGGAGACGAGCAAATGGAGAAACTCGGGTTAGCCGCTTAAGTAGCGGCTAGACTAAGATCTGTACGGTGTTGATATAGACATATGCTATTTGATGAAGAGAAATCCAACGTAGCATATATTTTATACTACATGTGCTTATTCAACTAAATGAATAAGTGAGTAAATGGTTCCCTTCTTTCTCACTACGTGAGTCTCATATTTTATAAAGTATTCTTTATTTACTTTTAACTATGTCATAAGATGGAGGCTGTGACGTCTGCTAGTTTAGCATGCTATCTATGGTCATGATTGATACGGTCTAAAAAGGCATTGCTAGAAAAGTTGTTCAACCAAAATTGACTGACATGAGGGCAAATGGAATACTATTGACATCGTATCTTCGATGACGTTTGCCAACGCCGAACTATGACGTTACACATTGGTAGTGATTAGGGTTGTGAACACATCGAAATGATTTAGAGGTAATCAAGCATTGTTTTGAGTTTTTTTAATTCAAAATGGTTTGAAAATACTTGATCTGATGCAATCGAATGAGCTTAGGACATGACAAGACACTTTAGGAATGTTGTTATGCTAGTCTTTTTCGTGAGAGATTTGGTATAGTGCTCCCACTTTTCTTTTTGCAAGTGTGCTTGGTGGTCGCACAACCTATTTGCTTGTATGAACATGATTGAGAACGTTAGAGAGATGCAGGCCTGAGGTCATGCCCACTATGTGCGAGTGAGAGATGTAAGATGGAGGGACGCCCACATAGGCAAACCTCTCCTGTGCCGTAATGGCATGTAATGGCTATGTGTTACATGCTTAAGAATTAAAGTGGTCGTTTGCCACTTACTTGTATGGCTTACAGGTTGGGTTTTAGGGCCAACCGTATGAGATGCACAGGGAGGGCTATATATAGCCCCCTTCAAATAGTTCTCAAATAATTTTACAAAAAGTATAGAATCTCTCTCTTTTTGTCCTCTCTTGTGAAAGTATCTAGGTTTGGGATTTGTTAAGTATTACTTTAGTTTATTCGTGGTATACTTCACCATCAAGAGGAGATGCTTGAGACTTGCTGAATTATTTATTCAGGTTGGATAAATTTGTAGAGCAACTCAATAAACTGCACTTGAGGTATTCCGCTTTGTTCTCTAACGGACCACCCTACTCATCCCACCATTTTACAACCATCATTTGATCATCACTCCATTTTTTTATGTATTTGTCGATTTCTTTTTCACTTTAATTTGTTTACAAATAAAAATCAATTTCATAACTGATTTTTATTCAAATACAATTTGAAAAGTAAAAAATAAAATAAAATCAGAGTGGTAAAAATTAAAATAATGGAGTGTCGGCATTCTCCTTATTAAGAATGGTTATGAGATGAATGAGAGCTCGAATTACATATTTGAATAAGAGCTTTTTGAAGATTTTCTTAAAACTTTCATACCATAAATCCAAATGTTTTAACGCTAAAATTATCTCAAAAATCAACATTTATCTTGTTTATTATAATTAGTAAAGATTAAAACAACTTTAATAAAATTCAATAAATCTCTAATAATAATGTCCAAACATATTTTCAGATGACTTCATTACTTTATTAAAAAAAAAGTGAAATTTTTATTCTAAAAAAAAACATATTTTTAAAAAGCAACTATGTTTACAAAATTAAATAAAATTATTGAAAAATAAAATTCTTTTCGGCATCTTTTTATTCATTGTTCTCTCATTATTTAATTATATGACATTAAATAATTAATAGATTGATAAAATATAACAAGTAATTATTTTAATTATTGTATCTCAAGTCGTAGGAAAAGATAAAATATAATGAGTAAAATCATTCTTTTATCAAGAATCTAAGATCCTCTACTTTTATCCTAGCATCTAGTGTACAAGACTCGCAGCACTTTGCTTTTTAGATTCGGCACATGTCAATTTAGAATTTAGACTAACGGACAACCACGGAAAAGAAAATAGACAGCTTGATTCCGACAAGGTTTGTAGCCAAGTGCGTGGGCTGCATCGCTTTCACCACGACAAGATCAATGAAGAAAAAATTATGGAAGGAAAATGTAGGCTTTTCTGGGCTTGGGTCCCATCGTAATTAAGCATGATGATTTCATTTACACAGTAACGAGCGTTTGCTATTACCCATCGGCCATAGATCCTCAATTCCACCCTTGAGCATTCGCATCCAATTAGCTAAAGAATTGGCCAAATTTGACCAAACATATTGGACTAGTCAAATATTAGTAAAACAAAAAATATGGCTTGTGTTTTATTAAATCCGTACGTTGAACTAGTCAAATGCCTTTAAATAAAATTATGAGCTACAATAAATCTATTGCACAAGTCATATTTAAAAAGTCATTGTTCACCAACCAAAAATTAGGGATGGGCAGCGGGTCCCGCACCCCGCCCTCGTTCGCCCTGCCTCTGCATGGCGGGGGGGGCAACCCCACTTCGTCTATGCGGGGGCGGCCCCCTCCCCCGCTTATATTTTTAAATATATATATTCACATAAATATATATTTGTATTTTACAAATTGAATATATATAAATATATATTACAATTTGTTAGACTTGTTTATAAAGTATGTACTAACAAATTTAAAAAATTATATAGTTTAAAAACTAATACACTAAAACGTATACAAAATATGCACTTGTAAATTCAAAATTACATAGTTTTTAAATTATAATCATATTTACAAATTTTAAATTTACAATTTAGGTCTAAAAATGTATTTTTAATCATTTTTAGACTTATGAATAATTTTAAATTTAATAAAATATAATATTTTTTTTAAATAGACAAAGGCGGGACGAATACCTAATCCGCCCCGCACCCCGCCCCCACGTCCCCGGGACTGGGGACGGGGGTGAAAACCCCACCACCCGCCCCATGCAAGGTGGGGTGTGGGGAAGGGGTGGCCCCGCCCCGTAAGGGCGGGTAGCACTCCTACCAAAAACACATTTTATTAAAAAATAATCTAAGAAAGTAGTCCCATTTTGAGTGCAACCTAGTTTATATTCTCCATTGATTTACATATAGTATCTGGTAGCAACTTTTTACTTTTTGATTACCTGATGTCGGATTTTAAGTTTTCTTGTATTTGTTATTTGTTATATATACATATATATTTTTTAATTGGAAAAGTCTAAATGTAGATGATTTTGTGCACTCCATGCGCATGAAGTCCATCTGGATGCGAGCAGTTAAATGAAACGGTGTGTTCTGAGATTTTCATAAGGGAAAGCTTTTTGTAGTTCTTTCATCTTGCAGTTTCGCAGATCACAGCTCCTATTCCTCCTCCTTAGTTCGCAGCTTTTCTTCCGTTTGAAACGGTGCAACCTAGATATTGAGCGTGACCCTCTCCTCCGCTGTGCTTTCCAAAATCAAACTGAAGCTCTCCAATTTGACTTCACAGCTCTCCTCTCACTAGAGATGCACATTTAAAGATGGGGAGGGAAAATGTGCCGTAGGGTGTTGATTTGAGTTTGCTGAGCTGAAATCCCATTTTCATATTTCGTTGCCTGAAATCTTGTTTGGCTTGCTGCTTGGCACACCATAACTATTTTCCAACACTTCACTGTGAGGAATTAAAAAACTCAACTTTTTCAAAGGACAACGACTTCAAAACTCAATAATTTAAAACTAGGAAGAGATCAACTCAACAGAAAAGTGAATCTTTATCACCAAGAAACAGATGCCCAATACAATTGAAGGGGAACTGAAATGGAAAAAGAGAATATAAAGACTAAAAGAATGTCAACTGTGATTAAAACAAGTTTCAACCATGCGAACAAGGTCCAATAATGTTCAACTAATCTGGCCGACATAACAAGGAACAACAACAATGAGGAAGTTGGATCCCATGGAAAATCTAGAGAGAGATATACAAAATGAGGAGGACAAAACTTGAGGGGTTCTGAATAGTTGGAAGGAACGGAATTACTTGGCAATAAAGGTTCAGAGAGATGACTTTGTGGAAGAGACAAAAGCCCAAAAAAATCAAAACACTTCCTAATGGACCAAGAAAATCAAGGGAAGTGAACCCAAACAAACAAAGCACCGGTAAGAGTAGAGCAATAAAACACAAAGATCCCAAAATCTTCTCAAGCCCCAAAATGTTTCTTGGTTCGTGTCTTCGTGAGCGAGAAAGCTGTGAAAGTTGCTCAAAAGGGAGTTCAGAGTGCAACGTTTTTGGTTCTTGGTCGTCAGAACAAGCTGCCGTTGCTCAAAACTTAGTCGTTGGAACAAGCTAGTTCCTGGATCATGAGAGGGAAAGCAAAAATGGCTCAGATCTACATGTCCCAAGTCCAGACTTCTTCTCCCCCAAGTAATTCAACTTGTTTTGCTTTTTTTTTTTTTTTTCAATTTTACAAAAATGTCCTGCTATGTCAACAAGGGGTGCGCAAGGGGTGCGCAAGCTGTGCGCCAGCTTGACTAACCATAGCAGAATTGTTGTTAATTTGACCACATAATCGATTAAATTAATGTTCAATTTTATTATTATAAAGTATCAATATCGTTGGAAAAATGTATTTGTTTGAAAATTAGGTTGGCAAAAAAATAGTTGTCAAACAATATTTAATTAAAAATTAAATTATTAATTAACATATGGTCAGATAATTACAAATTTTGAAAAAAAAATAAAAAAATAATATTTTATTATTATTTTGACTAATAGATGGATAATCCAATATGGAGTTATATCTTGAATGGCAAAAGCAAAAGGCAATCATGTGATTTTAGGCAAATTTTGGCTTTGCTTTGGCTTTGGCTAGACCATTGCCATTGCTTTACTATGGTCATTGTTTTGACTTTTGCTTACCTATATACCTTGAATGGTGCTTCTTTGTCACTCATATGTGCCCGCTGCAAGTTACCACTAGACCAAAATAAGATGTCAAAGTAGCATTCTTGATATACCTTACTCTTCACATAGCTTCTTTTTGCATTAATATTTTTCTTTTATGATTTTCTATCTTTGCCAATAGGTGTCAAGAGCAAGCCGAGAACTAGAGTTCTTTCAACCGTTTCACCATCCACTTCTTGCTCCAGAAAAATAAATAAATGAAGAAGAATTCAACAACTGAAAAAGAAGCAACTGCTAGATTTATTTTGTTAGCAACAACGGAGACAAATGATCAATGGGAAAAAGAAAGAAAGAAGGAGAGGAAGACAAGGATGGGGGGGTTCTCCGTCTATGTGGTGCTATAGAAATAGAGAAGAAAAAAAAGGAAGAAAAAAAGGAGAGAAAACACTAAAGATGAATTGGATGAGAAAAATATAGAAGGGGCTCTGTATAAATGGAGGCGAAACCGTCGTTAAAAAAACAAGGATGAAAAAAGGGTCCGTGTGTATTTGCGAGGAAAGATGTAAAGCATTGGCTCTGTACTCAAAGAATGCATTTTGCTTATGTTGTTGTGGGTCTTTTGAAGTTTCTCTCTTGGTTCCCGAAAGTTCTTGAAATTGTGTTGATCATAAACAGGGCAACGGCGAGGGTTTTCGGGACCAAGACTTGTAGCTAGGACTATAAATGAAATAGTATGTACAATAGTTCAATCGGTTAAACTCGAATTGAACTTGACTCGTGAAAAAAAAAGTGCATTCGTGAAAGCAAATACCCGCTCAATTTGTAAATGATACATACCCGACAAAACTCGACTCGACTTGACTAAGGCTTGTTAAGGCCCGCTCATTTATGTTCGAGTCGACTCGTTAGCTCAACCCAAAAACTCTTCATATATTAATAAATATATACATACACCTATGTATATATACATATATGTATGTATGTATGTATTAGCTAATAATATAAGCATACTACTTTTATAATTAAATATATAATATGTAATCTAATTACTTATGTTGTTAGTTGTATAAACTCAATATTAAATCTTTTATTTATTTATTTATTTTATTAATTATTAAATCTTATTCAAAAAATAAAAAAATAAACAATTCAAGCTCGAGCTCGAACTCGTTTGTGGGACTGAGAGTTTAGTTTATTGAGTCGAGCTCGAACAAAGAATAAAAAAAATGTCGAGCTTGGCAAGTCAAAGATTGGTTCAGCTCGACTCGATTACAGTCCTACTTATAGCTCATAGTTGCTCACTGTAGCCATTCCCCATGTTAAATGGTTTAGCTCATGGCTAGATTAAGATGTTGCACCATTTAACATGTTGGACGTATGGGGAATGAAGCAGCTAATAGGTTAGCTAGACACGCTTGGCATGTAGATGACATTTCAATTTGGTGGGAATCTTGCCCGGAGGTCGTACAACAAATTGTATGGGTGGACAAATTATTGCAACAGCTTGTCTATTTCAATGAAGCTTATTCAATTAAAAAAAATGAGCTAGTCTTGCTATTTCTTCTCTAGAAAGAAAAATAAAACGTATTTACAAATTCACTGGTTCACTCACCATACGCAAGATTTGATTTGCAAAAAAAAAAAAAAAAAATCATAAATTTCGTCATGTCAGCAGTGTAACGTATGTGCCATCCACATTTGCTTGTAAATATAATTTTTTAAAATGATATTAATGTTTTGACATTTTTATCACTATGATAAGTCTGTGTTTATGTACCAATTTATAAGGTACCAAATATCAACCCTGTATAGCGTATTTGGGTTCATTAATGCCACACATTCACCTTTCAAAATAGACAACTTGGTCCTTTTTCCGTTTGCTGTAATATAAGTTAGCTTTGAAATTTGATACGATAAAAAATAAGCTTTTTTTTTTTTTTTTTAAACAAGCATTGCATTAACATAAATGATAAGATATATGAGGAGGGGGTGAGGTTACTTAACAAATACCCCATTACAATAAAAGCATTGCAAAAAAATTTTTAAAAAAAATAAAAGTTTAGGATTACAAAATCAAGAAAAATGCTATATCCACCGCTCGAACGTCTCGCTCCCACTTCCCACTTGACGTGGAATGCCGTTTAGAAATTAAAAAATAAAACTCAATTTCGTCTTCAACCTTCATCTTCAAGCTAGAGAAACCATCACACCAAGAGAAACCCATCCCACCAAAAAGAAACCAATTTGTCTTCAAGCCTCCTTCCATCGCACCAAACTGAAAACAATTTGCATTTCATCTTCAAGCCAAGCCTCCATTTCGTCTTCAAGTCTTTATAGAAACCCATTTGGTTTTCAAGCCTCCATCTAGTTCGAGAACCCTTTCCATCGCCTCCTTCAAGCTAGAGAAAGTAGATCGAGAAGAGAAAAGCACCCCTTCAAGCCTCCATCCATCCGAGGGCTAAAGAGAACTATTTCGAGAAACCCACCCTGCCCGTCGCCTCCCCTTCAAGCCTCCATTCATCCAAACCTCACATCTTTATCCAGATTATTACTGAAACAACAACAACAACAGGACAAGAAATATGAAAATATTACATTTCCTAAACCACCTACAATTTTTGTGATATATCCCATCTTTTTGGCCTATACAGGTCTCCCCTCCCACTTCAATTTTTACACTCAATCCATTAAAATCCACAGGAAAAGCCAAAATTCAAATAAATAAAATAAACTCCATATGTTTTAATCACTAATGTTAAATACGAAATCACAGGGAAAAATTACGCAAACAACAAGAACATATTTCTTGGGCTTGGTTCAAATGCATTAGAAGAGATCAGTGTCTTTTTACATGTTAAAACAAGATGGAAAAAATACCAAAAGATGGACTGGATGTCGGTGGACATCTGATGGAGAAGTCGGAAGAAATGAAGCTTTCGTAAGGGGTTGGGGTTTGCTAGTTTCTGAAGAGGAAATGAGAAGGGGGATGTTGGCAGGAGACAGGCTTTGTCGTCTTCTTCTTCTTCTTAATTTTTTTTTTTAAAGAAAAAATTATAAAACATGGCATGACACGTACAACGAGAAGTAAAAAGGGTAAAAAATAACGATAACTGTAGCATCACCCAAAAATCAATCTCCGCGCAATCTCCACAAAGGGAGTATTGCTTAAATGACGGTTTTTGACAATTAAGAATTGTAAAATCGAAAACTAAGTTACTTTCCTCTCCTTTCACCCACCATGCAAGGTGAATCTCATTTTCATTTTAGTGGATACTTCAAATAAGTAGCATTTATTGTTTACCTAAGGAATTATTGTCATCTTATCATTTAAACTTTTAGGTGTCGTTTGAATAGTGAGATAAAATTAGATAATTTATGAATAGTAGTGAAATTATTTGAGTTTGAATGTTTTAAAGAGTTGAGATGTAGCATTTATTGTTTACCTAAGGAATTATTGCCATTTTATCATTTAAACTTTTAGGTGTCGTTTGAATAGTGAGATAAAATTAGATAATTTATTAATAGTAATGAAATTGTTTGAATTTGAATGTTTTAAAGAGTTGAGATGTTTTATGGAGTTTTGGAAAAAAAGAAAATTGAATAAAAATATTATGAAGTTAAGAAATTGTTAGAATATAACTTTTTAATATAATTTTTATTTTTGAATTTGAAAAAATTGAATTGTCTTTTGTGTTTTGTTTGGACGTTTAGAAAAATTGTAATGATTAGATGAAAAGTTAAAGATATAAAATTGAAAAATGTTTGTATTTGTGATTTTCGGATATTAAGATAAAATGAGATAAGAGGAGTTTTGATATCCAAACCAGGCCTTAAGCACACCAAACATGAGGAATTTAGGAAGAGAGCAGCTAAGAGCACTCACAGCTCGTGCCTTATATCCCTAAAATCCCCAAAATTTGAGAAAAATTATAGGGATTTCGCCAAAATTCCTCCCCCATTCCATTCCCATTTTAGGGTTAATGGATGGGGATGTTACAGTGGATCCCCAAATATGAGGATCAACTATTCCTTCCCAAACCCAAATCGTTGGTTAGTCTATGCCTTGCCTCTCACGTCCCCTTCCTTCGATTGTTGTTGCGTTCGTCGTTTTGGCCCTTCCCTCGCCTGGCCACCATTGACAACCTCATCTCCATCCTCTCGTTACTATAAGTCCAATCTCTTCCCTAGCATTCGGGATTCCTAATCTCATGGTTTTCCCCATGCCCATGAGTGTTCGGCTTTCTTCATAAAGAACTCTCCTCCATTTGGGATCCTCCATGGCTGTTTGAACCGAAGTTTTCTACCACATTTGACATTCTATACGGTTCCTCCATGACTGGATTTTGAGATCTAGGGTTTTCAAAACAAACCCTAGATTTCTCACTCTATACCAATACGAGTTCGATTTGTACATTTTGATTGTTGGGAATGGGTATTACTCTACTGTCCATTGAGATTTGATGATGTTTTGTTTGGTTTGATTGTTATGTGATTTTTCAATTGATGCCAAGATTGGGTTTTAGCCACGAGTTGGTCTGTGCAGACCCATTGCCTATTTCTGTTTCAAATCTATACTTGTGTTTCAATGCCCTTGTGCTCTGTGAAAAGGATGAGTTGTTGAATGAATGTTATGCACTGTGTCATTGCTTTGGGTTGGTCTATGTAGACCCATTGCTATGTTCTATAAAAAATCATGTGTTCTGTTTCAATTGGATTTGTTATCTCAATACTTATT
Source organism: Pterocarya stenoptera (assembly GCA_003123785.1). Taxonomy (NCBI): domain Eukaryota; kingdom Viridiplantae; phylum Streptophyta; class Magnoliopsida; order Fagales; family Juglandaceae; genus Pterocarya; species Pterocarya stenoptera. The sequence goes on along the minus strand of QEOT01004769.1, from coordinate 82,978 downwards.
TGTTGGTTGAATGGTATGTGATGTGACATTGCTTTGGGTTGGCTCCTTGCAGACCCACTGCTATGTTTTGTAAAAAATGCAGCATTGGGTTGGACTGTATGCTTTGCTCTCTCATTGCTTATTTGTTGGTTGAATGGTATGTGCTATGGCATTGCTTTGGTTGGTCTGTGCAGACCCATTGCTATTTTCTGTAAAAATTATAGTATTGTGTTTCAACTTATATAAATCTCTCAATGCTTATTTGTTGGTTGAAAGGTATGTGTCGCGGCATTGCTTTGGGTTGGTCTGAGCAGACCCACTGCTATTTTCTGTAAAAAATTACAGCATTGTCTTTCAACTTATATTTGCTCTCTCAATGCTTATTTGTTGGTTGAATGATATGCGTTGTGACATTGCTTTGGGTTGGTCTGTGCAAACCTATTACTATTTTCTCTAAAAATTGTTGTGTTGGATTTGCTCTCTCAATGTTTATTTGTTGGTTGAATGATATGTGCTGTGTCATGAAAAAAATTGGTCTGTGCAGACCCATTACTACTTTCTGTGGTGTTTTGTGCTGTGTTGTGTTTCAATACTATCTGCTGTGTCTATACTTTGGGTTGGTCTGTGCAGATTGAGTTGTTATTTTTTGTGAGTACCTTGCTGTTATGTTTAAATGGTATGTGTTGTGTCATTACTTTGGGTTGGGGTGTGCAGATTCAGTTGCTATTTTCTGTGTCATTTGTTGGTTGTGCTTCAATGCCCTTGTATTCTGTCACAATGTTGTGTTATATCTCAATGCTAATGGTTAATTGTTTATAACTTTATACCAAGCAATAGGTCTTCACAGACCAACCCAAAGCATTGACACAACAAGTAGCATTTAAACAACACATAAATGGAATGTATACTTGGAAGGTTCATTCACAAGTGTTAATGGAGCCTAATCTATATGGCGAGGTAATCCTAACCCAGATGGCCATCACACATTGGCCAAGTTTTTTTACAAAAGGCAAGTGGGTTATGTTTTGCAGCTATTTTCTAATCTTTGTTGGATTACCTCCCTCGACTGTGATGATGACAAATCTGTTGATTTTGGTTAACTCCTCTATGGCATGGTAATCCGGACTGCCAATATCTTGTGCAACTGGATTTGCAGCCATTGGAGGGTGCCAAATTTCCAGCATGATGCCACTCGGTTCCTGAGCTACCTACAAAATCACCCCTAGATTTGTAGTTACAACTCTAATTTTTTTACCAAATTTTGTCTGTGTATACTTTTTTAGAGATGGATTCACAAGGCCCTAGATATATATACTTCACCAACCTTCTAAGTCAAGATTTTTAACTCGACCCCAGTTTCGGTGGTTAAACTAGAGAGTCTCCTATTACTCTTGATGACTCTCCACCCATACCCCATAATAATCCTCTAGGCATGAGGAAAGCAACCAGGGGTGCGAACTTCACCCCTGAAGAAGACAAGTTACTTGTCTCTATATGGCTTAATTGAAGCCTTGATGCCATTGCTAGAGCAGACTAAAAACACACCCAACTTTGGGAGAGATTTTTTGATTACTTCTAGCAGTTTAAACAAACCACAAATAACCAAACCATAAAATCTTTAATACATCGGTAGTCGTTCATTCAAAAGGCAACGATGTAGCTAATGGATTGTGTGCATGGATATTTTGAAAACAGGAAATTGGTCATTACAATTATAGAAACTATTACAGATTACCCTGTTTAATTTGGTACTGGTACAAATTAAACTAAAATAGAGCCACACCCTAATAATTAGAAAATACAAATATTATGCTGCTACTCAATTATTGGGAATAGAATTGTCATTGATGTTCAAAAAGATCAGCTTGAAGCTGATGATGTGCCGACATGTCTCTAATTTGATGATGACGCTGGATGAAATCCATAAGCTCGGTTGTACGATTGCGTGACAGTTTCTAAAGTTCTTCATCAAGTTGATCATACTCATTGTTTGGGACCAATATATCATCACGCTCGTCCTCGATGATCATATTATGTAGAATAACGCATGCTTTCATTATATATGTACGATCTTTGATCTTAAACATTCGTGAAGGTCCACGAATAACAGCAAAGCGTTGTTGGAGGACCCCAAATGCACACTCTACATCTTTTCGTGATGATTCTTGTGTTGCTGCAAAATGTTTCTTCTTATTCCCATGTGGAGATGGAATTGTCTTGACAAAAGTTGACTACTTTGGATAAATGCCATCAGCAAGGTAGTACCCCATTGTATACTTATTGCCATTGACTGAGTAATTTACTAAAGGAGCACAACCTTGTGCCAGTTCAGTGAAAATATGAGATCTCTCCAGCACATTCATATCGATATGTGAACCAGGCAAACAAAAAAATAAATGCCATATCCAAAGATCATACGAAGCAACCGCTTCTAAAATAATTGTTGGTTGACGAATATGGCCAGAGTACATACCTTTCCACGCAACGGAACAGTTTTTTCACTTCCAATGCATGTAATCAATGCTTCTGAGCATCCCGGGGAATCCACGTTGTTTACCAACCAAGAGCAAACGAGCAATATCATTAGCATTTGGAGACCGCAAATATTCATTAAAAAAAAAAACAATTGTCTTTACAAATTTTTTTAAGCTTTCCATTGCGGTGCTTTCTCCAATTCATATGTATTCATTCATAAAATCAGCAATTCCTCCATATGCAAGCATTCTAATGGCAGCAGTTATCTTTTGCATAGAAGATAAATCAAGCCTTCCAACATTATCTTTTTTTTTTTTAGATACAGTAGGACTCGTTAGCCTCAACCTTATTAAGAATACGAAGAAATACCGGACGACTCATACAGAATCTCCTTCGAAAAAGATTCGAGGGATATATTGGTGGTTCTGCAAAATAGTCACAAAATAGCTGTTCATGCCCATGAATATGATCATGCCGAATATACTTACGACGCTGCCTACTGCGACCACGCTGGGATGTTGATCCGTCATCATCATTAAGAACAACCTTCAACTTATCTTCAGAGAATAAGTTAAGCAACAACTTACAGAAGAACGAATGAGCCATTTGATGAAACGAGTAGGAAATGAACTCGAAAATTAGAATTTTGTAAGATGAAATATGGGTTAAGTTCAGGAGAATGTGATTGTAACCAAAATGCCTATTTACAAATTTTTTTTAAAAAGTTACCGTTACAATAGGATGAAAAAATGTTACCGTTAGATAAAAGATAAAAAATATTACTATTGTAGAGAAGATAAAAAAAATTACCGTTGGAGAAAGGATAAAAAATTGTGAGGTTTGAAAAGAAGAGGAAAAAGACAAAAAGGTAGTAGTTAAAAATGGAAATAGAAATGAGAGAAAAAAATAATAAAGTATGAATAAGAAAAGTTATTTTAATAGGATAGGGAAAATATAGGGAATGTGATGTAGGAGATTTTTTGAAGATAGTTAAAATTTGAGATAAAATTTAGGAAATGATTTATTTTGGTTAAAATTTAGAAAATTTTATGGGGAATGGGATGGGAGTGCTCTAAGGATTGGACTTGGTGAGTTATCCATTTTTACACCATCTAATATTAGTTTGACATGTGTATTTCTTAGGAAGTTTACAATAGAATTGGCTGTAGAAAAAAAAAACCATGTAAGTCTCCCTCTCTCTCTCTCTCTCCTTAAGTCGAAGGCCACTATAGATCTCCCTCCCTGATATGAAATGATAGAGCTCGTGATTTCCTCAAAACCAAATGATAGATCTCATATACTAAGCGGGCTCTTACAATTAGGGTTTCGTTGAAGGCTCAATTAGGGACAAAGGGAGAGGGTTTTGTCAGGGGAGCTGGGGGTAGATAAGGGAGAAGAGAGGGAGTAAGGAGGAGGAGAAAGGGAGAGAAGGGTTTTGTCGGGGAGCTAAGGGATTCCGTCGAAGGCTCAATTAGATCTCGTTTGGTTACGTATATGAGATGAGATGAGATAAAAATTAAAGGTTAAATAAAATATTATTAGAAGATAACTTTTTAATATTAATTTTATTTTAGGATTTGAAAAAGTTGAATTGTTTATTATATTTTATGTGTGAATTTAGAAAAATTGTAATGATTATATGAAGTGAAATGGGATCTCATCTTAGTAATCAAATTAAGCCTCAGTAAAATGCACACATAATATACTGTTGGAAATCGCTTACATGTCAAAAGATAATTCGAGGGTGTAAAACACATAAAAAGGGAAGTTCCGGTTTGAAGATAAACTCATTTAGGAAATGGATATGCCCATTGACCATGAATAAAGTTGAGGAAAACACCTGTGAATATGTGTTGAAGGATTCAAGGATGCTATCCCCTTCAACAGAAATTTGGCTTAAATTCACGTATTTTCAAGTGATCTAAAAACTATGGAAAGATCCTGTTCGGCCATTATGATCCACTCTAAATGAAATCAAGTAATTTATCTCAAATATCTTGTGAAATTGAACTTTGACAAATTTTAATAATACAATTCAGGTTAACCTCTAGGGTTAAATATTAATTCATTTTTTACTTTTCAATACACGTCCTCTCAACTTCAGTCAATTTAATTTTTCTATTACTAAATCAATAACAATGTGTTCTTACTTACGCCACGTCAATGCTAATGATGGATTACGACCTAAGCAATATTCGATGCAATTGCCTTGGTCCTACCGATGACTACAGCCATAGTAATTTTTTAAAAAATTTAATTTTTTTACACGTGACTCTAAGGTGGTCTGGTTTTGTTTCACAAAATTTTAAAAGAGTCGGCTACTCTGCCGCCCGCCTAATTTGACCAATAGGCCATATTTTTAGTTTTTTTTTTTAAATAAAAATTAATTTCTTAATCATTAAATAAAAAAAAATTTAAAAAGTAAATACACAAGTGGTCAGATTGAGTGGGTAAAAAGAAGGGACAAACTAGCACCATTTTAAAATCATTCCATCACATCTCAACATTCAAATATTATTCAAATACAAATATTTTTTAATTTTAAATTTTCATCTAATTATTACATAATTATTACAACTCTTTCAAACTTCGAAACAAAACAAAAAAAATAATTAAATTTTTTAAATCTAAAAAAAAAAATATTCTAACCATATTTTAACTTTATAATTTTTTATTCAATTTTTTTTCTCTTCTTTCTCAAAACTCCATAAAAATCATAATTTAAATCATTTCACTATTATTTATAAATTATTTTTCTGTTACTCACCGATTTTCTCATAACCAAACCAGACCTAACTCAATGATTTCAATATTTAATATTTTAATACTTAACTCTAAATCTTTTTTTTTTTAATAATGAGTATGTTACTGTACAAGCATTGACAATATTAATACCACAACTATTGTCATTGCAACCATTATTACCATACCAACCTCACCATACAACTACAAACACATACATTGATCCCAGCAAATTCAAACCTTATTAAACGGTTTTTTCAAATCGTTGGTCCAATCACAACCAAAATAAAATTTTAGTTTTACAGCTTTGGGGAAGAGTCAAACACGTGAATCGTGGGGTTTTCCCTCATCAAGGCCAAATTCTTAAAAGGGTAGTATTAGACTACGTTTAGATGTTGAATTGAGTGAATTAAATTGAATTATTTATGAAGAGTAGTGAGTTGACATAGTAGATTGAGTTTTGTAGGATCTACCTAAAATAAGTTTAAATGTGTTTGGATGTTAAGATGACTTTAGATGTATTTATAAGAAGTTAAAAAAAATTGTGAATCCTGCGTGTAAAAAAATATTGAATTAAAAAAAGGCTGTGGGTCCACGTGTAAAGAGATTTTGAGTTGATATTAGTTTAATAATTGAAGAGTTGAGTGTTTGGATATTAGATTTAGCTTAAAATTAGACTGAACTGAATTGATCTCAGTTGAGTCTAACAACCAAATGGGGCCTAATATGCCGCTCAACTTTGATCGCTAGGTGTGCCTACTAGTACAAATTTTATTTTTTATTTTTTTCTTTACATTTCTTTAACATATTTAAATATTTATAAAAAAAAATAAAAAAATACACCAATACACTAATAGTCACTTTCTTAATCAGTATGTAAAATAAAAAAAATTAAAAAACAAATAAATGTATAAACGGTCAAAATGAGGCGATATAGTAGCATTATTCTTCCTAAAATTGTTTATTGGCGCGCCATGTCATCAATCCCCAACTTGAACTCCACGGCCACCATCTCCAAAAAACTCTTCTGGCCGTCAGATGTTCGTCCCTGCTCGATCCTACGGACGGACGGGAACAGGGACCCCCTCCTCCCTGGCAAATTAGGGGTATCAAATCATGTTTTTGAGTCGTGATCATGTCGTGAGAAGTCATAAACATTCGATTATATAAATCAACCAAACTCAATCCGTTAAGTTAAAAGTCTCAAATTTCTAAATCTTAACCCAACTCATTTCAATAACGGATCTTGTTATGTCACATGTTTTGACCCGTTTAATAATTAATTAGAAATATGTTAACACAATACGACTAATTTAAACCTGTTTTTTTCATGTAAATGAGTTGAACTAAAAAGCATAACTCATTTGATCTAATTAATATAATTTTACATAAAAGTTAAAATTTATATTTATTAATAATCACAATATCTTAAAATAATATATATATCAATATTTTTTAAATTTTTACGTATAATAAAATGAATATTATAAACCATACAATAAAAAAATATGAGTATGTCTAAAATTATAATTCCAATAATAAAAATTTAAAAACATAAGCATACTGAGAAATACTAATATTATAACTTAATAATAATAAAATTTTAATTTTGAAATAAATTCTAAACTGTTGATTTATTGTTAAGCAGGTTTATCTATTTATAAATTGTGTCTTAACGGATCAACCTGTTTTGATCTGAATTCGTTAACATAAAATCTAAACTTACTAATTTTATGTCTTGTTCGTATTGAATTCACGGATCGTCTCAGCCACGCTTACTTTGACCATTAGTGCGTCACAGTAGGGAAGGTCTTGTCATTAATTTGTTGGCCCCAAGACTATAGTGGTATTGTTTTTACTTTTACCAAAATACCCTCGTTATACTTGGGCGTACTTTTGACCTTAGGTTATATATAACAATGTTTTAAGGTTAATATCTTCCTATAATTATACTTTATTTCCAAATTACCCACTTCTTATATTTTGCTTTTGTTTTTGTTTTTGTTTTGTTTTTTTATGTTCAAAATATATGTGATAATTAGGTAGCTTATAATTATTATACTTGGAAGCTTATTACTTTTCATAAGTTTTAAAGTACACGAATAATATTAGAATTTATTAATTTTAAATAAATAATAACTTGAATAAATATATTACTTATGATTTAATCATTTTAATTTAAGAGACATCGATATGAATTATCATTTAATAATTATAATTTTTGGGTCTGTGTAATTTTCGAGACACCCCTTCGATTAGTGGAGAGCCTCGGCCCTCCTCTTTTCTTCATAGCGGTTTGAAATTTTTGGATACACCAGGTCTCGTTTGGATATTGTGTTGAGATAAAAAAAATTTATAAATATAGTAAAATGATTTGTAAATAATAGTGAAATAGTTCGAGTCAAGGTTAATACAAGAATCTCTTGATTCAAATTTTTGCATGACTTAACATTTTCATTCATCATGAATGATTTATTTTATGAGTTCCTTTAGCCAATCATTACTTTTTATTATGAATAATTTTTACAAAAACTTGTAGGTCTTGAATCACATTTATTGATGGCTTATATTTTATATGATTATCTACTTGAATAGTTTTTATATATAACTATTTGAAAGATACCGCGTTCGCAAGTATTATTAAAAATGATAAAATTTAAAATAAAAAACTATTAATTAATAAAAACACTTTCGAATATAATGGAATGAAATATAGAAACTCATCTTAATGCTGAAATAAATATTGATCAATGGAATATTGCTGGTGTCTTAGGCCTTGTTTGGGTACTGAGAGTACCTCAGGTACTCTCAAACACTCTCATTACTATTCTTTACTTTATTATTACTTTTCACTTATTTTTTTTACTATTCATTACTTTTCACTTATTTTTTACTACTATTCAATATTCTATTATTATTTTTTTATTACTATTCACAACCATTCTCAAACACTTTCACTACCCAAACCAAGCTTTAAATGTAGGCTGTAGCTAAGCTACGGGGCAGCAAAACCAACAACTTTGACTCTCTTTTTTTTATTCTTATTTATTTATTTATTTATTTATTATTATTTTTTTTTTTAAGGATTCAGGCATAAAGAACTTGAGTTGTTTGTCTAGACATATAATATAAGATGAGATAAATTGAAATAAAAATTAAAAGTTAAAAAAAATATTATTAAAAAATATTTTTTAAATATTATTTTTATTTAAAAATTTTAAAAAATTTAATTATTTATTTTATTTAATATGAGAATTTAAAAAATTATAATAATTAGATAAAATAAAATAAAAATAACTGTGAAAACAAACTCTACCAAATTTCCAGAAGCAACCTAAAAAAAATTAATCTGTTTTTTTTATTTTAAAATACTGCATTAGAAATGTGTCACAGTTTATTACCCCGGTCGGAGAGCATACGCATCGAGTCCTCCGTAGCATTTGTTTCCTTAAATTTTAGTACAAATTATCAAAAAATCTTCTACATCCGGCTGTTTATTTCAGGGAGAAATTTTGGGATTTGACTGCTGGCTCCTTAAATACGGAGAGTTGGCTACGTTTGGAACATAAATTTATTATTATAATCTTTTTAAATTTTAATAAAAAATATAAGAAATAATTTAATTTTTTAAAATATTAAAATAATATTAATATTAAAAAATAATATTCTAACAATATTTTATCATCTCAACTCAGCTCAACTCAATTTAGTTCAATATCAAAACGCAACCTTATTATTTATCCTTAAATTATTTTTTATAAATATTTTATTTTAACTAATAAAACAAATTATTATCCTAATTATTTACACTTTCTCTCGTCCTTATATTTGTTAGAGTTGAAATTTTAAAAAATGTCACCATTGAGATAATTCAATTTTATTTTTAAAAAAAATTGACAATTTGTGAAAATATAATTTTTTTTAAATATTATTATTACTAAAGCACTAATTTTAAAAATATTATCATTTATAGAGATAAGTAGTTTTAAAAATTATTGTTACATATGAAAAAATCGAAAAAATGGGTACAATAAATAATTAAATAACTACGAAAATGTGAAAAAAAATAAGTTGAAAAGTTTTCTTCGGATCCTTTTTCGAGAGACAAAAAATAGTAGTAAAAGATGTTGTACAAAGAAACGAGTAGAATAGAGAGAGAGTAGAGAGTGTTGTAGGAGCTTTTGAAAAAATGAATAAAATTTAAAAAAGACTATTTTTAACTAAAATTTAAGGAAAAATCTGGCCATCCATCAATTATTGACCATGGCTTATTATGATTCCGCTTTAATAATCATGATGGTAAACTACAGAATCCTATTTCTATTGGATGGATTTCATCATGCTATAAATAAGATACTTCTTCTCGGCCGACACCAAACAATAGAGGGGCAAATGTTTTTTTTTTCTTTTTTTTTTTCCCTCTTATGAAAGTTATAATTGGGCATTCACAAGACCCACATCAAAAAGTTTTGTCGATGGAGATTACTATGTTCAGCATATCAAGATTTATTAGGTGAAATTTCGAGGCATGTGAAGTTTTTGCAACTTACTATTTTGTTCATTTTAGAGTTCTTTTGGATGGTGAGATGAAATTAATTTTAAAAGAATTGAATAAAATATTATTAGAATATTATTTTTTAATATTATTATTATTTTGAGAGTTGAAAAAAATTAAATTATTTATTATATTTTGTGTGAAAATTTAAAAAATTATAATGATGAGATAAGATGAGATCGTTTCTGTATCTAAACGCGGCCATAATATTGCACAGCCCACCCAACACTTTTTTTGTTGCTCTCTTTGGATCCATTGGCTATTAATCGGGACCTATTTTTCAAGCATCATAGCAATTATACAAGATTGGGTAAAGTTTAATATTTATAATGAAGTAACTTTTAAGAAATTTTAAAATTTTGAAATTTTTAGCAATGACGCTTTAAGAACGGTGGGATGCACATTGAGAAAAATACACGAGTTTGGGCTTTAAATTGAAGAATTTAGGTAAAGTTTTGACTGTGCGCATTGTTGGTATGGAAGTTTAGGGATAAAAAATAAAATTTTAATCTTAAAAGAAAGATAGTGATCATATAAAATATAATTGACCTTATAATGGACTTATCTTTTGAAGACATAATCAGTTAAATTATATTATATATAAATTAACATATGTACTATAGTAATCATTAGTCCATAGATTATGAGAAAAGGAGTAATAATTAAGCAAAACAATGGGAGAGTTTTCTTACACCATCGAATAGAAATATTAAAACAAATAAATTAATAAAATATAATTATTAATTGTATCTAAAGTTTTAAATTGACATTACGAAGTAAATTACTTATTTAATCTATATTTTTATGTTTTTTCTCACGTGTGAGCCATATATTGAATATATAATTTAAAGATGAATATTGACAATGTTAGGTCATAATTATAATATTGGAAACTATTTGGGCCATTTGCTAGCAAAAACACTCGTATACTATTTTCATTCGTACATATGGTGTATATATATATACGGTCTTTGATGAGGTAGATAGGGAAGACAGCGTAGTCGGCAAGGGCATTAAAAAGATGCACAGGGCAGCAGAGAAATGCACGTTCAAACGCACCCACCCACCCCGCACTGCCGCGCACACAACTCGCGCTTACACAGTCATAACTCACAATGTAAAAAACAAGAAATGAAGAAAGATTGGTAGCCTTTTAGATCCGTTTAGATAGTGAAAGTGTTTCCTTATTATTATGAATTTTTTAAAATTTTTTACATAAAATATAATAATAATAATAATAATAATATTAAAAATTAATATTTGATCTTCCAAACTTAGCCTTAGTCAAACCTTTCCATGGCTGCAGCCTGCAGGGATCGAGACTCGACTCGACGTTTCTCCTGCATATTACCACGTTTCACCTAATTCTCTGCTCGCTGCTATAAATAGCACTGCTATCCACAAACCCTTCCCCACACCCCGCTCACAACCGATGTCACGGAAAGCCACTTCTTCCCGGCGATGTAAAAAGAAAAGAAAAAAGTATGGAAGAATCTGTTAAGCTCAGGAGGGATAGCGCCATGGAGTAATAGCACTGGCTTTTGATTCTTCTGTTCTGTGGCGCTATCCATCCTGAGTTTCACCGGTTCTTCTTGCTCTCTCCCTCTCTCTTTCTCTCTATCCGTCCTGGCCTTCTGCAGGTGCAGCCGGAAGCTAGCAGTCTTTACCAAAGAGACCAACGAGAGAATGTTAATGTGGTAAGCAGTAGTACGGGTACTTCAGCTTTTTACATGCCCATTGCTTTTTCCTCTTCTAATGTACCATGCCTTGTGTTTGGGAAGCTAGCTAGCTAGCCGGATGAACTTTTTGTCATTTCTATTTAGTTTGTGAATAAAGGTAAAGAGCATATCATGTAGAAAAAAGATCAAATGGGAGTTGGCAGCTTGAGACAAAATGAGATCAAATCGATCAGGGTCTGCGCTTGATCTAATATTCATTGACCAGCTGCCAGTTTTTAAGACCATATTTTTCTTAAATAACAATGATCATGGACATATTTTTAAGATTTTAAGAATGGAAGACATACCCTTTTCACATTTTAGCATATATACAATGATGCCTGGCTAGCTGTTGATCATCGACATCTTGAGTTTTCATGACAAATCAATTTGGGCATCCAAACAGAAAGAGATGGGGAAAAAAAACAAGAAAGAGAGAGAGGAAGAGAAGGAAAAAGTATTGGTTTTTATCTGGACTCGTCCATTAATATCACATGCAATTGCAGGGGAATAAGGGATGCTGTTGACTAAACTTTCCAACTGCGTGGTGTGGCCGGCGTTACATCTTATGCCCCCAAATTCGAGCTTTTCTGATATTTATTCCATCTTCTTCAGGTACTGAGACGTCCAGGATTCCTTTACCGCTTCCACTAATATTATGTCACTAGCAGTCTTCTTCTTCTTCTTTTAATATATATATAATATTGCACATATATGTATTTTATAACAAAAATTTTACGTTCAGTTATTTTTAGATATTTTTTATATATTTTACTGATGTGATTGGTGCGTATTAAAAAAATTAACGCAGTTAATCACATCAATAGAGTGCACAGAAAATACGTAAAAATGACTATACGTAACAAAACTCATTTTATAAAAGGAAAATACTACTTAGTCATCTCAATATTACCACTCAAAATTTCCACTTAAATATTTTAATTTTTTTTATTTTAAGAAAATGATTATTAGTGAAATTATATATATATATCTTTTAAATTTTTGTTAGAAAATGTTAAAAAATTATTTAAAAAATAAAAAATAAATAAACTATAAATTTATGCTAACGGTATGCCAGCGGTAAGTGCTGGGCAGTCCGCTAGCACGGTACGTAGCACCACCCTTTATAAAAAGGTTTGACTATTTGGGATGTATTTTCTGGACTCTCTAGAGTGATCGAATCACCCTTTGGTTTTGAGGAAGCCAATTAACAATTAGTCCACAAATTCTAACTTACGTCCATGGAATTGGAAGCATCTACAAATTTCATATGAAAATTCCTGAAATTAATTATAAAAAAAAAAAAGACAGAAAGAAAGAAAAGAAAAGAGTTTTTTTTTTTGAATGAGAAAAGAAAAGAGTTTATGCAAGGGAGTGAGAAACAAATGTACCCGCTAAATTAATGCTTTTTCTTTAAATTAAAGTCGACTTGTCAATTTACTTTATTTGTATTACTGGCAAAACCAAAGGATTTTGTGGGTTTAACCTTCGATAAATCAATCAAAAGTCCTACCATATAAGACCTTAAAAAAAATAAAAACCAAAGTCCTTGCGAAGATATATCTATTTTTTTTAAACGTAGGTGTTAATAATAACTTTCAGATTATTATAAGATAACCCTCCTCCTATTTCTTAAAAAACGCAATTTGATGTTCTTTTTAATCAGAAAATGCAATCTTGATATTAATCACAATGCTGTCCATCACCCATTACAATAGATTGAATACAAACCAATGTTTTTGATTTCGTATCATACCAGCCGTTACGGCTGGTACATGCCTTACCGAAACAGTAACGGTACAAAAATTTTTATATTTCGACTGCTTAATAGTTCGGATGTACCTGCCGATATTTCATGTTTCGGCTAAAATAGGAATTTCGGCCGGTACAAAATCTTCACCTGATTTTGGTGATGGTAGTTTTGAAATTTATGTCAATATCAGGGTTTGCTTGGTTCGATCGAATTCGGCTTCAGCTGCAGCGTGCATCTCCAATTCTTCTTTCCCCTCCGTCGCATGTTGCTACACGTCGCCATCGTCTCGTCACACGTCGTCGTCGTGCCCAACCGCATCGTCTCCGTCAGCTCCTCTCTTCTCCGGGTTCTCCCTCTTCTGAGTCTTCTCCCGTCGGTCCAATTGTCCATCAGCCATCAACACTCAACAAACTTCAACTCTCAAGCATGTAAACTCTTGACTCTCTTATCTCTCTCTCTCTCTGTCCCTCTCTCAATATTACGAAAGTGAGGGCTTTTTTTTTTTGTTTTTTGTTTTTTACTGATCAATTGGTAATTTGGTTGTGATTCTATAAAACTAATATATTGTTTATGATTATGTGAAAGTAAACTATTAGTTGTAACTTGTTAATCATGATTCATAAAACTGTGAAATTAATCTATTATTTTGGCTGTGAATATGTTGGATTTTAGTCCAAAATCTAAGTAAATTAAAGTTTATTTAAATATATGTTTTGTAGATGTATTATTGAAAGATAGTTAATATTTCTATATATATGTGTTATTTTGGAAGACAGTTAATATTTCTATGTATATAATTTATTTAGGTATAAATTATTCTGAAACGAAACGGTGCCGGTACCGAAACAGTATTGGTACTGAAATATTATCCCAAAATAGTATACGAAACGGTACCGGTATTGAAATATTTCGTTCCAGTGCCTTGACCGGTACGGTATTCAAAACTTTGATACAAACTACCACACAATCTATATCTATTAATTCATTGTCTAATAGCACAACTTTCCTTGCTAGTTGACGAGCAACACCATTTAACTCCCTCCTCACATGTTGAATTTTTCAAGTAGGATTATCAAGAAGAATTCTTATGTTTGAACAAAAGAAGTTAAACTTCCTTGCCTTGGCCTCCAACGATGAAGTTGCTTGGACCACCTGACTAGAATCACCTTCAAAAATTAAGTAATTTAGGCGAAAATCTTGACAGAATAAAATAATAGTGATTAAGCCTCTGGCTTCAGCAATTGAAGGATCAACACAATAAAACATAAGCTTCATCAAACTTGCAAGAACTGAACCAGAACAATCTCTTAGCACCACACCAACTCTAATTTTATTATGGTCAACACAGATAGCCACATCCCTATTCACCTAAATCCAATTAGGATGAGGAACTTCCCAATGTAATGCAACAGGTTCTGTATTACTTCTAGTCACAGATTGATGGTGCATTGCATCCCTAAAATCCTCAATAGCTTGGACAACTTGTTGATTAACAGAAGCAGGAGTTTAAAAACAGCCTTCATATATAAAAGTATTCCTTCTAAACCATATACATTGAGCCAAGACAGCAAACAATACCAAGTCATGTTGCATTAGTTTATCATAATCTATTCAAACACATTAAAAAAGTTTACTGTTGTGATAGCAAGTTTTTGAAGAGCTCGTGAGCCTAGAAGTCACACATCCCTTACTGAGGGGGATGCCCATACAATATGGCCTGGGGTCTCATCTTCAGCCAAACACATAGGGCATACAGAGTCAGTAGCCACAGTCTCTTGTATAAATTGACTCTAGTAGGCAAAGCATCAGTGCATGCACGCCATAGGAACATCATGACAACATTAGTGGTTTGCAAGGACCAAAGCTTTCTCCATAAACTCCCATCATGCCCTTGCTTAGAAGCTTCACCAATAGACAATGTTAATATTTGCCTATGCAAGTGATAGGCACTCTTTACAAAAAAGAGCCAGTAGCAATTCCCCTCTGTATCAAATTTTTAGCAGAAGGCATCATACTAACAAGTATCTTAAGAATTTATTTCAAGTCAGCTTCATTAAAAGTAGCTTGAATCTCTTCCACCACTTAGTATGAGGATCAATGATGTTAGCAACCACAACCTTCTTAGGAAGCACAAATAGAGGATAATGAATTTTGCAAGAATAATGACATTGGCAGCCACTTGTCTTTCCAAACTTTGATTCCACTCTCCAGATAAGGGCCTCATTTAATAGAGGAATTGCTTGGAAAATACTTTTCCATATGTAAGAGGGCTTAAAACCTAACTTAGCCTACAAGAGCATAGTGTGTGGGAAATATTTTGCTTTAAAAATCTTTCTTGGAAGGGAATCACGATCCTTAAGAAATCTCCAAGCTTGCTTGGCTAGAAGAGCTATGTTAAAGCCATGCAAGTCTCTAAAACCAAGTCTTCCATAGGTTTTTCCAACATCTAATAGCTCCCAACTTTTTCAATGGAGCTTAGATTGATTATCCTGATGACCCCACCAGAACCTAGCAAAAAGAGTGTAATTGTCTACAAAGAGATTTAGGCAGCAATGGTCTTTTTTTCTCTGCCACTTCTGATCTTTACCTCAAGACATTTTGTGATTCATATTAGGCAAGTCTGTGATAGGTTTTTGTGTTCTTTTTTTTTTTTTGGAGTTTTTGATTTCTTGGAAATAAAAAAAACAACAAACTGTTGCAAGGTCCTCAGTTGAAGTAGAATATAGGGTCATGATTTTTACAACTTGTGAACTCTCTTGGTTACTTGTCTTGTTAAAAGATTTTTAGCTCCAACACTCTTAGCCCACACTTCTATTTTGTGACAACAAAGTTGCTCTTCATATTGCAATCAACTCAGTTTTTCATGAAAGAACTAAACATATTGAAATAGACTGTCATATAGTCAGAGAAAAATTACATGCCAATGTGATCAACACTCTTCATGTTACTTTTCACCACCAATTGGGCGATCTTTTCATAAAAGCTCTCGGTTTTACTCAGTTTCATTATTTACTTAGTAAGATAGGTGTTTTGGATATACACACTCTATCTTGAGGGGGATTCTAGAAATAGCATAGCTACCATCACTAAAACAAAAACGGTCTTTTTTGACTAATTTATTGCGACAAAAAAACTTTTAGTTTTGCAAAATCCGAATAAGAAACTCATCTCAAAATTAAAAAGAAAAAAATTATGAAAATTTCTCAAAAGTTTCTTAAACCAAATGTATACGAATTTTTAAAAAAATAATACTACATATAGTCGTAGAATGCACAAATATCATTCAATCATTTAAAAAAAAAAATATTTTTCATATTACTCATTTAAAATAAAAAATCAGTTTAAAAATTCTATAATTACAAATACCATTTTTCTTTTCTTAAAAAACATAGAAGGTTGTACGAGCTTTACTTTGTCGGATTTGCTGGACAGGCCGAGCGAGGGTCGTAGTACTGCAGTACAATGTAACGTAAAGGGATTGTATTGTGTAATGTGTATCTCTCGATATTTATGCACTTCCCCTTCCCAAATATGTACACGCATGATAGATACCTCCTGTAGATAAAGTACTGCTAAAATATATGGTTACCGGGCTTTCTTCACTCCCCCTCCCTTCCTCTCTTCGTCTCTTACAATGGCGACTGCTCTCTCGCTTCACCATTTTCTTTGCCTACGCTCGCTGAAGACTAATTGCTTTTCTTCATCTAAATCCCCAACGCTCATCCGAAACCCAATTTGCTCCGTCCGTCTTCGACCCGTGCCCCAATCATCAACTCAGAAGCACGCTGACAGTGGTAGCCCCTCTCTAGAGACTCAAACTCCGCCCCTTGATGACTCAAAACCCGAAGCTTCGCGTAATCCTGTTGACCCGAATCCTCCATCCACCTCGTCCATTCCTTATTCCTTTTCTTCTCTTTTTCTTCGTCTAAGGTGCGCCCGATTTCGAAATGCTTTGAGCGTTGGGTTTCAATTCCAAGGTCTGAGTCTCATTTTGAGGTAGTTAATTTTGGGGTTTTGCAGAGATGGGATTAAGTTTGATGAGCTCGGGGCGGAGATATTGTCGATTGCATTGCCTGCTGCGTTGGCTTTGGCTGCTGACCCGCTTGCGTCGTTGGTTGATACAGCCTTTGTTGGCCATTTAGGTACTTCTGTTTCGCTTCAGTTTGTGGATGTGGTATATGTGACATCTCTTTGAATGATTGTGAATTCGGAACCTTGTGTCTGAGCCATTTTTTGGGACAATCGGAGTCTTTGAACTCGTTAATAGTACTTTCAGTATTGGAATGTTGCATATCTTATCCAGTTTTGGGACAGTGTTCTGGGATGTCTTGCTTATTAGGACGTGTGCAATTTCAGTTTCATATTTCCTATACGCACCATATATGATGGTCTGTTTTCGTCTTGCTTATTAGATGACTACCACTAAAGCAGTTTTTTTTCCCTCTCATTGTCTATCTCATGTAGGATCTGCTGAACTGGCCGCTGTTGGGGTATCGATCTCAGTTTTCAATTTGGTGTCAAAATTGTTTAATGTGCCATTGCTCAACGTCACAACGTCCTTCGTTGCCGAAGAGCAGGCCTTGGTTGGTAAAGCGGCTGAAGATTCCAGTCAAATTGACAAGGGTAATTGTTAAATGTAATCTAGCATATTATATCAATATTCATCTTGAGTTTCTAGGATTTTGATTTTGTTTCCTTTTGTTTTTAGTCTTATTGGGGTGTTCTGCTTTTTGGTTCTTATTAAGATGGCATGGGTGAGCGCGAAGGCAAGAAACTGCTTCCCTCAGTATCAACTTCTTTAGCACTTGCTGCTAGCATTGGTCTTGCTGAAGCTGTTGCACTTTCATTCGGCTCTGGTTTCTTAATGAATATCATGGGTATACCTGTTGTACGTAGACTTAACTTAATTATGAATTTAATTACCATTGCTTTATTTGTTATCAAATATTTATATTATGTTTAGAATCATTGTTAAATTTAATATATATATATATGTTGATGTTCTGTTCATGTAACGAAATTGTTGATGCAAATGTCTCTCCTTTGACATGATAGGATGTATAGATTTTTTTCTTTGCAGAAAATTTTTGGATATCTAGAGTAAAAGATGTAAACTTTTTATAGAAATTTAATGATGAATATGAAAGTGGGTGAGGAATGGATTGAGCAAATCAGGAAACACTGTGAACCAGTGAGACGTTTTTGCAATGAACTCTAGGTGAAAGAATAACCACAAATTTGAGTCTTTTAAGTGAAATTTCTGAATGAGCATCAATCATGTGGGAAATTGTCATAGCCTGTCTTGGAATAACTAAATATGGTAAATCCTATTAATTGGAGCCTCTAGTCTATTGCAATTCAGTGCCTTCTATATTTGGTAGTTTTTGTATGTGATGTGACTTTTTCTTGTATGCTTTTTAATATAATACTGAAGATATTGTTTGGAAAGTGTTAATGGGGTTTGATCTGTTGTAGGACTCACCAATGCGAGTGCCAGCTGAGCAGTTTCTTACCCTTAGGGCATTTGGCGCTCCACCAATTGTAATTGCACTTGCTGCACAAGGCACTTTTCGCGGATTTATGGACACAAAGACACCACTTTATGCCATTGGCAAGTTGCAGCATGTCTCCTCTCTCTCTCTCTCTCTCTCTCTCTGGGTGTGTGTGCACGTGAACAAACACATTTACATCTGCAGTTGTGGCTTCTGGCTTGCATATATGTTTACGTGAACTCATACATTCAAGTTTATATTATTTTTGCATTCATGAAAATGAGCTTTGAACAGAATTTCTCACATAATTAATTCTGATACAATTTTATTGATCACAAACTTCTAGAACTTTTGGAACATATGTTGTGACAGATTGCTTCTACTTATCCAAAAAAATTGTGATTGAGCAGTAGCACTTGACCGACCAATCAATTTATTGATTTCAACTAGTTAGGATCATACATAAACCGTATACACACATGCAATGCATTAATCAGATTGCCCTGTGGTCACATAAAAGAAGGTTCGACAAGTAGATTTTCTCTTTTTCATGAAGGGATTGCTAGTAGTCTACATGATGATGATGGACTCTTGAATATCAGGTGCTGGCAACTTGCTTAATGCACTATTGGATCCAATATTGATTTTTCTTTTTGGTCTTGGCATCAGTGGTGCTGCGATTTCTACTGTGATTTCTGAGTACGTCATAATGTGGTAAACTTTATGATGCTTGATGTTCTGTGAGTTGCATATTGCTTTAATCTTTTCTCTCCTAACAGATTCTTTCATGTCACCCAGATATTTAATTGCTTTTATTCTTCTCTGGAAATTGAATGGGGAGATTTCGCTTATTTCTCCAAATGTTGATGGGAGAAGACTTGCCAGCTATCTAAAATCCGGTATGCTCAGTTCTAGTTTATGGGTGTCTGACTGTTTTGCTCTTTAATGTTTGGAAGCCTTATGATAGGAAAATCTAAAGAAGAGAGCTATTGTTTTGAATTGTTGACTGATATAGGCATGTGCCGTTGTCGTGTTTTTGTTGAATTTATGATTGAGTCACAATAATATTGTTCTCTCAACAGAATCGATGTTATAATCAAAGATTATGGGTAGCAGGTCTAGTATCAATTTTTGTGTCATGAGTTTATGCATTTGTATGGAATTTAAATTTTATGGAATGTACTGTAGTTTCCTTTCATGGCTTATCAATTATCATCTAATCAAATTCAGTTGGCTACCTTATGCTAAGCAAAGTTTTTTAATTAGTAGATACTACACCAAGTGAGTGTGCTAGTACTGATTATTGCATTTTCCAGGTGGGCTTCTTATTGGCAGGACCCTAGCTGTGCTTGTAACCATGACATTGGCAACATCCATGGCAGCTAGGGAGGGTCCCATACCGATGGCCGGTTATCAGATTTGTGCACAAGTTTGGTTGGCAGTGTCTTTGCTGACTGATGCTTTAGCACTTGCTGGTCAGGTATAGCTTACATATTGACTTATCACTATGTCCCAAATATAATCAAGTTGCATGCCTTAAAATTGACTAAGTATATCAGGAGTTGCTTGGCAGCTTTTGTGGATCTCTGTCGAATTATTTCTTTGTGACATGCATAAGTTCCTTGGATGATTAGAATCTCATCTCAACCGTTGGAGATGCTTCTGAGGTGAACCTAATTAGTTTACTGCCTGCCTTAGACACCTACTAGTCATGACCAACAAAAGAAATGAAGTTTTGGTAAAACCTTTTTCTATTTTTGAAACATCAGATATATGAATGAATACAAAGTTTGACTTCAGAAGTTCCGATGGACGAAAACCTTGGAAGTGCATTCTGCTTACCACATATCAACTGAAGTTCACACCAATCTTGCCAATTTTTAATTTGAAAACATAACTTCATGCCATTAGGAAACAATTTGAGCTTATTTATGTGCAAGAATCCATACTTTATTAATTATTTTAAAAAATTGTGGTAAAATTTGCCGAAGACCAAATTGTTGGCTAGTCTGGGGAAGCTTCAGGAAAAGTCTAAAATCACCTACTAAAAAAGGAGAGTATTAAAATCAAGATTCACATATGTATGCACACACATACACAGAGGACATTCACAAATGCAGACAGAAGCTGCAACTAAGTGATGGAATAGTT
>QEOT01004769.1:16047-52060 GCA_003123785.1 Pterocarya stenoptera | reverse complement strand
GTGGGGCTCGGTGGTGGTGGCTGGGCTGGTGTACGGAGACAACATAGTGACTAAATCCGTGTGTGAGACCCATTTCGGGAGAAGATAGGGGGCTACGCATGAGGGCTGCCATGGAGGCTCGAAAGTGGCTGGAGGGTCGCCGGTGTGAGGGGGAGCCAGTGAAGTGGTCGGTGGCGCTGTTGGGTGGCCGACAGTGGCTCACATAGGTCAAACGCGATGCAGATTGCTTGGCGAGGGAGGAGTACGCGATGCAGCGAGGGAGGAATATGCAATGCGGTTGATTCGATTGGTACCGATAGCGTCACCGGTGGCGCTGGGTAGAGGAATGTGACACAACGCGGGCAAGGGAGGAGATTTTTTGCAAGGGCAAATTCAAATGGGGGAAGAAAATTCAATCAGCCAAAACAAAATGCACATTTTGTTAAAAACAGTACACATAAGGTGTACATTGTATGCACTGCTACAAGGGCTACTCTATAGTTTTACTCAACTAAATTATAGGTTAACACACCAAGCTTATAAATGGTACAACTATCCAAAATTATGGGATCCATTGTGATGATAAAATAAAGTTAAAACACCAACAAAATCTTGCTACTTGAAAGACAGTCAACATACCATATTCCCATAACATGGGTGACCAGGAGCATTAGTATAGGACTTAACAAAATTTGGCAGAAATTTAGTTAGAAAATTTACTTGTATATAAAGCTGACTATTTTTCAACAACACCAAATAACACTTTCCAAATCTATCATTATTCTATTAAAATATTAATTTTGATATTTTTATTTATTTTAATTCTAATTGTAATTTAAATATTTATTCGTTATTAAAAAAGTATACATTAATCTTCTAATGTTTATATTATTTCTAATGAATATAATTTTCTAACAGTCTTTTTTTTTACAGCGGTCATATTCTTTCAACTGATATATTTTTTCAACGATTATATTTTTCCAACAGTCATATATTCACAACGGATATATTTTTACTGTAGTATTTTTGCATAGAAGGAAGAACATGCAGCAGAAAGAAAATTGTTTATGGTGAAAATAATATTTAACCAGCCCAAGGGGTTGGCCAGATTTGGCTAGTGAATAAATCTAAGACTAAAATTACTGATTATTTATTAAGTCCATTATAATAAATTTTTGTATAACCTTAGCTAAATTTTGACAAGTTGAATCCACTATTAGTACTCTTACTGTTGATAGAAGCCTTGGACCGATGTCCTTTAGGTTTTGCTCATTCAAGGCATTGGTTCGGGCTTCTCAATGAGCAAAACTCACAGGAAAATGACCTGAAAACGTCAGAAGTGGCCAAATTCGTCCGTGGTTTCAGACCAATCAGATTCTGTACGGATCTCTCTCTCCTGCGGTGCTTGACTGCTTCTGTTCTTTCTCGAAGCAACTCTCAATCCTGCGTCTCTTTCAAAATTTACCTTTCCGACTACCTTTTTTTCGCTCTGTTCGTCGAAGGAAGATGCCATCGCCTGAACAATCTTTTGGTACACTTTATTTTTTCCTCCCTAAATGTTTTGTTTGAGCCATTATATTTATTGTCAAGTTTCTTTTTTTTTTTCGCCATTTTATATTTATTCAATATTAAATATTATATATGATAAAAAATCTTATATACTACATCACCATTCCAAATAAAGTGACATTACCCATCAAAATATTAAATTATTTTTAAATTTTTATAACTAAGAGATGATCTAAGAGTAATGAAAAATGCCATTTTATAAAGTGAAATGAAAGTAAAATAAAAATATAGTATACAACATTACCGTATTTAAAGTCATAGATATTCACATTTTGTTCATAAATGAAACAACTAAAATATTTCCTATTTTACATTACATAAATACAGTCCATTTAATTAGAAATCATCTTTTGTATATAAGGTCTTGGTTACAAATAAAATATTATCTATGGACCAAAACGGGGAAAATTTGCTCAAAAGTTCAGATCACAGTCAACAATATTTCCTATATTTACGTTTGGGAGCTAGAAATCTCGAACATGTGAGCACCAAAAATTCCTTGAAACCATTAAGACAATCAAGCAGGCCCAGGTTGAATGACAACTCTAATCCTCTACAACATGGGCTGCTACGAGATATTCTTTTGGCAGTTAAAAAAGCAAGCAGATAAAACCAGAACGAATTTCGGAAATTAAAAAAAGAAAAAGGGAATTTCAACAGCAAAAGACGAACAAAGCAAGGACAACACACATGACTTACGATATAGGCAAAATTATGCCATCCTTCGTCATAAAACCACCATAAACCACAACAAAATGACATATAAACTGTGGTTCCGTGGTTATCAGCCGTCTTCAGCTCAAATGTCACCCTCAGCGGGGCGTCTTGCTAGTAGTTCCAGGATCTCTTACCAGTACGCTTCAAGATATAATCATTCATTTTCCTGTTTTGGTTGATTCCAGAAAAAACAAAAAACAAACAAAAAAACCAAGAAGAGAAAGTGAGGCAGTGGAGGTGGTTCGCATCTTCTCAACCTTTTGCTCTCAAAATTCTAGCTCATCATCAAATGAAAACTGCGCATGCTTCCCCATTTAGCCCACACAAGCATGTAAACAATAATCCCTTGAAAAAATAAATCAGCAAGAGTTGCCTGCAATGTTTGTTGAATTCCAACGCTAAAATAATAGAAGCACAAAATTAAAACTTAAAATGAATGGAAAGCAGCAGAGAAGACAAACATCAAAACCATAAATGGAAGAATGCGAAAAATCATAAAGTAGAAGCTGAACGCACAAACCCCCAACTTTCATACAAGCATAGCCAGCCACAAAACACATAATGAAGTAAAAGCAAAGCTACTGACAAGGTTTACTATCTACTTGTTTCCAAGTGATGACCATTATTATAGAAAAACCAAGAGAACTGAAATTCCACTAACTCCACCAATCAGTGCAGTTCCATTTAAGCTAAAAAGATCAGAAGAAAGTCCTAATTATCTTTACCAATGGAAATATGTGAGTTCCAAATCTAGAAGCCTGAATTTGTGTCAAGAGCAACTTGACATTATTTGAAGGAGAAAAAGCACCAACTTCTAAAGAACTTTTTTTTCCCTCTCACGCATTCAATTTTTATGGTATGGTGGCTTCTCTCTCTGTACCTCTAATCCCCTCAAGGGCCCAAATATAGTTTTCAGTTTCAGGCATCAAATACTTACTTTATGGATTAGTAAAAACAGACCTATTAGCATGAAGGGGAAACCTCATGTACAAACAATGCGCACGCCTCAGGATTTCGGGCACCAAATATCCCCCTTAGCAAAAAATTTAGGTTGGATTTGGATACACAGTTCAGATGAGATGATATAAGATGTTTTGAATAGTAGTTGAATAAAATATTGTTAGAATATATTTTTTAGTATTATTTTTATTTTGGAATTTGAAAAAGTTGAATTGTTTATTATATTTTTGTATGAGAATTTAAAAAGGTTGTAATAATTGAGAATAGATGAGATGAGATAAGGGTTTTGTATAAACAAACGGAGCCTTAGATGCAGTGATAGCCCCTTCCCCAAGGAGAGCACGGTTGTTCCACATAGACAATTGCTAGATGCAAAGTAGAGCATATGATAAACCCCAGAAACTGACCAGATTAAGTGGTGCTTATGGACTACACACAATATCTGTTTTAGATGTCCTTTCACAACTGGCGAACTGCTCGATCAAGATGATAATCCCTTACTCCAGAACCTAAAACACTGGCATTTTGACTAGATCATCTATGTAGCAGCAGGATATTAACACTTTTTCTATCCGAAAAACATAGTGACAGGCCTGAAATCAGACATAGTGTATTGAAAAGTTGAATCAAAGCATCGTGTGTAGTATTCTAAACTATAACTTAATCAACACAAAAATTCACCATGTTATTTGGCATAATCAAAGCTGGACTTTGGGATAATGATCTGTTGAAAATACACTCTGATTTGTGTAAAAGTAAACGAGAATAAAGAAACCTAAATCGTCATCATCCACACTTCCAGGACTGAATAATTTCTTCGCTAATAATTACCCGCTGTTTGACTCAATCATGAAACGAAAGCTCAAATAGGAGAAACATAATTACCTCGTATAGAATAATAAAAATAGACGCCAAGGCTATGGAAGTTACTCTGATCCAGCGTACCGAGCAGCTTTCTGCCTCAACTTCCTATTGTGATTTTCCTGCAAGATTCTAATGGTATGATATATTTTGAATGACGACGATCAAGGTAATTCTCCACAGTTAAGTATATACAACGCCAATAATTCTTTAATTGAGCAATTCTAGTAACGGCATTAATGAAACTGCATCGAAATTCATTTTCATTTTTCAAAATTAGACCAAATTTGTTCGATAATTTTCATATCGAAATCTGACCTGCTCAAAAACCTTAGCAGAGCTCAACTCCACTTCCCTCGCCAAGTTCTTGATCTTGGCGAGCATCTTCTCGTACAAATCCTCCAACCCGGTCGTATAACTGGTGGCCTCGGAACCCATCAGCCGACTCAATCTCCCGATCTCGAACCCTTCGGCACACTGATCGAGATGCCTCTGGTCCTCGGCCGCCTGCTTAACCCGACTCGAGCTCTCTTCCTCCTCTTTCTTGTCCTCAACCATGGCTGAACTCCTCAACTCGCAGGCCAATGACGGAAAGTTGGAGTTAGGGCTAAAAGCGCCGTAGTGGCCACGGAACGCGGGGCCGATATTGACGATGTCGACGGACTTGGGGTCGAAGGATTCAGTGGAGGCGCGGAATTGGTACGCACGGTACTCGTGAGTGTGTATGGCTTGGTCAGGGATCGGAGTGGTGAGGAGGAGGAAAATGCAAGGGGAGAGGGAGGAGGAGGAGGAGTTGAGGATGGGGAAGGAAAGGTTGGGCAGAGAGGAGAGAGATTCGGAGACGGAGAATTCGCGCATGGAGGGACGGAGAGGAGATTTGCGGCGAGCGGAGAACCAGCCAAGGAGGGAGGAAGAGGAGGAGGAGGGGGCGAGGTGAGAAGGGTTGACACGGCCGGAGGGGGAGTAGAAGGAGAGGGAGGTGGAGGAGGAGGAGAGGAAGGACGTGACGGTAGCGATTAGGGTTTCTGAGGAGGAGGAGGTAGTGGTGGTGGTAGAGGAGTCGTCGGAGAGGGTGGAGGGTGTGAGGAGGGACACGTGGCCGAAGAGGAGACCGTCGATGGGACCTGATGAGGAGGAAAACCGTTGCATCAGGGAGGCTAGGGTTGGGCCCGATATTGCTATCTTCTGTACGGGAAGGTCGTCCATGGCAGAACCAGAGAGAGAGAGAGAGAGAGAAGAGAGAGATGTGATCGAGGAGTGAAGGAACATCGGGGATTTAAGTCGTTTTAATTCCAACTGTTAACAAAGGAAACTACACGTCGTTCAATTTTAAGCCAAAACGGACGCTCTCAGACTCTCACCAAGAGTGAATTACTTGCCATCTTTCACTATTTTATGACTCTGGTATTAAATGATTAAGAACTTATTTATTATATTTCATTTATCATTTGAGGTCGGATGTTTCACTTGTTCCCTAAAAAATATATATATAAAAGAATAATTTTATTTGAAAGAATACATTGTTCAACTTTAAATCAAAAAAAAAAAAAAAAACTACATGAAAAAAAGAAAGAGCAACAACTTATTCTCACAATCAACCCCACTTGGGCTGGTATTTAGATACACTTAAAAAATAATGAGAATTAAAGAATTTGAGCAGTACCTATCTCTCTCAGCTTCTATAAAAAATAAAAGAAACCCAACTATATATATAAGCCATTTATTCACTTGCTGATGGGAATTTGTCTCTATCATCGCCCGCTGATGGCACTCCAGCCCCATCATCACCTGAAAATGCAGGCAGCTCTGGCTTAATTTCCTCCAACTGCTCCAGAACTTGCTGAACCTCAGGCCGTGCTGATGGTGAGGGATCAACACAGTGCAAAGCTAATTTCAGTGTGTTTAACAGTTCATCGCCTATTGATTGCACGTCCCTCATCAGTTCCAAATCAAACACTTCGTTTGTCCACTCCTCCTTTACAATTGATGCCACCCACTGGGGCAAATCCATCCCATTCACCCCCTCACCGGGTGATTTCCCTGTCAAGAGCTCCAATATAATGACCCCAAAACTGTATACATCAGTCTTGGTGTTGCCCTTCTTCATCTTTGAGAGCTCTGGTGCATTGTAGCCAATTGTTCCAGCAGTGGCGATCACATTGGTGTTGGAAGCAGCAGTCATGAGGCGAGAGAGGCCATAGTCTGCAATATGGGCGTTTGTCTTCTCGTCGAGTTGTATGTTGCTTGATGTGAGATTCCCATGTATCATGTCCACCTGGGTGTGCAGATGCAGTAAACCTCGTGCAATGCCCTTGGCTATGTTCATCCTTGTAGGCCACTCAATGATGGTTTCTGGCCCGCGTGCTGCATACAAAAAGTAAAGGTAGGTTTGGCATGAACAATAGCAAATGCGTCTAGCTTATGTCTTATTGGGATAGAACATAATATTTGCATCTCCCTAACTTTTTCAATATCATTGCAGGGAATTAAAGAGATTGCTGAATCAACTTACCATGGAGAAAAGATGCAAGAGTCCCGTTTGGCATGTAATCGAAAACAAGAAGCTTTTCTCCCTTTGGTCCCACGTAATAGGCTCTGAGGGCTAAGAGATTGGGGTATCGGATTCTGCCTAGTGCAGCAACCTCATTTTCAAACTCCTTGAGACCCTTTGTACTCTTTTCCCTCAGCCTCTTCACTGCAACTTGATTACCATCGTCCAGTGTAGCCTTGTATGCAGTCCCATACGTACTCTTCCCCATAATTTCGGCAGTAGCACATAATAGATCGTCAGCTGTGAAGACAAATGGGCCGTCAAAGTGAACTAATTTTCCACCGGTTTCAGCTCCCGACTCAACTTGAGTGCCAGCAGGGACTGCCTTCTCAGAGCTACTCGCAGCACCCCAGTTGGCGGCTTTACCATTTTGTCCTTTCGAAGCAGCTCTTTTCCTGATCAAACAGAACAGCAAAATGCAGCAAAGAACAAGGAGAACCGCTAGGAGGGCACCAGCTGCTATGAGAACTATGTCCTTGGTGCTTAGTCTGCGGTGATGGGGTTTCGAATTCCCTTGTGTTGCTGGGAGGTTCTGAGGTGGGGGAGAAGGACATTGGGTTGAAGAGCTGTACCCACACAGCTGAATATTCCCAGCAAAAGAGCTTGAATTGAACTTTCTGGAAAGGAGGGATGGGACGGGACCCGACAGATTGTTGTAAGAAACGTTGAAAGAACTGAGGTTAGCTAGTATGGCAAGTGAGGCTGGAATTTCTCCAGTAAAATTATTCCCAGAAAAGTCAATTTGTCTAATGCCTGAGATATTCCCAATTGTTGCAGGGATCTGGCCTTCTAATTGATTATTCTTTAGGTTGAGTACTGACAGGTTTTGTAACCTGTCCAGTTCTTCTGGGATCTGGTTTTCAAGGTGGTTGCCCTCTAGGTTCAAGGAAACAAGAGAGGAGAGGTTGGAAAAGCTAGCAGGAAAGCTACCACTGATGGAGTTGTATGAAAAATCGAGCCTTTGGAGCCTTGAGAGGCTCCCTAGCTCACTCGGTATGGTCCCGGCAAGGCGGTTATGGCTAAGAGAAATCTCTTGAAGCCAACTCAACTTGCTAAAAGAAACCGGAATAGTTCCAGAGATAAGATTATGATCAAGAGTCAAGACCTGAAGGTGGTAAGTATTCTTTATTGTTCCACCCCAAGTATTCGGAATAGAACCAGAGATATTGTTGTGCTGGAGAGCAAGGAGTGTCAGAGAAGATGACCGAGTGAGACTACTTGGGATTGAACCAGTCAATGAATTGAAGCTAAGGTTAAGTCTGAATAGCCTGGTTGAGTTGGCAAGACTAGGAGGGATTGTCCCAGTGAGAGCATTGCTACTTAAATCAAGAGTCTGAAGAACAGGACAGTTACCAATTGAAGGAGGAATAGAACCTGAAAGCCGGTTGTTGAAGAGGTAAACCCCTCTAAGATTGGGAAGAAACCCGAGGGACCAAGGGACAGTGCCAGCAAGAACATTGTCGTGGAGGCTGATCTTTCGAAGCGCCGGAAGCTGCCCAATCTTCTCGGAGATTCGGCCTCCCAAACCCTTCCATGGAAGCTGGATGCCAATAACCTGTCCGTTGACGCATTTGATTCCTACCCACCCACCAGAACAAGCTCCATACCCAGTGTCGTTCCAGCTGCGCAGTATGCCTTTGAAATCGATTAGCTCATGCTTGAAGGCACGGAGAGCTTGATAGTCTGCTTGGGTGACAACGATGCCATCCCATTGGTGGCCTGAAACAAGCTGAGAAGTGAAACCAAGAAGTTGAAAAAATAGTAATGTGTAAAGGAAAAAAATTTTAGGGTATCCCAATGGGGAATGATACTTCCGTTCATTTTTCTTCCCCTGAATGAAATCTAACCGATCAGAGGTTTCAATTGATGGAAACTGTAATGGGTTTGTGACAAATGGACTCCTAAACTGACAATTAATGTCCATGAACAAGAGAGAGGGTGGAGATAGAGAAAAGAATATGAAGAAAGAGACGGAGGAAGAACTCTTGAGTTATTATCTCTGATTGCTCTCCCTTTAGTCTCCTTCAACTAGTAGCAAACCTAGAGATGAAAGTAGATTGAGGAGAAAGCTAAATAAGTAAGAAGAGATAACTGATAGAGATAGAGAGAGGAATGGGGTTGGGGTTGGGACACCAATGTCAAAGAAGAATGGGGTCAGAGTTGTTTATCCCAACGGCTAGTTCAGGTTTTGGTACGTTTTCTGCAACGGTTTGAGTAGAAATTGACCAGGTCTTGAGAGAGAGTGAGAGTGAAAGAGATGCTGCTGCTTCTAACGGCTATATTACATTGGGCCACATGTGCTTGATGTTTTAATGGGCCTGAAAATGGGATGGAACCCCCAAAATTAAAAAAACACTTATCTACCTGCCGTAATAAGCAGCGAAATGACCATAACAGTCCTGAAATTGACCAAAAGTTCATCATCACCTGTGTCCGGTCCGGTTTGGAAGAAGGGTAGCTAGTAACCTTAAAGTAAACAACATACTGTTAATTACCATGCCCAAAAAGTAACCTTGAGGTTACCATGCCCAAAAAGGCGGGTAGCTAGTAACCTTAAAGTAAACAACATCCCGTTAATTACCATGCCCAAAAAGGGTTATATAAAGCAATTGAGAAATTAAAGGAGAAATTATATTTTACATCGTTAAAATAGTACTATTTCTCTATTCACTTAATTAATTATCAAAACTCTCAATTTTGCACCCTAAACCACGAGATCTTAATAATTTGTACTCTCTATTAAAATCTTATCATTAATAAGTTGAAAGTTATGACAATTTAAGGTAAAATTGAGGAAAAAAGGGGTTAAGGGTGCAAAATTGATAATATTATCACAATGTATTATTCTCTTGAAATGAATCTATAGATTTGGATGTTGAATCATTGATTTGGAAAGTTAGATATGTTGATTTGGTGGTTGAAAATATATTTGGTCTCTGTTTGGCAAATTCCGAACGGCCTGTCCAACCACACGACGACTGAACCGGATTGGGCAGCTGCCTGCCCACACAGTGCTGGCGGCAGCCCTAATAGACAATATGGCACAATTTCGTTTTCTTCCACTGCCCATTACATTTTCAAATTACAAAAGTTAACAAATAGCCCACATGTCAATTTAAAAAAGAACAAGGAATTTCGCTAAAAAGTACAGAAGATGCAATTCAAGGACAAGAAGCACCTTTGTCCAATTCTCCTGATTAAGATTGATGACAAAAATAATATGACATGATCTTGATCAGGTCTTAGCATACAGTGCACATAACCTTTTGATAATTCACGAGTTCAATATATACCTTTGAAAATAATTAAACTGGCTTCTAAACAAAAGCATGCAAATGAAATTAACATCTAGCAGTGTAGCAGCAAAATCATTCTACATGATATATATTCCAACCGAATCATGTTTAAACCTGTTCAATTTGACAGCAAAGATTTTCTAGGAAGAAAAATTCCAGAGACATCAAATGGTTGAATTGTACCATCAAAACCGGATTTGGAATCCATCAAACCCCAGGACCATGAAGCCTAATGGCAACCACTCGGATCAACTCAGCTCCAGCATATCCACATATTCAATAGCATACTAAACGTTATATCATGACCTCTATAATGCAAAAAAGATTGATGTCTTTTTCTTTTTCTTTTTTGATGTCGGAGAATCTCTCCAAAGCAGAGTCGGACCTACCCATACAGAGTAAACTCCAATCCCGTGCACCGCACTCTTGAAAGTTTCCCCACACTTGAACTTGATATGTTCAAGTGTAACACATCTAACAATCTCTGAAGCTCCAATATGAAGCGGCACAATCATCATAATAATTGCTGGTGGCAATCACTACCACCACCATGACCTCAATGTCAAAGCAACAGTCACTACTTACATTAACATTCTTCATAACAACTCATATTTGACGTGTTGTTAAAACCTATTGTTATTGAAATAGGTAATGCAGCAAAAAAAACTCGCCATTTCTTACCTGTGATGAGATTTCCAAGATTTGGACAATCGAATGTACAAGAATCGGCACTATGCCATCAGTAATGAAATATTTATATTAGTAAAAGGAGGGTAGGGTTCCACTCTCACTTGCAAAACAACTTGCCATTTCTTTCCTATGATGGGATTTCCAAGATTTGGACAATCAATTGTAAATGAATCAGCTTATGCTGTCAANAAAAAAAAAAAAGAGAAAAAAAGGAAAAAAAACCTTCTGACATGCACAATGGTCACTGAACTGCACATTTACCCGAAAAATAACAAAGGATTTCTCATTAGTAACCTATCCGATAACAAAGCTAATTGAACATGCTAAACTCGGGAAACAAAAGACTCTATGCAAGACCCTCATCGTTAAGACGATTCAACACTCTGCCCTAACGTTCTATTTTTTAACCATGGTGTGTGATGGATCCAAATGGCAAACAAAGAAGAAAGATTTCACTGGTGCCACAAACCCAGCACAAGGAGAAATCCTAACTATTGATGTTTCTTTCCTCATGGTCTTGATGGATCCAATTCCCAAACCACCAACAAAGATTTTATTTGTTCTGCAAGTGTAAGCATAACCGAAAAGTTGGCTAAAAATCTGTGTTCATATAGACATAAACAGCGCAGAAATGATAGTCTTGCACAGGCATAGCACCAAATTATTCACAGAACTGATTTTTTTTAGTTCTTAATAAACGGCTGCAAAATGTTAGCTTGCAGATTGAAAGTTGGAATGAAGAAAGTTCATATTATCTATGAACAAACTGACATGTAACTTGAATTTAGAAATTCATACCCAAAAGTCTGAAACATTAAATTCGAATCACATTGAATCGTTTAAAAGAAAGATAAAAGAAGTTACAGATCCACCACCAAAAGTTTCACATTCTATGAAAAAATTGAATAAACGTTCAGAGATCCAGTGTGTATGGAATTTCGTCAAAATCAAATAGAAGAATTGAAACTTCGTATTTATAATTCTGTGCACCAAACGATTGAACATATAGATCCGGATCTATCGAATCACACCCGTGCGGCGGCAACGGCGGCGTTGGAGGCGGCACCACTGAGGAAGGAGAGGAACCCGGAGGCAGGATTCTCCTGCTGGTCAAGGAAGAGGTCCTCGGGAACCCTAAAGGCGCCGTGGACGCAGACAACGCCGACGCCGACTAGGAGAGCGGAGATGAGGAGTGATCCGACGGTAGTGAGGAAGACGACGAAGATACTTGTGACGGTCAAGAGGCCGAGGGTTTCTTTTTCGGAGAATGTGCGGCCGAAAAGAACGAGGGGCTGGTCGGAGGGGCGGAAGAGGTAGAGGAAGAGCCACGAGGAGAGGAGGCCGAGGAGGACGAGGAGAGAGAAGGGATGGGAGAGGAGAGAGAAGGCGAGGGTGAGGGCAATGACAGAGAGGTAGTTGACACGGAAGTAGGAGTAGTTCTTGCGGATGCGGAGGGCGGCATCGGAGAAGGAGTCGGGCTTGGAGAAGGCGGAACGGTCGGCGAGCTCGGTCCAGGGGCGGCGCTGGGAGAGACCGTGGCGGAGAGAGTCGGAAAGGTGGTTGATGAAAGCGCGGAAGGCAGGGTTGGCAATCGGGGGTTGTGATTCGGAGTTGGAGTTGGAGATTGGGAGGAGTAGGGGCGGTGATGTTGCAGATGACATGGTCGTCGGTGATTGCAGAGGGATATGAGATGCCGGAGTTTGGAACCAATAATCGGATTCAGATTTAAGCTGGCGGTGAGGTGAGACGATTTTTTTAGATCGAAGTTTCAAAGCAACCTTTTGAAGGTTGCGTTTGGATAATCAAATTCAACTCTC
This sequence comes from Pterocarya stenoptera, assembly GCA_003123785.1. Lineage (NCBI taxonomy): Eukaryota > Viridiplantae > Streptophyta > Magnoliopsida > Fagales > Juglandaceae > Pterocarya > Pterocarya stenoptera. The sequence continues at coordinate 39,620 of QEOT01004769.1, read as the reverse complement.
TCCCGTCAACTATCGATTAGATTTATTATTTTTTTAATTTTTTATAAAAATATTCAATTTATCTCAATTTATTTCATATATTTTAATTTAAAAAATTAAATTTATCTTAATTTAAAAAAGATATTAGGATGACTACCAAATATATCCACCAATTGTGTGCACTAATACAAATGAATTTTTTTCCTTTTTCTTTTTTCTTTAAGTATTTTTTAAACATACTTAACAATTAAAAAAATAAATAAATAAAATAAATTCACTAATAGTCTTTTTTAACTATTAAAAAAATAAAAATAAAAATATATGAATGGGCACATTTGGTGGAAATATTTAATAGTCATACAATCATTTTTCAAAAATTAAACTCATCTTAATGAAATTCACAAAATATTATTCTTTACAACTCAATTCAATTCATTTTAAAATCTAAATATAACCGAGTACTAATATTGAAAAAACCATAGTTAAGTCTTGACCAAAATTTAGCCAAGTTGCTAAAAACCACCTACGCCAAACTACCCAAATGCACAATACAAATAATTTTCATCCATAAAAAATTGACTCCTGCCTGTGACTTTAGGATAAGTTTAGAGATTAAGATGATATGAGAATTTTGTGAATAACAGTAAAATAGTTTAAATTTGGTACAGTTTGGATAGTGAGATGCGATGAGATGATTTTAAGTAAAAGTTAAAAGTTAAATAAAATATTATTAGAATATTATTATGAAATTGAAAAATTAAATTGTTTATTATATTTTATGTAAAAATTTGAAAAAGTTATAATAATCATAATATTAAAAAGTTGAATTAAAATATTATAAAATTAAAATATTGTTACAATATAATTTTTTAAAATCATTTTTATATGAGAATTTAAAGAAATTAAATTGTAATTTATTTTTTTGTTTGAAAGTTTGGAAAATATGTAATAATTAGTTTGAAAAAATTGTAACCATTAGTTTAAAAAAATTTTATTTGAATTATATTTCAAAAAGAGATGAGATGAAATGAAATTTTAAGATATAAACTTTTTTCTACCAAGCTCTTAAACTTATTCCAGTTCACTTTCTTGTATGAGACTTTTTAGCATGCCTTAATTTACAATAATAAAACTTTGATTTCTCATGCCAAGGGTTGACTTCAAGGTAAAATACGTTAACATTGATTTCAAGGTACGATCGAAAAATATAAAAAATTATATTAGTTGAAATAATATAAATATTAGAAAATTAATGTTTTCTTTTTAAATAATAAATAAATATTTCAATTACAATTAGAATTAAAATAAATAAAATACTAAAAATTAATATTTTAATAAAATAATGATAAATTTAAAAAATTTATTTGATATTGTTAAAAAATGACTAGCTAAATTTATAAAAATAAATTTTTTAACTAAATTTATTTATAAATTGAAAAGTAACTAGTTAAATTTATATCTTTATGTGGGGGATATATGGGCGGGAGGGTTAAACAGGCTCCCACCATCCTAACACTCTCAAATGAAATTTTATTATTACCCCCACGCCCTTATAAAAAATGTGTACTTGTCTGATTTATAAATTTAATTTTTTTACTTTGTTCCGATTGATTATTACTAGCAAATTAGGTTTATTCATTTCTTTTTAGCTAAATAAAAAGAGTAGGAGGGGCAAACGGCTTCCCTAGCTGTATGCATTATGCAATGTGAAAATTGTATCCTACGCACCGATTTGCATGCATAAAACCCCAGGACAAATTTTTCCCTAGTTGCATCACCTTTGTTTTGAAGTAAATAAAAATTTTCTTCCACTTCAATAACAGTCGCCTAAAAGATAATGTCTTTCAACAAAAGTTAAGTGCTTTACAAGTAACAATGCCTAAGCCCAAGTCAAATGATGATGAAACGATGTGATTAGGGCCGTCAGACCTTCCGTCTGCATCAACGTGAAATTGAAGCTGGAACTACCCAGAATGAATAACACGAATAGATGTTTTGAAACTAATCAAATCCTTCCTTCAGGTAAAAGGGTAAGAGACTCTTTAAGAATTGGTGAGAAGCCCCTCTCTCATTCTGGATGGATTACTACGTATCAGTGGATTGATTGAGACTTGTCCTCAATCATACCATTTTGGTGGGTTTTTTTTAACAAGAGATCTGTTAGTGAATCACAGGAGGTAAGCTAAATCCTTTGGTGAATCCGATTCCCGCACTTAGTAAGAAGCCGGCCAATCGTTAATATAGAAAGGGTGACAATCCAATAACAAAAACATCAGATTTTAAGTACCATAACATCACATAACATTCATTGGCCATTGCCAAATAAGTTTTCTCCCGGTAGCATATAAGAAAGACAACTGTTTCACATTATAAAACCTAACAACACACTGAAAAGAAATGATTATATGTCTTCCCCAACAATTACTGATACCAATGATACCAAATACATTATTGATAACAAAGTTGTCCTGAATTCAGAGTATTGAGTCGTTTAGGAATTCAAGACACCGGTTTAGATCTTACCCAGAATTTAGAAGGTAGAGCCATTCCATCCTAAGTTGGAACCCTGCAAAAGAAATATACATAGAGGAAAAGAAAATAGCCTTATTACCTGAAGGAGTGGTGAAGCATGGGCCGATAAAGAAAAGCTAGAAAGAGTTTTAATCATGGTTTTACACAGTAAAGATTTATTTACGTGATCTAACTCTGGTGTAAAGCATGCAAACACTGAGCATATGCTTGGGTTTGGCGTGCCTAAACAAAAATGAGAGATGCAATGAGAAGAAAGAAGTGCACAGCAATGACCCTTCTTCATGACAACTTGGGAAGTTGAGATAGCTTGCCTTAGTGTCATAGAATTTGAGGAAGTATCTAGACTTGGGCACTTTCAACTTGCTCTCAAGAATTGCGGCAATTGCAGCACTCAGTTTCTTGTTCACATCAGGGTTAAGGCCACCGATGGACACCAACTCACCATAGGCTGCTGGCTGCTCAGTCCCCCCAAATGACATGGGTACTGATCCCTTCAGCACAATCATCACATACTGCATGGTAAAAGATACCAAATAGTTAAAGTTGAGAAAAGGTACCACAACAAAGTACGAGCTAGGTTGACAATAGCACCATTGTGTTTAGTTATTAGTTAAGAGAACTTGTGTAATCAACTAAAAATGATAAAACTGGAATGGTAATCTACATATACTAAAGGATATTAAAAAAAATCCAAAAGAGAATACTTGGCCTGGCATAAGAACAAGTTCATTGAGAGCATGATCAAATCACACAAACAAGATCTGACTTAGTTCACAATATTAGGTTTTCACCATTCTAAAGAAAACCATCCTCATCCTAAATGGAGGACTGAGTTTTGTCCACACTAACACAAGTGAACAACTTAGGACATGTTCAGTATGAAGTATAGCTGTCTACAAAATGATTATAGGTTACACAGGTGCATAAATTGGTGAAGTCCAAGATTTTTTTTTTATAAGTCCAAGATGGAGTATTCACGACCTTTTATCCTTGTGCAATATCCATTAGTCAATTTAATGTTTCATATGTGCATAGCGCAATTTTTTTTTTATAGGTAATATAAGTGTTAACATTGTAATGGAATTGTTGGAGTTCATCTTCTGTCATAGGAGAAGATAATTGTCCACATATGACATTGAGTAACTTGGGGGTTAGGGAAGATATTCTGAAATTGGAGGGAGTAGACTTCAGTTTACAATGGAGGCGAGGCATGGATGCTCTTAGTAATTTTATGACTTTGTAAACAGTAAACATAATAATTAAATAGCAACATAATATTTACACAGGTAAACAATAAACAAATCAGGATAATACTAGTCCTACCGAGAAAACCCACGGAGAGTGGGTACCGATTGTTTTTTTCCTTAACAGTTAAGGAAGCGTTTTTTAATGAGTTTGTATTTTTTTTTACATGTTTAAGGGGATTAAAAAAATGTTTGAAAAAAACAACCAAAAAAGAGTACACGTTAGGTACTCACTCTCGTTGGGTTTTTTCGGTGTGTAGCATTGTCCAACAAATAAATATACTTAAATTGCACTTTTATTTAAAATAGCCCGATTATTTACAACCTTACGCTTTACTTGAATTCATCACATCAAAGATTAACTTAGGTTTCGACGAATAGGGATACATCAAGAAAATAAGGGAGTGGCTTCTCTCTAATTAACTTTGGTTGTTGGGGGATGGGGCTCGGGTTGAGCCCAGGACCACCCGGGGTTTCCCCCGTCTGCCCGGCCCAAAATAATATATATATTAAAAAAAAAAATTCGTAAGTATAAAACAACGTCGTTTTGGGGAAAACCCCATTGGTGTTTGACTACATACTATATAAAGAAAGCTACAAAACCCTGACTCAATGTCATTCTCTCCTCTCTTCTCTCTCTCCCTCTGTCGTTCTATAAATTTGTTCTACCTCCCGGCTCCCCTCTCTTCTGTTCACCTCTTCCTCCTCTTCTCCTTCTCCTCCTCCTCCTCCCTCCACTTTTTCTTCTTGAAGCTTGTGATTGTGAGACACCCACGGCCACGGCGTGGTCGTGGGCCTGAGGCCACGAATGGCCATGGGTTTGTGAAGAGACCCACGGCCATTCATGGCCGTGGTTCTTTGCTTAGACTTACAGCCACGCCATGGTCTTGCCAGAGTAGAAGATTGCGATTTTTTTTAAGATGATTTTTTTCAATGTGTTTGTAACTTTGTGTATTTGTTGTTGGATGATGGATCTGTGGATTTTAGCAATATATCTGCGGATTTGGTGAAAAGTCTGGAGTTGGTTTTGGATTTTACTATTGTTTTCCAGTTGTGTTTCGCGAGTGGGCAATGGGCAGGGTGGGGCGAATGGCAGTGGGGGCCAATCCATCCCCTGGCATCCGGACGGGGGCACAGGGCCCAACTCTCCCCCCCCGGCCCATGCAAGGGCGGGAATAGGGTGGCCCCCATCCGTGGGGTGCAGGTAGCACCCTTACCTAATAGCAAGCAGGATAAAGACAACAAGCCAACTGCTCATTTCTCACCGATCACACTCAATCACTAAGGACACAAACAAACAGACTATTGGTCCTTTGATCTAGTTTTTTTTTTTTTTTTTTTTAAGTCGGAGAATCTCTCCAAGGCAGGATCCTTCGGATCCACACTTGCAGAGTAAACCCCGGTCCTGTGCACCACACTCTCAGAAGTTTCCCTATACAGAACTGATTAAATTGCTGGCTTTTCACCGGGGGTGTGGCTCTGGATTGTTTGCACCAAAGGGGATTTGAACCTTGGACCTGGGGAGCATACCCCAAGCCCAAGGCCTTTACCATTTGAGCCAACCCCTAGGGGTTTGGTCCTTTGATCTAGTTATAACCATATCAATGCTCCTTAACACTGATTTTATAGAACCCATCGACTAGCAGTTACCACCAAGAATAATGGGTAAACAATGTGCATCGCTTTCGCCATACTGTCATCTGAGCCATCCATAAATCGGTATTCCACAGACCAAGAAGACACACATCCAATACTCCAAATTCACATTATACAAGGAAATCGAAATGATACTGAAGATAGATAAGAAAAATAAATATTACTTATCACAAAAAAAAAAAGATTAGAAAAATAAACATTAGGAACTAGGAAGTAAACCTAAACCCTAAACAGAAGACGCTAAAAAAAAATGTTCAAGAGCTAAAAAGCCTCTAAATTGAGTCAAATCGGAGAGAGAAAAAAGTAATATCTTAATCCGAAAAGAAAAGGAAAGAAAATCAAACGCACAAAAGAGTCGACAAAAAAAACCAGAAAGAGAGCGTACGGCTTCAGGTTTGCCGACGAGTTTAGCGACGATGGAGGTGGCTTCCGAAAGGATGGAGGAGGTGTCAACGCCTTCGAGGCTTACGTTCGTCGAAATATTCAGGCACGGCATCGTGTCTCTCACTCTCTCGCTAATTCTCAACCTCTCGGTTTTTGCTCACAGCTACTACCACTGAAATCCCTCGCTCCTGTAAGAATTTATCCCATTTATCTTAAGAGAAAAATAAGTGAAAATTTAGGATCGAGAGTGAGATGAGAATTTTGTGTTTTGTTTTAGAATTTAAAATATTATTTTTTAATTTTAAAATTTGAAAAAGTTAAATTGGAATTTAAAAAATGTGTATTGAGATTTAAAAATGTTGAATTGTTTATTATATTTTATATGAAGATTTGAAAAAAATGTAATGATGAGTTGAGATGATATAAGAATTTTTGAAAATTCTTAACTTCCAAACCTATCCTTACTCTCATTTATTTTCGTTCGAGCTGTTTGGTTAGATAGTTGAAAGTTACGTAAAATATTATTTAAATATTATCTTTTAATATTATTTTTATTTTAAATTTTTAAATTTGTTTTTATAATATTACAGAGACATGATGCTCTTCCAATTAAGATTCTGAAGTTGAAATATTTTTTTCATTCCTCATTTTTTGAAGTTAAAATTGGGTCAAACCATTTCTATATTTGGAGGAGTATGCATGTAGCAAAGAATTTGGTAGAGAAAAGATCTTTCTGGAAGATTGGCAATGGATAGTAGGTGAGAATTTGAAAAGATTAATGGATTTCTCAACCATCATCGTTTCGAATTCAAAGTCCTGTGCAGGAGTTAGATAGTGATGAATATGTTTTTGCACTCATTGATCCAAATAAGTAGTATTGGAATATCCCATTGATGGATTCCATATTTTCAAGTACAGAAGTTGAAATTGTTAAAAAAATTCCTATTAGTGCTTATAATTTCCAAACTGGATCATTTGGAAATGTTCTAAAAATGATATATTATTTGTAAAGAGTGCATACCATTTGCATAAGAAGATGGTAGAGAGTGTTAAAGGACAATGATCAAGTTCTTATTCTCAAAAAGATGTATGGCTGAAGATATGGATGCTGAATATCCCTATTGCAGCAAAGATATTTATATGGAGAGCTTGCTTAGAGTCTTTACCTACAAAGGTTAACCTTTTTAAGAAGACAGTTGTTGAGTCTCTTGATTGCCCTATTTGTTTGAGTGAAACAGAAACAATCATTCGTGCAATATGGATTGTTCTACAGTTAAGGATATAAGGAGCATTTCTTCTAAGAAAATACAGAAAAATGGATTGTCTACATCAAGTTTTACGCATTTGTTAGCCGATATGATTGACTTGTTAGAGCAAGAATCCTTAGAGGAGTTAATCATGACAGCAAATAAAATTTGACAGAAGAGAAATTCCTTTATTTTTCAAGATAATTTTATCCATCCAAACTTGGTAATGCAGCAGGCAAAACAGCTACTAATAGAATTTCAAGAAGGCTAAGCTTCAAAGCTAGTTTCCAGAGGTGCATCAGAAAGAAACATACTAGTTGGGAACCTCCTCCTTTAGGCACTTATACGGTAAATTGAGATGTTGCAATCAAACATGAGGTTGGTAGAGTTAGTATAAGACACCCCCCTTCCCAAATTTTCAAAAATTAAGTTTTGAAATGTGTTTTTATAAAGTAGGCTACATAAAAATTAGTATTTACCCACCTCCCATTTTTTCTTTTTTTTTTTAACTTGGCCTCCCAAATCATATTTTCTGATTCTGTCCCTGAGTATAGGTATCATATAAGGGATTTTGAAAGAAGAGTGGTGGCTTCCAAAAGCATGCAAAGGTAAATGCTTACTGATTCTTATACAGTTGAGTCTCAAGGAGCACTACAGGCTATCATTTTTGCAAGAGACATAGGATTAAGGAGGATAATCTTGGAAGGCGATGCATTGCAAGTAATTCACAGTATCAAACTTAACACTTCATAGTTTCATATCTCAGGGTTCTCTTATGGATTGCTAAGTTTGTTTCTGTCTCATTTTGATTACTGGAATGCAGTTCATGTGAGAAGAAATGTCAGTCTGGCTACACGTGTTGGCTAAGTATGCTTTAGAGAGTGAGGAGGATTAGGTTAGATTGGAGGAAAGTCATTCATGTATTCTTCCTTTCATTTGCGAATTATTTCAATAAAGAGTACTATGTTTCCTTTAAAAAAAAAAAAAGATGAGATGGTTTGTAAAAATAAAGAGACATTAATAAAAAATAAATCAAGACTCTAACAATCTAATAAAAATAGTGATTAAAACTAAGATTAAATATTAAAAAATTACTTACAGATATTAGTCCTAGATTTATTTTTAAAAATTTGACTTTCTCAGCTCTCAAATTTGATCAACTCATTTCTTTAATCACTTTTGCATTAATCAACCTTAGAAACATCACTCCATCTTCAACGATGAGTATTTAACACCAAATATTTTTGTAAGCTATGCATACAAATTTACAAAGAAATTAACTTTTGTTTTTGAAAGATACAAAGAAATTAACTTAAAAATAGTATAAAGTTTAAACTGGGAAAATTAATTTAAATGGGCCAAAGATTTATAAGGTTTCGCTTGAATGTTAAGATGAGATGAATAATTTGTGAATAGCATTGAAATAGTTTATAAACGGTAGTAAAATGGTGTGAATAGAGAATTTTAATATATTTTATGGGGCTTTGAAAAATGACAAAAAAAAATTGAATAAACAAATTATAAAGTTTAAATATTGTTAGAATATAATATTTTAATACAATTCTTGTTTTGGAATTTGAAATTTTTTAATTATTTTTTATGTTTTGTTTAGAAATTTATGAAAGTTGTGATAATTATATAAAAAAGTTAAAAATTTGAAATTAAAAAGTGATTATTTTTGTATTAGTGTTTGGATGCTGAGATGAGATAGAACGAAATAGGATGAGACTATATCAATATATATATATATAAGTTTTGACATGTACCTTAATTTTTTAAACAAGAGCAGTGTGAATTTCTAACCAAGGTGGATGATTTTGTTGTAATTGTTTGAAAAGTGAACGACATTATTTCCTCATGTCTTGGTAGAATTCAGCAACATAATTAAGAAATCCAAAAAATCTCTATAACTGTTTTTTATCAAGAATAACATCAGGAAATTTGAAACAAATTCAATGGCCCTGTTAATAGGCTTGATTTTGCCTTCAGAAATATCATAACCAAGGAATCTAATCTAGGTTTAAAAGAATTTGATTTTTCTAACAGAAACAACAAGACCATTTAATCTAATGATATCAGAAACGAGTTCAAGTGTTTCCATTGTTCATCAATAGATTTAAAAAAAAATGAGAATATCATCAATGTAAACAATAGAGAAATGAGTAAATGAATTGAAAATATCATTCATGATATTTTGAAATTTACTTGGAGCATTTTTTAGATCAAAGGGCATAACATTTCATTCAAAATGGTCAAATGGAGTGGTAAAAGTAGTCTTGTATTTGTCTAACTCATTAATCTGGATCTACCCAAATCCTGACTTAAGGTTAAACTTAGAATAAACAACAGCATCACAAAGCCTATGAATCAAATCATTTTTATTTGGAATATGATACTTAATCCATTCTAAAACTTTATTCAAGGGTGTGTAGTTAATAACCAGGCAGGGGGTACCATGCTCAATCTCAGCATTTTTTTGAACATAAAAAGCAGTCAAGCCTAGGGGGATTTAATATGCCTGATTATCTTTTTATTGAGGAGATCATCAATTTCTTTTTTGCAAAATTCTAAAGTCTCACTATTCATTTAAATAGGTCGAGCTTTAGTTGGAATATCTTTTTCATTAAAATTTTTGATATAAGGTAAAGAAACAATATGTCTCTTTCTATACCAAAAGGCATTAGGAAGATTAGAACAAATTTCAAAAATTAATTTTTTGTTAAAATCATCAATTTTTTATTGAAGCAAATTACTGGACGATTGTTCAGAAATTTTTTTGTATCTAATTTTTTGTTGTAGGAAATTCAGATGTTTGTTTTTTGTTGAAAGTAAACATTTCAAATTTGTGTCGGTATCAATTTCAAAACGAGAAGCAAATTGAAATTTGACTTTCTCGTCAAGAAGGTTGGTAGTAATGCCATCCTTTTCGGTTATGAAAGGGTAAAGGGAGGAAATAAAAGAAATTTCTAATATGACTTTGCCAGACATATTTCGGATTAAAACAGAGGAAATTTTAAAACAGACATTATCTTGACAAACATGAGCATTGTTAAGCTCATGCTCATAATTGATTTTCATCTGAGATCCATTTGTCGAAAATAAACGTTCAGCAGATTTTTCAAAATATTTACTAGGGATTAATCATTCTTTAATACAATTTAAATCTGAACCAGAATCAATCATAGCAACAATAGAAAATGAAAAATCATGAGAAACCGCAATAGTAACACGAGAAAACCATTTTGGATAAATGGTATGATGGATCAAGCAAATCTGATTATCAGAAGATTTCTCTTCTTTTTTACCAGAGTCTGAATCATTTGTTTGCTCATTGTCAGAAGAAATTTCTTGATCAAATTAATTGTCAATTTGAAAACGTAAAAATTCTTGTTTTAAATCATTATTTTCAGTCTTTAGATTGTTGATATCATATTTGAGTTCAATAATCTCATTCTTGATAAAATTAATTTCATGTTGTAAATCGTTGGTAGAGACAACTTTGAGTTTTTGTTTTTGAAATCTTTCCAAAATGTGTTGAAAACTAATCCGTTGTTTCTAAGTTTCTGGTTCTTTGCGAACTATAGTCTTCTTGAACTTGAGAAGGTATTCCTCTTTTAGCTCAGGATTAGTAATTTGAAAAATTAAAGTTAATAAAATATTATCTTGTTCTTCATCTTTAGATAAAACATTGATTAATTTATTCAAAGTTTTGTAATAAGAGTCATTGCAATTGCAACCAAGCTTGATATCAGGAGAATCAAGAGATTTAACTTCTGAGTGATATTTTGAATCACTAGAGTTGATCTCATGGTCATCAGATGATGAAGTAGAATGTGTTTCTAAGAGTTAAAATAATTTTTCTTGATCAATGACATCAATATTTAACTGATTAAGCTTCTTTTTTAAATTTATTGGACTTCTGATGACACTTATCAACAAAATTTTCAGATTTGCCACAATTGTAACAATTTTCTTTTGAAAATTTCTTTCTTTTAGAAAAAGATTTAGGCCCCGCTTGGATACACAGTTCAGATGAAATGAAATGAGATGTTTTGAATAGTAGTTGAATAAAATATTGGTAGAATATATTTTTTAGTATTATTTTTATGTTGAGATTTGAAAAAGTTGAATTGTTTATTATATTTTTGTATAATAATTTGAAAAAATTGAGAGGAGATAAGATAGTGGTTTTATGTAAACAAACAGAGCCTTAGTTTTAGAAAAGGATTTTTTAGAAGATTTTTTATAAAAATTGTCACGGGGTTTTCCCTTGTTTCCCTACGAGGTTTAGAAAACTTAGTAAAATGTTTTATACTTTTGTTTGGATGGAGCAACAGAAGGAAGGCCATATTGTTCACAAAAAGTACTCATTTCGTATTTGGCTTTCTTGCTATTCTTCAGCTGTTCACGAAGCATTCTTTGATCATTGCACATACTAATACCAAGTTTTTTAATTATACTAAAAATATCACCATAAGTGTAATTTTCATAATTAAGAAATCTTGAGATGTTAGTAAGTTCATCTTTGACTTTATGACCAAATAAATGTAGTAATTCATCAATAAATTTTTCTTTCCAGTAAGGCTTCTGACTATCGTCACGAAGCATTACCTGAGAAACCAAAACATCTTGATACCATCTATAATCAGATATTGTATGGCATCGTAAATTATTCAAATAATTAGAAATTCGGTTGGTAATATTGGAAGGAGTACCAATAAAATGTTTAATAATAGTATAGATCAAAGTATTGACACCATCAGGATGAACCATCCCAATAGTTTCATAAAAAATAGGCAACCCTTTTTCATTACATTTGACAGCGTTCTAAATGGTTGTCTTAGTGTCATCAATAAGATGCTTATCCCACCAATGACGAAGAACACCCGAAAAACCATTGGTTAAAATTAGAATAATATCAGGTTATCTGATATTATTATTAATATAAGCATTCACAACTAAAAATGTTTTACTCATGGTATTGAAGATTTCTTGTTCAGACAATCCATCAATGTTCTTTTCATAAATTTTATCAACAGAATAAGAAGATTGGATTTAAACAACTTTTTCTTCAAATCCTAGATCAGGAGAAGTAGGTCTGGAATACCAGTTCTTCGTCAGACTCATTGGTTTGGGTCATTTTGAAGAAAATCTAGCAATTTCAGGTTCTAAATCAAAATCATGAAAATTCATTTCGAGTAAATCAATCTCTTTAGCAACAGAAGACTCATTATCATATGATTCTTCTGTGGTTTCAACAAGAATAATTTCTGGTCTATCGTCGTTTAAGGCACTAGTAGAAGGTTGTTCTTTTTTAAGATCAGAAAGCATTTGATTGATTTTTGGCCTGGGTATCCTTAAAATTAATTTTTGACTGTTCTTGAAGTAAAATAATCAAAAGTTTTTCAATAATTTTTAAAATAAATTTGGACTGATTCTTTGGGAAAACCAAAGGATTTTCAGTTTTTGTAAAAATAGGGTTAGAAGATGAAGCAAAAACAGGTTTCTCTATTTTTTCTTCAATTCTATCTAACTATTGTCCGATTGTGTGGAGAGCAAGATTTACAAAATTGTTTGGATGAATAATCTTATTTGTTTTTTTCAAAATCTTGTCTTCATTTGGATCACAAGACACAATTTGATAGATTTTGAAAGAAGAAGCATGTATTTCAATGTTTTTATGAGAAATAAGGACTGTATCCAAAGGGGGTGATTCAATTGGATCATCACTTTACATTCTTCCTTTACAAAATTAGTTTTAACAACATTCAAACTATTTTTTAAAACATAATAGTTTTCAAGAAAATCAAAGAAAAGAATGTGTCTTTGTAGGACATTCATTTTTTCTTTTCATTTTCTTTTAACTCGGAGTTTTTCAGAATCAAAAAAGGTGTATGATAAGTTTTTCTCTTATCACGGTTTTTTATTGAATTATATTCATTGAAAAGAGCAATTAAATCATAGTTGAAAGGTTTGTTTAAAACAGTTAAACTATGATGAATAGGAGGAATGGAAACAGCCATATCCGAAGTTGTAGGAGACAAAGATGAAGCATCTTCGTCTTTATCAGCTTCTTCCTTTACAGACTTATTTTTGGATATCTGAGCATCCTTAGCAGAATAATAAGCAGAAGTAATCCGAGAAGACGTTGTGAGTCTTTTCAGTTTCAAATCAGGATTAATAGGTAAATCAAGATTTGGTTGGATTGTCTTAGCTGAATCTTCCAAAAATTGTTAGAGTTTTTGATCTCTTCTTACTGAAATCTCAGAAGCAGAACCAACAAAAGAAGATCTAAACCCCGCAAAAGAATTTCTTCTTAAGCTTGGAGTACTAGTCTGATCAAAACTAATTTTAACAGTTCCATCAAAAAATTGTTGAATGTAATCTAGATTACAATCATTTGGAATATTTTTTGCAGGAGGAACTTCATTTTCTAAGATCTATTCATTGGGAAGAATAATATTTTTCCAGAAAATCAATTTTGGAACTTGAACATTTGCATCTGGAGTAGAACTCTGAATAAAAAGAGTTTTACCCGTAGTTGGTTTTGAAATAGCCTTTGCATTTAAATTTATTTTTAAAATACGATAATAAATGCATTAAACAAGAGCACGAGATTTGCTTCCTTCTAGTATATCATAATCAGAAGTTGAAATACTTAACATTAAAGCTTTAATTATATGATGATCATCCAAAGCAATGGTGATATTAGGGAAGCAATCAAAATGAACAGGCCCTCCAAAAAAGGAGGATTGAATTATTTCAAGAAAACTAGTTTCAAAATTATTAAAACAAGCACCTCGTAAACACAGTAGAACAGAAGCGTTGATGCCTTTCCTAGTTAAAGGTTTGACAGCAACTTGAACAGAACCAATATGCAAAAATTTGTATCTTTTTGACAAGAAATTTTGAATTAATTTCTTGGTAAAAAGATAATATTTTTCTTGAGATTTTGAGATAGCATAGATTTGTCCAACCGTTCTAACATTAAAAAGCAGTGTTAAAAGTAGATTGAAGCCAAAAAGTTTGGTAAATAGAGTTTGAAGCAATTTTTGGAATAGTCCATTGATTAAAATTACTGGAAGCAGTTTCATTAAAAAAAAATCTTCCTCATTAATGATATCAGGTAGTAAGGGCGATTTGGAACTAACAGTTGAATTAGATTTAAACATTCTACTTATTTGTTTTTAAACAAATCAGTTCTTCGCACTTCAGTACCTAAATAGTCTTATCTCAACCCTATACCTAGTTGTCCTAACGCTATCCCAGCAAAATGGGTCTTACAAGGTTCTAGATTTCTTAAAGAAAGAACAACAAGACAAAGTAAGAACTCAAAAATTGGGTTATAGAAGAACAAAACAAATGAAATAAAGAGAAATAATTGGAACTATTAATCCAACCATCTCAATATACAAAAGGCCCTAAGAACTTAAAAACACAAAAAAATCTTATTCCGGAATTTTGATTTTTGAAGGAGGGGATGCATCATGCGCTCGGTAGTCTCTCCGTCAAGTCTAGAGGTCTCTTCCTCTCTTTGTTGATAAAGTTGAGAGTACAAAAAGAGAGAGAAAGAGGACTGTGTTATTCTAGCAATTTTAAAAAATGGACTTCAGTGAAGCCCAAACTGAGACTTTGATTAGAACAAAAAAATCTCTTGGGCCTGTACTTTGAGGTCAGATTGGACTAAAGTAGCCCACCTTTGGTCGTGAAAATCAACAAAGCCCAGTAACAAGCTTGAATGTGGGGTCTATCCATTTCCTAGCAAAATGAATTAATTTATCTCGTATTTCCCTCTTTTCCTGCCAACATTGTTCTGTTCCAACAGGATTTTTAGAAAGAGAAAAAATAAAAAAAAATAGTAAGAATTATAAGTCAATTTAATTGCTTTAGCTTTTCCGGCTCATAAATTCCAATATTTCTTTGCACTTCCTGAGATGTAAAGCTGGAGCTGTTATAAATGAATTGTTCAACTCAATAATGCAGGGGGGATCCTTTAATTTTGTGGAAACTATATGCATTAATGATTGTTTAGAAAACAGAGTACGTACATGGATACTAAACAACAATAATAAGTGCATTGGAATAGTAAAAATGGTGAGCGTGTCGTCGCAGGATGTCGTCATGCTCACAACATGAATGAATGATTGATCATATTTTGGAATAATTGCGCCCAGCAGTTGTATCGTAGACTTTGAGGAAGAATCGGGTCCTGGGAATACACAGCTTGGACTCTAAAATAGTGCCAATGGTGGCAATCAGTTTCTTCTTCACTTCTGAATTGATGCCACCCATTGACACTATCTCACCATATGCAGCTGGTTCTTTGTTCCCCTCAAATGATATCTCCAACGATCCTTTTAATATCACCATCACATACTGCGCATGCCAAAAAATAAAAATAAAATTAGAATTACATGCATTGAAATTAATAGAATTAAGCAAAACGCTACTGCATCAAGAAAGAACGATAAAGAAAGTAAGATCTAAAGGATATAATATTATATTCCTGAAAGTTAAAAGGTTTAACTAAATAATATCTAACAGTCCTATGATTTTTAGATCAATTGTTGAGTCCTTAACGATTGATATCAGAACAGGAATCATATCACGAGTTCAAGTCACAGAAAGGGCAACTTATAGATTGGATTAAAATGTCTTTGTGCTAAATATGGGTATGGTGTTAAATCATTGATAGATGACTGAAGCTGCCAAAAGAGAAATTGTTGCTACCGAATTAATTTCGATAGAGTAGGCCGCCGTGAACGAGGAATTCAGAAGCGTGGTGAGATGTTATGACTTTGGAATCATAACATATGACTGTTGCGATCCCAAATTTTCTTCATCCAAAATTTTGTTATTCCCCGTTATACTTACCATATGACACATTTTAAATAGCTGGTAGAAGCAGTCACTTGACATGTGTGGCTGAGAATCATAGTATCAATGATAAAAAGTAGCATTCATCTTCATAATTAGTCACAGTCACCTACTTATAAAAAGAGCGAGCAAGCGTCACACCGCCACATACTTCTTTTAAAAAATAGTGAGTAAATATGAAATATATATGAAAAATTAATTTTTTAATAATAGATTCTACTTTTTTTTAAAATGAGTACACAATAATTGTACAATCTATAATTATATCTAGTATTACTCTTATAGAAAGACACATTTAAAATATCTCATATCAATCGGACAAATCAAAGATGACAAATGCAAGACCAAGAAGTCTAATATTCACACATAATGCATACTTTGGTCTATAAATGCGATAAAGTTTTCAGATAGGATCAGACTGAGCTGTTGATGGTTTTGGGATTGAGATAACAAAAACAAACAAAAAGTTACAATAATATCGGAATTGTTAGTGTGAACAGGCGTAGTTGTTTTGAGTTGATATGGACGTATGCAAGTTGACAGCCACCCCAAAAGACCGGATTGGTGGGAAAGGAGAGGGCAACTCATCTGGGACCATGAGTCTCGTCTCCCCACTATTAAAATTTGGATTGTGGTCCTTTTATATTTCATTTTACTCGAAATTCATCTCAATTGATCATTATAATTTTTTTTAAATTTTTAAATAATAATAATATTAAAAAAATAATATTCTAATAATATTTTATCAACTCAACTCAGTTCAACATCTAAACGTAATTTTAGACATTGAAATTTTATAATTTCTTTATTTTTTAAAAATATTTTTTCTAGTAATTTTATTAGTTATTCTTAAATGAGAATAAATATTCACGAGGGATACGGCAAATCAATCAACCTAACTCTTTATGATATACATCTTATATTTTATTTTACACACACAATATCCTTTGGAGTTTTGTCTCTTGAAAATGTGGTTTTTTTTTTTTGGGCAGTGACGGTCACATTCTCTGTAAGTGGGTGCAATTGCCCCCACTGAAATTTTAAAAAGCTCCCCCAATATATTTTAATTTTTCTAATAATGTAAAAGAATTACTGGTGCACGCACTCAACAATGTGGGGTCAATGTGTTCTCATACGTATAAAACAAAAGTGAGATTTATTTACCTATATAAAAATATTACTAATATGTCAATAAATTGATTTCATATCCCCATTTAAAATTTATATTTTTAACCAAATGATCTTTTTTTACATATATGGAATTAAGGATACGTTTTTAATAGAATTAGTGACAAAATAATTCCAAAATATGAAAAAACCCAAAGAGAAAAATGATATCCTATTAATTTTCATTTATTTATTTTAATTATTTGCACACCCAAAAAAGTCCAACTGCTTTTATCTATTAAAAACACCCTTACATTACATCTTATGAAAATAAAAATAAAAACAATAAATATAATATGTAAAAATAAATAGTGAGATGCATAAAATTCCTCGCTAGCCATTGTATATATACACAATATACAGTACTCTATTGATGCATTAAAGTAATTTTGCAAGAGCAGAAAACATGGACAGTAATTCAAGGAGAAAGAGCTTTTTTTTATTGGTATTTCAAGGAGAAAGAGTTAGAAGCATTCTCGTGATACGATAACAGTAGCAGTCATTTCGTATAAACAGCTTGTATGTATATAAGAACGCCGGTACATAATCATAACGACTGCAGCGGCAAGAAGAGGAAGAAGAAGATCAGAATGGATAGATACTCCGAAGCTACAATATATAACCACCAGAATGATATAATACCCAGATGATTTAATCGCTTTACGGATAAAGAAAACGATTAGAAACACAAAAAAAAAAAAAAATAAAGAAAGAAGGAGAACAAGGATGAGGTCTGGAGGGTAGGAGAAGATCAAACAGATTCTGCAGCAGTTAAGAGTCTCTGTGATCCATCCCTCCCAAAATTCGATCAGAAACTATGTTGTCTTGTCCATAAATAGACAACTATTGTTTAAAGCAGATATAAATTTGGAACGCATGCATTAAAGGCTAAAACAAACTTGAGAATACAGAAAGTTCAGAAGACTGAAAAAGGACGGGAGGAGAGCAGAGCATACATTTTCAGGTTTACCGATGATGTTAGAGATGGCTTTGGTGGCTTCAGAAAAGATGGGATTGGTGTCAACTCCATCGAGGCTCACGTTGGTGGAGATGTAAAGACAAGGCATCTTTGCTGCTGTCACGGCTCACCTGACCAGCCCTTTCGCTAATTTCCCTTTGCCTTCACCTTTCCCTTTCCCTGCTCGATCGCTAGCGTGTAGAATGAGTGCAGTATTTATGAATAATGCTAGAGCCCCTCTGGGAGCTCCTGATGGGTCTGCGTTGTTACTTCAAAGTAAAAAAAATTATATAAAAAAATATTTTCTTAATCACGAAAGTTTTATAATTTTTAATAATATTGTAAAATTTTTTATTTTTTTAAAATTGTTAAAAAAAATTATAAAAATAGAGAACTTACAAAAAAAAAAAACACAAAATAAAACACTTGCTGGAGCCAGCGGAGGCTCTAGCATTATTCCAGTATTTAATGTTATAAAATTTTAGTGATCGAGAAGGCTTGAAAAGGGCACCGATGATTGGACGATTCTCTGCCCTTAATTTCTTTTCCGAGCGATGCTACTGCCCGCTCTATAGGCCGCCAGCAATTTACACTTCGTTTTTTCTTTTTCTTTTTAGTAATACCATACAACTTTTTCAATTTTCACACAACACATTCTTTTAAATTTTTAAATATTTTTTTAATTTATTTTTTAAAACTAATTCAATTCTTCTATTTATTATTCATATATTAAATATTTGATAAAAAAACAAAATAATAAAAATTAAAAAAAAATATATTGTATGGAAGTTGTTTAAATTTTTTTTTCTTTTTTTTTATATATATTTTAAATATTTTAAAAAAATAATACACTAATAGTCACTTCTTTAACTATTAAGAATTTTTTTTTAAAAAAATTATATATAAGCAATCAAAATGAGAAAGCAAAATGAGAAGGCATACTAGTATTTTTTTTCTTTTTCACCGGACACTAGTTATACTATTCTCGTCCATGTTCAAGGTATCACCACTACAGATTTTGATCACATAGTAAGATTAAATGAAATAATTTTAAATAAAAATTAAAAGTTAAATAAAATATTGTTAGAATTTTATTTTTTTAATATTATCATTATTTTGAGATTTGAAAAAATTAAATTGTTTATTATATTTTGTGTAAAAATTTAAAAAAAATTGTAAGATACCACCACCATAGATTTTTTATCCTGATTTTAAGATGAGATGAAATAATTTTAAATAAAAATTAAAAATTAAATAAAATATTATTAAAATATTATTATTATTAGTATTAGTGTTTTAAGATTTTAAAAAATTAAAATTTTTATTATATTTTAAATAAAAATTTAAAAAAATTATATTAATAAATTAAAATGAGATGAAAGTTTCCTAACTTTATATTTTATATTTTGATCCTGTCATTATCATGTCAGAAGCACGTTTTCAATGACCCGACCGGGTGCCATGTTCTCTCCTGTAAAAAATACATAAAAATCAGAAGGAATAGAACAGCAGCCTCAGAGATCAGAAAGAGATGGAGGTAGGTACCAATAAATAAATATTTATATATATATATATATATTAATTTATAGCAAAAAACATTGATACATGATATTATATAAGTTTTAGATAATATGTTTACCTCTTTGAAGGATTTATATAGTTGGAAGATAAAATCACCTAAATTCATTTCAAAATAATATTTTTTAGATCTATTATTTTTTTAACTTTTCATAAAACACTAAAAATCATCTCAACTAGTCAACTTACTTAATTAATTCATGCATTCAAACACATAATAACTATAAATATAATATAGCAAACATATGTTTAAAGGTATTTAGTTTATGGATATTTTACAGGTGATCCAAGTGGTACTCGCTGGGCATGCATGCATGCACAATATATATTGCATATAACGTACGCACGTGCCAGTATTTTTTGTTTGTATTTCTCATTGTGTAAGGTTGTTTTTAGATTAATAAAAAACTCAAAAAAAATTGTCCTCCCTCCGCGTTGTCGGATGGTGGGGTTTAGTGTACCCTACTTTGCTTTGTCGAGATATGGGGGCTGTGTAACCTTTGTCATGTATAAATGTAGCATTTTTTCTAAAATTTAGATCTTTAGAATTTTACCGTCTCAACTAGACCTTATCAGACATGTATGTATACTGAGGTGCTCTTAACTATTGTAATTGGCTTGTTTTCAAGTTATATTTATATGTCCTATCTTAATTAAGGATGAAGATCCACTTTTATAAAAAAAAAAAAAAAAAGAAGCAAGCCTCTTTATTGGAAATTTCCAATAAAGAGAAGAAAATCAAGAAAGTGTGGGAAAACATGGAAAAGCTAATGCACGATTTGATTATGAAGTTGAGAAAAAAAAAAAAAGGGATGGAAAATACAAAGCACCTAGCTTGCTTGCTTGCTAACTACTCCACAATCAAAAGACGTCTATATATGGCTAAGTTGAGCATTGAATTAATATTCAAATCGATCCCCACTGGACTGATTAGGAAAGGCAGCCCAGTAAGCTATCCAAATTTTGAATATTAATGCACGTGATCTATTGTAGTACTCTAACTAAAACAAGCGTGCAGATACAAACCTCTGATTAAAAGGGACATGGCATGACTTGCATGTTCAAGCATATATATATATATATTTACTTTTAAAATGTAAGTTCTATGCATGTAGTCTGAGTCAAATTGGTTTGGTACTGATGAATTATGTTCGGTCATCGATAGTTGAAGTAAGAAAATTATAAATATTTATTGAGAATTAGTAATATTTGCAAAATTTATATTATCAGCAGTAAATGCTATATATATGACCGATTGATCGTATGTCTATCTTTGTCGTTAGGTTTTGAAAAAGTTCCGAGAAATGTCGTTTTCTAGAATGAAATGGATTGTTTTCGATATATATATAGGAAAGAAAAATATATAGCACGTATGATCAATGAAATGGATTGTTTTGATATTATTAAAATGAACCAAGGCCATGATCATCAATGAAAATATTTTTCAATTACGTAATCACATTGAGTACTTTCGAATATTTATGAACTTGAAATCGATTGCCATTAATTTATGATGGTGGATCTTAATTTAATTCCTTCTGTCCTAATTATCTGGGTTCTTTGTTTTTTTCCTGTCTATCCTGATTAATATATTGACTGATCGATTGTACGCATGAGTGAGAAACTTAAAACGTAATGATCATGTCTAATTTTGAATATACGTACCGCGAATTAAGTGAATGGTTGAATTTTCAATGCCTTAGTGGTAGTCGTGTTCCATGATCAACCTACTCTCTCAACATTCTACATTTGCTATCACCTTTATTCTTTTCTTTTCTTTTTTTGATAGGTTATCACAATTATTTCTTGATAGAACTTGTTGATGTCATATTTCGCTGGCCTGGAAGACTTAGCGCTAGTAGTGTTCGGATAATGACTTGCACAATGAAGAAAGGAGACCTCGGGATCCGTTGTTCCTCTGAAACTTAAGTTGGTTTTGATATAGGAGATGAAGAGAAAATAATAATAGAGACGGGTGTAGAAGTTCATAGGAGTTCACCGAAAATCATCTTTCTGTTGGTCACGGGTGGCGTTTATTTATACTTACCGACCGGGTCTTCACGGTAATGGAGTGTTACTCTGTATGAGATTGTTCATGCCGCCTACTCACCGAGATATAAGTCATCTTAGGCTTGCTGTGTGTCTGAACTCTGGGTTGCATTGAATGTGGCGATCTTTCTTCCCAAAGCTTCATTAATGCTCGGTGTGAATTGCCCTAGGTATTTTTGGGTTGCATTGAATGTGATATTCCTTCTTTCTTAAGTTTTCCTGTCTGTCACTTCTGGGTAGCGATATTTCCAGTCGACGAGCTCATTTGTTTACT
This sequence comes from Pterocarya stenoptera, assembly GCA_003123785.1. Lineage (NCBI taxonomy): Eukaryota > Viridiplantae > Streptophyta > Magnoliopsida > Fagales > Juglandaceae > Pterocarya > Pterocarya stenoptera. The sequence goes on along the minus strand of QEOT01004769.1, from coordinate 17,675 downwards.
GGTTAGTGGTTTCCAGACTGTCTTCCTTGTTGTATGTTCCTATCTACTTATTCCCCTTTAGCATACCCAAGGCCCGGCTCGTTTCCCATGTTTGGATTTGGGCCTAGGCCTGGGTTTGCACCTGGATCCAACCCAGGTAATAACTCCCTTCATAGTACCCGGTGAATTTTTAGCACAATTTTGGGGCTAGAAATTGTAAAGAAAATTTCTTGTGTTCCTATTTCCTCAACTTTTCTTTCCGTTTCTATTTCCTCAGCTTTCAACTTTTCTTTCCATTCCTATTTCCTTAATTTTTCTTTTCGTTCATATTTCCTCAATTGTTCTTTTCATTCCTATTTCTAGCGGGAGATGAGGCGAGTGCAAAGCTTGAACTGTTGGGAGTGCCCTTTAGGGAAAGCCTGCTAGGGGAGTTCGGGCAAGCCTACTGGGAGAGCCCGCAATGATAGTCCAAATCTTGCCCGAGCACCGTTGGTGACTGGTCTGAACCGAGTTTTGTCGAGTCCGAACTGTTAGGAGTCCATGCACATGTTGATTTACCAAGTTGCATTTTTGTTTTACCGCTTTTCCTTCTGTTTCCTTTGTTGGCTAGTTACNGCCCGCAATGATAGTCCAAATCTTGCCCGAGCACCGTTGGTGACTGGTCTGAACCGAGTTTTGTCGAGTCCGAACTGTTAGGAGTCCATGCACATGTTGATTTACCGAGTTGCATTTTTGTTTTACCGCTTTTCCTTCTGTTTCCTTTGTTGGCTAGTTATGTGATTGGGCTTGTATCCTGCAAAAGCTGACTGTATGATTAATAAAATAATTTTGTGTACCTAGCTGTATGATTTCGGCTTTCTCCTTGCATTTTCATTTCCTTTGTCGCCAGTCAAAGGACTAGGCTTGTACCCCGCGAAAGCCGACATGTTCAATCTAGAGATTGACTTGTGCTTTAACTGGCTGTAATTCAAGGCAAAGCCCGAGGGCTCTGTTCCTTTAGCCAATGCATTGCAAACAGCAACTTTGCACAAGACTCTATAAGTCAAGGGACTTGTATTCCAAATGGCTAGTATATGGGCAGAGCTCAAGGCTCTGGTCCTTAGCCAATACCCTGTGGCCAATCAAGAGACTGAGCTTGTACTCCGCAAAGGCCGGTAAGTCTAACCTAGGGATTGGCTTGTATTCCAATTGTCTGTTGTTTAGGATAGAGCTCGAAGACTTTGATCTTTTTAGCCAATGCATCGCAGGCAGCAACCTTGCATGAGGCTTGATAAGTCAAGGGATTTGTGTTCCGAGTGGTTAGTATATGGGCAGAGCTCAAGGCTCTGGTCCTTAGCCAATACCCTGTAGTCGATCAAGATACAGGGGTTGTATCTGGAAGGTCGGGCAGTCCTTGACCTTTCCTGCCTGGTGAATAACTATGTGGTCGGGCGGTCTTTAGCATTTCTTGTTTGGTGACTGGGTAATCCTTGACATTTCCCACTTGGTGACTGGGCGGTCATTGATCTTTCCTGCATGTCGAATAACTACGTAGTTAGGTGGTCTTTGACCTTTCCCTCTTGGCGATTGGGCGATCATTGACCTTTCCCACCTGGCGATTGGGCAGTCCTTAACCTTTCCCACTTGGCAAATAACTATGTGATCAGGCG